>OY998243.1:44937053-45285524 GCA_963922005.1 Cornus suecica
TAGAGATCCGAAAAAGAAAACCATGGAGATTTTTCTACATCAATGATGCTGAAACTTTTCACCAAGGCCAACTAACTCGGTATCTAGGATTTTCTAGCAAAACCCTAGCCAGGTAATATAGTTCTTTCATTATTTTCAATTGTAACGAGGGGAAACTGTTGACCATACTGTGATGATTTTAGTAGTTAAGAGACCATACTGATTTGCAATATAAAATTCTATGTTTATTCTAAATTTTTGTCTTAGATGGAATGAGTGTATTATTTTAGACAACTATGATTATTCAATATGAGCAGGAACTCAGATGCTTAATTATGGTTATGTACACAATGGTGGTAATGAAACTTGAAACCCTAGGTTGACACAAGTCAAGCCTTGGCGATTTAATATAGACATGCTTTAGTTTATATTCATGCAATAGGAGTATATTATAGTAATATAATTGTCATGCACTAGTTAGGTCAGTCATGAGGTGGGTTGTCGCAATTCGGTTGATGGTACTCCTTTTTAAGGTTGTATTTAGCTATTTACAGTACGACCTGATTCACAGTTATGGATCACCCTCTTACAGATTATACAGTGAGGAACTATATTATGCGGTTAGTGGTGGAGCAATGAAAACCCTAGTTATCTCTCTCATCTGAATCACAACCAATTTACTTTGCTTTCTAGATAATTTTAGTTAAAATAGATAATTTGGCCTTTGACCACCCAAACAAACCGATTTTCAGAAAATATAACTCATTGTTTTTTAATTGCTAAAGTGAATAATCTCAGTCTCTATGGGATCGAAATCCCTTACTCAAGCCATCGCTATTTTACAATTGATATGAGCGCTTAAGTAGGGTAAAACCTACCGTCATTAAGGTGTCATTTTTAACCACATATTTTTACACACCTGATGTCACATCAATTTTTTGGTGCCGTTACCGGGAATTGATCACTGTTCAAATAGCTTTAGTAATTTATTTGCATTGTTTTATTGTAGTTGTAGCTATAGTTAGATTGTTGTGTGATTGACAGGTACTCTGAAGAACATAGAAAGGAAAAACGGATTTTATAAAGTTGCGTTTGGAACTTTTGTGAGTTTTAGTGTTGCCTTGATTTTCACATATTAATTCTAGGGAATTTAGTTAGTTTTTATTTTATAAAAATTTCAAAAATAAAAAAATATATATAGTCATTTGAGTAGTGTATGACCGATAGATCAACTCATTCTAATTTTAGCACTGCGTTAGTCGAGTACGATCCTGAGATCGAAAAGACTCCCCGTCATTTACGTCGAGCTTTTGAAGAGCGACAGTGTCAGTCAGAAGAATAAGCGACGGGTGACCAAAGATCCAACCCACAAAAGGCACCAGAGACATCACTGAAAGGATATTACACACCCAATGTGTACGACTCCTATGCCGATTTTTTAGAGGAAGAAGTAGTGAAGCACTTGAAGATTAAGACAAGCGTGATTAATATGCTTTCAAAATTTTCAGGTCTTAGAATAGAGGACCCATACCAGCACATCAATGATTTCCTAGAGGTACCCACTATTGTTAGGTACGACAATCTATCCAGAAATGACTTACGAGTGAGATTATTCCCTTGGTCTTTGAAAGAGAAAGCTAAAAGACGGTACATCAAATTAGCAAAAGAAATTAAAATTGATTGGGAAGCCCTTAAGAAATAATTCATTGAAAAACATTATCCCATAGGAAAGACCTCTGAAGCACGAGATGCAATCAAAAGCTTTAGGCAGTTACCTGGTGAACATTTTCATGATTGTTAGGAGAGATATATTGAAATTTTGTATTAGTGTCCCCACCATAGGTTTTTTGAACAAGATATTGCTAAAAACATTTATATGGGACTTAGAGAGGCGCATAAGACTTTGATAGATGCAGCAACACATAGTCAGTTTATCTTCAAGCCATCTAAAGAAATTTTGGAGACATTTGATAATATAAGTGAAACACATAATTCAATATCAATCTAAGTGGAGGTCTAGAGGTGGACAACAGGATAGGAGATCTGAGAAATCTTATGTTGTGGATCATGATGATGTTAGAGATACAATGGAAATGCTTGGAGACAGATTAGAGAGAATAGATAAATATCTTCAACAAAAGTATTCCCCTCCGAGAGATATGTTTGAAGTAGAAGCTGAGTATGGCCAAAATAAATGTCAGGAGATAATGGTCGCTGATGCCAATGCATCGTGGAACTATTCCAATAATGGTCCTTTCACCAATTCATACACCTCTAATGCCAAAAATCATCCACTCATGTCCTACAAATCTACCAATATAGAGAATCCACCATCAAATTTCCAACAAGGGCAATCATCCAATCTACAACCAAGGTTCATAGATAGAAAACAGTCATATAACAAACAACCAAGGTTCACTGAGAGACAACACTCATATAACTCATAGCCAAGGTTCCAACAGATTCGACAATCATTTGACTCACAACCTACAATCATGGCTCGTAATTCTCAGTCTAATTACCAACCTAGAACATCCAATAATTCCCAAGCCCTCTAACCATTCAGTAACAACCAAGCTCTCCAGCGTTTTAATAATCCAGCCCTTCAATAATTCCCAAAAGCTTCAGCTATTCAATAATAATCAGGTTGTGTAACCATATAGCTACCAAAACCAGCCTCCAACAAGCCAAACTCCTCCACCCAATTTCTAGACTAGTAGGCTAGAGCAGGTCATACTGGACATTCATAACAAGATAGGCATTCATACTCAATCATTGGTGGAATTGCACATGCAGATGGGTCAAATGGTTATGAGAAAAATGTAAGAGAACTAGGAAAATGGCTGAGTCAGCCGATAGTTAACCCAAGGCCCAATAAGCACTGGAGCTCGGATCATTTGTTAATGTTACTCGTCATGAGTCAGTCCAAACAGTCATGATTTTAAGAAGTGGACAGTAAGGGTGAGGAGCAGCATGAGGAGAGGCTGAGGAAGCAACAGGCCAAAGAAGTTCAAAGAAAGGCAGAAGAAGAAGCTCAGAAGAAAAAGGCTGAGAAAGTTCGAAAGGAGCCACCTCTAGTGAAGGAGGATGAAGATCCAGAAAGGGCATCATATAAGGAGGAAGCACCATTCCCTCAACGTCTTAGAGAATCAACCATAAATGGTAAGAATAAAGAGTCAGATATGTTGGAGACATTCCGACAAGTCAAGATTAATCTGCCTCTCTTAGACATTATAGATCAAATACCACTGTATGTTAAGTTCTTTAAGGATCTCTGTACACAAAAGTGGAAAAACAGAACAAAGACTCTAAAGAAGATCATGATGACTAAATAAGTGAGTTCAATACTTCTAAGTAACATACCACCTAAGAGAAATGATCCTGGTGCTCCCACTATTCCATGTGTCATTGGTGACTAGGAAATTGGTAGAGCTCTTCTTGATTTGGGTGCGAGTGTTAACTTACTACCCTATTCAGTTTATCAATAACTAGGGTTAGGAGAGATCAGTCATACCTCGGTGGAGCTCCAATTTGCACATAGGTCAATCAAGCAAGCGAGGGGCATTCTGGAGGATGTAATCGTTCAAGTGGACAAGTTCTACTTCCCAGTGGATTTCATAATTCCCGATACAGAATCGGTGCAAGACTTGAAGAAGCACACTCGGGTGATATTGGGAAGATAATTATTGGCCACAGCCAATGCGCATATCAATTGCAGGACTATAGCGATGGATCTATCTTTCAGGAATATGAAAGTAAGGATGAATGTTTTTTATACAGGTCATCCAATTAATACATCGGTCGATTACTTTAATGTCGAAGAAGTCAATGTGGCTTGTAAAGAACCGGTACCTCAGAATAGAGCAAGAAATGACCTTGAAGCTGTGATTGAAAGGTCAAATAAAAAGTTTGACATGTGGGACGATCAACATTTTTCTAATTTAGACGTGATCACTGTATTTGAAAGAGCTCTAGGTTTGCAATCAGGGGAGGAGCCAAGAGATTTTCCTGAATCTCGAGTTGTGTCACCAGCAGCATTGGTGCCCGACAACTCAATTTATAAGATTGGGTTATATGACAGCACAGAAGGTCGAGAGAAGAGCTTAGTGATGAATAAGCAAGATGTGGATGTTGTTAGAGATGAACAATAGTCACGAATGTTTGGAGAACCTACTAAGGATGATCCCCCCTCTTAAGGACACCTTTCTAGATGAACCAGTGTTAGGTATGCACATGGTAGAAGAGCTATATACCTGGGAGGATCCACGATTGAGAGATAAGTGTGAGGGGATACGGAGTTGTGTGTATAAGGATGCTCGGTGTTACATAGCTTGAACAAGAGTACATCATGCAAAGCATGTTCGTCTTAAGCTCTTTGAGCTTAGCCTGAAACGGAAATGTAATTCAAAGTTGAAAGTGTCTCTAGGTAAACTCCGATAAAGATGGGACAGACCACACAGAGTTAAATCGGTTTACCCCCCGGAGAAATAGGATTCGATAAAAGGTTCGGGATACATGAGCAGAGACTGAGATATTATGAGGAGATTGACCTAGGACCGGAATTAAAGGCATTGGTCGGATTGTCATATCGGGATGATGTGGGTTGAGAGTCAGCAACGTCTAGCCAACGACGTTAAATATTGGTACTAGGTGATTGAGAGTAGATTTTGATCATAGTTTATACTTGTAGCCGATAATTTAGTTGGTTTCTATATTTTTAGTTTGTAAGATCAAGTTCGTAAGATCGAGTCCTGAAATCATCGTCATCCAAGTAGGAATGGTAAATTAATCATAAAAGTATATAGGGATGTGTAGGAAGCGTTAGGATTACATGGATTAAGAAACATAGTCAAATGGAGACATGAAAATATTTTTTGGCCTAAGGACCTACGCTTCAAGCGTAGTGACGGGCCTATTACAAAACAGACCCGTCAGGCCATTCCCACCATTATTATTTCAAACTCATTTCTCTCCCTCGTTTCTCCATCGATTCTCCCGCAGTTTGTTTCTACCGTCTACTCCTTTGATTCCTCATCATTCCTTGACGTCGGATCGTCATATTAGTTGGTGAGTTGTCCAAATTCGCGTGAAGAACTCAAAAAGTCTCCGAATCTCCATTTTGGGAGAATCTTTGTTTCATTCGATTCGGTGAGTTTTGTTCCATTATTTTGATTTGAAATGAATTATTTAACTATATTAAACTAGTATTGATGAACGAGTCCGATCAAAATCGTGTTTTGATCCGTTTTCCAAAAAGTTGAGTTTTTCAACTTTGAAAGCGGAATGAATATCGAATTTTTGGGATGAAGACTTGTTTAATCGTCATATTGGATATATTTAGATATAGTTTGACTTTGATTTGGTGTCTGGCACATTATCACTTACTTTTCAAAAATTCCATATTGTAGGCATGGCTAGAGTGAAGGATGCGATGAGACGAGTGGCCGAGGCGGACAGACCAGTAGAGCAAGATGTTCGGCAAAGGTCGAGATCATCATCTCCCGACCTAGCACCTATTCTTCGCCAGAGTACACATGCCCCGAGACCATAGTATGTCTACTCGGTATCATCATCTTTTGAGGCGGAGGTGCCCGAGTCCACCACACAGGGTCGTGATCTTCACCTGCCATATGGTAGGCTTATAGTAGGGCCAGTTGCCCCACGTGCACCATCGCCACCACCTGTGACTGAACCACAGGCTGAGCAGATGGATGAGGATACCGAGAGTGATAGTAGTGCACAGGAGGTTAATGTTGATCAGTGATAGGTGTCAAATATTAGTCATTTCGATACCTTAACTCACTATTGTTACATTCTTTCATTCCATTATTTGGTATTTTTATTGCGTTTGTGTGTTAAGACATGTTTCAGGAGCTTAATGAAGAAATTGAGCTAACTTTGGTCAATTAACTGAAGAGTATGATCTTTCTATCCAAGAGGAGAGTTAAAGAGGCAGTCCGAGACAAATATGGCTCCCGAAGGGAAAAAATGGCATTTTCAGTAGTCGTCATCTTCATCAAAGAGTATCGTGGGTTTGAGACGGACGTTTTGGTGCATTTACGGAGAAAAGTGATTTTCCACAAAATACCTACTCTTTTACCTATGCTTCCAGTTTCAAAAACTGGCCGGAAATCACATTTTTACGCTTGGACCTATGCTTGGAGGTACGCTTGGGACCTACGCTTGAAGCGTAGCTGCGACAACGTTTTGGTAATTTTTCATGGATTTTTCCTGTTTCACCCCTGACATAATTGGAAGATGTGTTTGCGACTCCAGACCTCTATATACATGTATATACACTTATATATATGATAAATTAGGGTTTGCATGAGTTTTAGTGTGAAAAGACTGAAAATGGCCCTTATATTCTATTGTCTATATATACTAGACCATACATGAAAGTTAGGTTTGTTGAGTTAGGGAGTTCAGACGTGAGTTTTTGGAGGCTGTTCGTTCATACAGATTTGCTGCTATTGAGAGCCATATTCAAACCAGAGATCCGAAGAAGAAGACTATGGAGAACGTTTCTACATCAACGATGCAGTCACTATCTTCCATGGCCAACTAACTCGGTATCTAGGGTTTTCTAGCAAAACCCTAGCAAAATAATGTAGTTCTTTCATTATTTTTAATTGTAAAGAGGGTAAACTATTAACCATATTGTGATGATTGTAGTAGTTAAGAGACCATACTAATTTGCAATATAAAAGTATATGTTTATTCAAAATTCTTGTTTTAGATGGAATAAATATATAGTTTTGCAGAATTATGATTATTCACTATTGGCTGGAACTCATATGCTTAATCATGGTTTTCTACACAATGGTGGAAATGACACATGAAACCCTAGGTTGACACAGGTCGTGCCTTGGCGATTTAATATAGACATGCTTTAGTTTATTTTTATATATTAGGAGTAGATTAGAGTAGCATAATTGGCATGGACTAGTTAGCTTTGTCATGAGATGGGTTGTTGTGATCCGGTTGATGGTACTCCTTTTTGGGGTCATATTTAGCTATTTGCAGTACGACCTGATTAACAATTATGGATCGCCATCTTACAATTAATACATTGATCAACTATATTATGCGATTAGTGGTGGAGTGATAAAAACCCTAGTTTTCTCTCTTAGCTGAATCACAATCAATTCACTTTGTTTTCTAAATAATTTTAGTTAAAATAGATAATTTAGTCTTTGATCACCCAAACAAACCATTTTCAAAAATATAATTCAGTGTTTTTAAATTATTAAAGTGAACAATCTCAATCTCTGTGGGATCGATATCCCTTACTCAAGCCGTTTGCTATTATATAATTGATACGTGCGCTTGCGTAGGGTAAAACCTAGAGTCGTTAAGATATTATTTTTAACCACATATTTTTATACACCTGACGCCCCAACAAGTTTTTGGCTCTGCTACCGGGGACTAAACATTGTTCAATTGCATTAGTAATTTATTTGCACTGCGTTACTGTAGCTATAACTGAAGTGAGATTTTTGTGTGATTGACAAGTACTCTAAATAGCGTAATAGGGAAGAGCGGAACTTCTAAAGTTGCGTCTGGAACTTTTGTGAGTTTTAGTTACCTATATTTTTGCATATTAATTCTTGCTTTATTTTCTGTAATTTAGAAGTAGTTAATTTATATTAGATTTTATTTCAAAAAACTTCAAAAAAAAATAATAATAATAATAAAAAAACAATTTGAAAAAAAAAATAGTTGTTTGAGTAGCGTATGACCGATAGACCGACCCGTTCTAATTTAAGCACTGTATTAGTCGAGTACGATCCTGAGATCAAAAAGACTCTCCATCGTTTACGTCGATCTATTTAAGAGCGTCATCGTCAGCAACAAGAAGCAATGACTAACCAAAGAGCCTACCAATAAAGGGCACGAGAGACATCACTGAAAGGATATTATGCGCCCGATGCGTACAAATCCTATGTTGATTTTCTCGAAAAAGAAGGAGCGAAGCAATTTGAGATCAAGACAAGCATGATCAATATGCTTCCAAAATTTTCAGGCCTCAGGATAGAAGACCCATACAAGCACATAAATGATTTCCTAGAGGTAGCCTTTACTGTTAGGTTTGACAATTTACCCAAAAATAACTTGCGAGTGAGATTATTCCCTCGGTCATTAAAAGAGAGAGCTAAAAGATGGTACACCAAATTAGCAAAAGAAATAGGGCTTGATGTGACTGCTTGAACAATTATCTTCTAAATGTGGTTGGATATTTTCATAGTGTATAAAATTGATGTTGTGATGATTAATCCTATTGTTGGATATATCCCCAGATTTTTACGCGTATTTTACATGTGTTAATAGTTTGAATTCTTTCAATAATTTAAAATGCACTATGCGGACACTTGTGCGTTTAAGTTTGGGGGTGTATATGTGTTGAATTGATGTATGTATGTAAAAAACAAAAAAACAAAAAAAAATAGAAAAACAAAATTCTTTCAAGCCAACCTACGCTTCAAGCTACGCTTGGAGCGTAGGGTACAGCGAGGTGAGTTTTGAAATTTTGCAAATTTGACCCATTTGCGGCATGTTTTGGCCTGGTTTATATCTATACTTATATTAGGATTTATTTCAGTTATTTTTAGGATCTTTTGTAGATGTTTTTGGAGTAGTCCTAATTTGATAAGTAGACGGAATGCAAATACAAGTTGGAGTTGGATTAGTTTTTGTTTTCCCTTTCCTAGTCAGCTAAGGGTTTTAAATCCTATTTCTCTTCTAATTCTACTACATCCATCTATAAATACATCCATAGAGTAGACACAATTCACAATTCACAATTATCAAGGAGTGAGCATTAGATTAGATATTCTTCTTCTGTTGTTCTTCTATTCTGTCTATCTAAAAGAAGGTTAATATGAATAATGCTAATGATGATTATTTTGACCCGGAGGAATTCATAGAAGGTACGGAACCATATGTAGATATGAAGAGCACGAATGAAGGAGCTACGAGTCGGAATGGAAGTTGAACTACACTGAAATCATTTTAGCAGTGTAGGTTACCATTTGAAGAGATATTTCGTCCGGAAAAAATGAATTCAGTATTAGTTGCGTCCGGAAGGAAAATCTTTAGAGAACGACGATTGAAAAGTTTAGAAAAACTGGCGGGAGAAAAGGTGTATCCGAACTTGGTCCAAACATTCTATGAAAATATGACAATTTTATGACTGCCAAGATTTGATGTTATGAAGGGAAAAGTGACTCAGTGGAGTGCTCGTATTGTGATTGGAAGAAGAAGTATTGCCGATGCGTCGAATATACCAATCGGTACTCCGGCAAACTTATATGGAATATTGATGGAACATCCTCGAGTATGGCCATATACGGATGAGGAGATGGTTCGGGAATTGTGTGCGGTATTAGATCAAAGAGATAGGATGTATGATAATTGGTGGTTGAAGTCGGATCTACTTTATTTGGATTGTGTTATTTCGGCTCAAGTTCGGCCCAATAATTAGACTAGTACAAAAGATCACACTATGCTTAGAACTTTATATGCCCTAACTCATGGGTATAAAGTGTGTGTTCCAACATTGATTATGGCTGAGATGTCTATTGCCCAAGCAATTATGAGTAGAGAATGGGCAGGTGCCGATAAATTTGAACATTATCTTCCATAGCCGTTTTTATTATCGAAGATCATTGTGGAGTAGTTGGGAGATAGGATGAAGGACCTGGATGAGATGCAGTGGATGATTATGAAAATATATCCAGAGGAAAATTTGGAAAAGTTGAAAGAGACTGCAGACTGCTGGATATGGTTGAAAGTGTCGTGTCAAGTAATGAAGAAGAGGAGGAAGATTATGGTTTAGGTTTAGGTTTAGGATTTTTTATTATATTTTATTTTGTTTTAGGGATGGTATACCCTTAAGGCCACATCTTTGTTTATTTTATCTCATTTTAGGATTGTAGGCCCTTAAGGCCAAATCAGTTTTGTTACGATATTATTATGTTTGTTCTAAAAAAAAAATATTTGAATCTTTGATTCCTTTGAAACAATTGTGTGAATTTCTGGATATTTTTTAAATTTCTTTTTACCTTGCTATGATTGGTTAGTTGTGCTTTGTTCATGAACCAAATTAAGTTTAGGGGAGGGGATTCATGCTTTGCTTTGGAATCCAGAATTAAGCTTCAAGGGTAATTGTATCTGTTCTCCTATATTATTTTTCACCATGAGGACATGCTTTGATTTAAGTTTGGAGGTAAGGGTATAAGATTATAAGGAATCAAATTTTCGGAAAAAAAAATTTAAAATTTTAAAATTTTGGAGCAGTTCTTTGTTCTCACGCATGAATGTTTTGCATTATAGTTTGATTAAGTTTGTGTATTTTATGCATGAGTAGTATGTAATGTGATATTCTCATTCATGAGAGTAATGATTAAATCAAGTTAGTGAAATGTTGTGGTTTTACATGGGTGAGTGAATGAGTGAAATTGAAATTAAGAAGGATGACTTTGACCTATAACCACAAGAACACATTCACTATGAAAAATAGGTTGATTTTTTATTATGTAGTTGAAAAATATTTTTGCCATAATAAAAGGGGAGATGGGGAGTTGTTATGGTTGAAATGGAGAAATTGAAAAAACAAATTTAGAAAAAATGCAAAAAGTTGTTCATCGATCTGAGTAACCGGGTCTTGGTATCACCAATATCACTATTCGCGTTTAAAAGGGAGAAGGCTGATGACCATAAATCTCATGGAACAAGTTCGGGCCCAGTTAGTCGGGACTAAAAATCCTCGCTGAAAAGTGGAAAGATGGAAGGATGTGTTTTTATTAAAAATAGCAAAGTTTGATCAATGAAGTAGGAGAAGATAAACTAAAATATCATAGTTGAGTGTTTACAAAATCATGGAAGGTTGTCTTGATTTTAAGTAGAAAGTAGCGAAATCATTCATTTTAGTGGGAACCATTCATAACAAGAAGCTTGATATAATTGTTGTTCAGTAGTAAGTGGGAGTATTTGTATCCATGCTATCTTTTGCATTGTACCATGACTTAATTGAATTTGTGTGTAAACTCATGACTATGTGATTATAGAGAACTGAGATGTTGGTAGGTACCATCACTGGAAACCTTCACAAGACTTCAGTCGTCCACTAGGGGTAACCTAGGGGTTTAAAAGGCTTGTTACACGTGCTAAGTATAATCGTTTACCCTCACCAAAGCAAGGGATTAGGTTAGATTAATTAGAATAGTTAGAGTAGTTAAATTAAAAAGATCATCACAAGAAAAGTTCCCTGAATTTATTGCTAAGGGACTAGCAATATGTAAGTTTGGGGGTGTGATAGGTGTCAAATATTAGTCATTTTGACCCCTTAACTCACTATTGTTACGTTCTGTCATTCCATTATTTGGTATTTTTATTGCGTTTGTGTGTTAAGACATGTTTCAAGAGCTTAATGAAGAAATGGAGCTAACTTTGGTCAATTAACTGAAGAGTATGATCTTTCTATCCAAGAGGAGAGTCAAAGAAGTAATCCAAAACAAAAATGGCTCCCAGAGGGCAAAAATCACATTTTCAGAAGCCATCATCTTCAACAAAAAGTACTGTGGGTTCAAGACGGACGTTTTGGTGCATTTACGGAGAAAAGTGATTTTCCACAAAATACTTACTCTTCCAGTTTCAAAAAGTGGCTGGAAATCACATTTCTACGCTTGGAGGTACGCTTGGGACCTACTCTTAAAGCGTAGGTGCAGCAACTTTTTGGTGATTTTTCGTGTATTTTTCCTGTTTCACCCCGGCTTAATTGGAAGATGTACCTATGACTCTAGACCTCTGTATACATATATATACACTTATATATATGAGAAATTAGGGTTTGCATGAGTTTTAGTGTGAAAAAACTGAAAAGGGCCTCTCTATGCTATTGCCTATATATACAAAACCATACATCAAAGTTAGGTTTGTTGACTTAGAGAGTTCAGACGTGAGTTTTTGGAGGCTATTCATTCATTCAGATTTGCTGCTGTTGAGAGCCATATTCAAACCTAGAGATCCGAAGAAGAAGACTATGGAGAATGTTTCTACATCAACAATGCAGTCACTATCTTCCATGGCCAACTAACTCGGTATCTAGGGTTTTCTAGCAAAACCCTAGTTATGTAATGTAGTTCTTTCATTGTTTTTAATTGTAAAGCGTTGAAATTGTTGACCATATTGTGATGATTATAGTAGTTAAAAGATCGTATTGATTTGCAATATAAAAGAATATGTTTATTCTAAATTCTTGTCTTAGATGGAATGAATATATAGTTTTGCACAGTTATGATTATTCACTATGGGCTGGAACTCGGATGCTTAATCATGGTTTTCTACACAATGGTGGTAATGAAACTTGAAACCCTAGGTTGACACAGGCCATTCCTTGGTGATTTAATATAAACATGCTTTAGTTTATTTTCATGCATTAGGAGTATATTAGAGTAGCATAATTGGCATGCACTAGTTAGGTCAGTCATGAAACGGGTTGTCATGATCCGGTTGATGGTACTCCTTTTTGGGGTCATATTTAGCTATTTGCAGTACGACCTGATTCACAGTTATGAATCGCCCTCTTACAATTAATACATTGATCAACTATATTATGTGGTTAATGGTGGAGTGATGAAAACCCTAGTTTTCTCTCTCATCTGAATCACAATCAATTCACTTTATTTTCTGAATAATTTTAGTTCCAATAGATAATATGGTCTATGACCACCCAAACAAACAATTTTCAGAAATATAATTCAGTGTTTTAAAAATATTAAAGTGAACAATCTCAGTCTCTGTAGGATCGATATCCCTTACTCAAGTCATTCGCTATTCTATACTTGAAACGTGCGCTTGCGTAGGGTAAAACCTAGAGTTTTTAAGGTGTTGTTTTTAACCACATATTGTTATACACCTGATGTCGCCTCAATTAGGGAGATGATGTCGGTCATCTAGATGAGAAGGAACCTGAGCCACCAGTGGAGGTTGACCCGAGTGTTTTGACTACTTTTCTATCAGTCCCCCGGACAGCATCGGTTGAGGATTTGCTAGATCGGGCAATCCGGAAGAAGTATCAGCAGGAACGCACTTATTTGGTAGTGTTATTCGAGGGGATACAGCCAGTACCTTCTTAAACGATAGGCCGATTGAGGGCCCACCGTTTCCTACCTATTCTTGCCCCGGCCACCTCGTATATTTGCGAATATATGATCCATGAGTTTTGGCTTCATATGCAGCATTACAGCAGGGGTACGAGACTATAGATAGTCATCCAAGGTATTGAGTTTGAGATTACACCCCAGTCTATTGCTACTGCATGGGGTATTCCTGACGAGTGTTCGCATGAGTTAGCGGCCGAGTTCCCACCTATGCCAAAGGCACTCCCTTCTATTGCCGACTTTGTTGTACTTCAGACTGTAGGGGAGTGGGCTGATAGGCATAGGAACTGCACGAAGAAGGAAAACTATCACCCGATGCTCTAGTTTTAGGATGTGATAGTCCGTTCCTAGATTCTTTATCACACTCATACTACCATGTGCTATGTGCCATTTCCGGCCCTCCATTATGCTTTTGAGTTCGAGAGGTGGATTTTGATTCCACAGATCTTATGGGGGGGCTTGTATCTACATTACATCCACTTGCGCAAGGAGACTAAGGTCAGATGGCGTTTATTTAAGGTCTGATTCCCATGCCTAGTGATGAAGTTGATGTTCGATGTCGGGATCATGATGGATGATGCTGAGCAGAACAAGTTCAAAAATGTTACCGCGTATTCCAAAGGGATGTTGACAGGTGCGTGGACGTCATTGCATATTGATGTTGTTTTAGTGCAGAGACCGAGGTTTGGTCCACTACTAGTCTAGGATGCACAGGTTGAGGATGCTGGACAGGCTGATGAGGGTGTGGCTCAGGATGCTCAAGCCGCTGATGATGATGATGAGATGCCACAGATGTCGGCCATTGAGGAGCAGGTTGTTATGCCACAGGCACCTGCTGGTGGTACTATTACATTATCACAGGCTCAGTTCGATGCCCTTAGAGAACAAATCCAGGGGCTAGAGCAACTACTCACTCAGGAGAGACAGGCCCGTAGACGTGATCAGAGGCGGTTAAGTCATTGGATTGACAGTGTGAGGCAGCATATGGGCGTGCACATTCCACCTAAACTACCAACCTCTGATGACGAGGCTTAGTGTTGTTTTAGTTTAGATTTTTGTTTTATTTTTTGTTTCATTTTTGGTGCATTAGGGATAAATTGTAGATTGGATAGTTTGTGATAGGGCTTTATGTGACCGCTTTAACGATTATTCTCTAAATATTTTTGTTATTTTCATATTTTATAAAATGACAGTTTTTGAAACAATTTTATCGAGTTATATGTATCTCCAGATTTTTACACTTGCATTGTGTATGCTGATATTTTGAATTCTTTCAAGTTTTTCAATCGCACTATGAGGACATTTGTGCGTATAAGTTTGGGGGTGCGTGTGTTCGTAGTTGGTTGTGAAGGTTTGTCATTTTGAAAAAAAAAATTCCAAGCCAAGCCTAAGGCTACCCTACGCTTGAAGCATACGATACCACAAGGATGATTTTGCAAAAGTGGAAATTTGATCCGTTTGCTGGATGTTTTGGCTTGGTATGTATATGTACTTGTATTAGGATTTTTTTAAGGTATTATTAGGATGTTTTGTGGAATGTTTGTAGAGGTTTTAGAGTAATCCAAGTCCGACAATGAACTGGAATAGAAATACAAATTGGAGTTGGATCATGAGTTGTTTCCACTTTCCTATTCAACCAAGGGTTTCAAATCCTTTTTCTCTTTGAGTCTTCTACATCCATCTATAAATACACCCATAGAGTCGAAACAATTAACAATTCACAACAGTTGGGCAATACAGTTAAATTTTCTCATTCTATTCTTTCTTCTTCCTCTTTCTATTTTGGGGGTGTGAGGATGGATGGTGATAATGAGAATTATTTTGACCCGGAGGAGTTCATGGAGGAGGACGAACCATCGGTAGAGGTCAAAAGTTCAAATTATGGAGCAACAAGCCGGAACGGAAGAAGAACCACAAAAAAATCGTTTCTGAAGTGCAGGCTGCAATTTGAAGAAGTGTTTCATCCGGAGAGGATGAACAGAGTATTAACTGCACCCGGGAGGAAAATCCTTAAGGAACGAGGATTGCGAAGTTTAAAGCAACCGGCTATGTATCCGAGCTTGGTTTGAAAATTCTATCAAAACATGACAATTACCGAACCGTTAGGACTTGAGGTTATGTTGGCTAAAGTGACTCAGTGGAGTGCTCCGATAGTGATAGGAAAGAGAAGTATTGCCGATGCGTGGAATATACCAATTGGTAGTCCGAGACACTTGGAAGGCAAACTAAATGAGTACCCTCCAGTATGGCTCCATACGGATGAAGAGATGGTGAGAGAATTATGTGTTATGTCTGATCCATGAGATAAGACATGTGAAAATTGGTGGTTGAAGTCGGATCTACTTTATTTGGATTGTGTCATTGCGGCTCAAATTTGACCGAATACTCGAACTAGTGTAGAGGAACACACAATGCTTAGAACATTGTATACCCTAACTCATATGTATATTGTGTATTCTGACAGTGATAATGGTCGAGATATCGATTGCTCGAGCAGTTGTGAGTAGAGAATGGGCGGGTGTTAATAAATTTGAACATTATCTTCCATACCCATTTCTATTATCGAAGATCATTTCAGAGCAATTGGGTGATAGGATAGAAGAGTTGGATGAGAGGCGATGGACACTTATGAAGATATATCCAGAGGAGGACCTTGCTAAATTGAAAGAGACGGCGGACTTTCGGATATGGTTAAAGAGTGTCATGGCTAATGATGAAGAAATGAGGAGGATGGATACTAAGTAGGGCTAGGTTTATAATTAGGTTTTGATTTGTTTTGTTTTGATTTTTTTTTTAGTGACAGTAGACCCTTAAGGCCACGTCTTTATCTTTATCTTTGCTTTTATTTTTATTTTCTTTTATTTCTATTTTTATAGGATTGTAGGGCCTTAAGGCCAAATCATTTGGAAAAAATATTAAAAAATATATAATAAATAAATAAAAACAGAATCTTTAATTCCTTGAAAATTTTGTGTGAAATTCTGGATATTTTATAAATTTATTTTTCCCTTGCTATTATTGTGGGTATTTGTTCTTTGTTGCATATATTTATTGGTGATCCAAATCAAGTGTGGGGAAGGGGATTCATGCATTGCTTTGGTATCCATAAGTGAACTTCAAGGGTAACTATATACATTCCCATGTATTCCTTTTGACCATGTATAGGATAACAAGGAAGGAAATTTTAGAAAAATAATTAAAATTTAACAAAAACAAATTTGGAGCAGTTCTTTGTTTTCACGCATGATTGATTTGCATTAAAATTTGATTGAGTTCATGTTTATGATGTATGAGTAGTATGTGATGTGATATTCCCATTCATGAGAGTAATGATTAGATCGAGTTAGTGGAGTGATGTGGTTTTACATGGGTGAGTGAATGAGTGAAATTTAAATCAAGAGGGACGACTTTGACCTATAAGCACAAGCACACATTCACTATGAGAAATAAGTTGATCTTTGACTATGTAATTGGAAAAATAATTTTGCCACAATAAATAGGGAGAAGGGGAGATGTTATTGTTTAAATGGAGAAAATTAAAATTGTTTTGAGAAAATAAAATGTAAAAGGCAGTTCTTCAATTTGAGTAACCTGGATCACCAATATCACTGTTCGCGTTTAAAGGGAAGAAGACTGATGAACATAAATCTCATGGAAGAAGCTTAAGTCCAGTTGGTTGGGACTAAAAATCCCCGCTAGAAAGTCTTAGAAAGACAAAAAGGGATAAAAGTAGAAAGATGAAAAGATTTGTTTTATCAAAAATGGCAAAATTTTTATCAATGAAGTAGGAGAAGAGAAATGGAAATATCATAGTCGAGTGTTCACAAGATCACGAAAGGTTGTCTAGATTGAGAGTAGAAAGTAGCGAAATCATTCACTTTAGTGGGAACCATTCATGATACGAAACTCGATATAATTATTGTTCGGTAGTGAGTGGGAGTATTTGTATCCATGTTGTCTTTTGCAATATATCATGACTTAATTGAACTTGTGTGTGGATTGATAACTGCATGATTATAAAGAACTAAGATGTTTGTGGGTACTATCACTGGAAACCTTCACGAGACTTCACTCGTTCACTAGGGGTAACCTAGGGGTTTAAAAGGCTTGTTACACATGCTAAGTGTAATTGTCGACCCTCACGAAAGCAAGGGATTAGGTTAGATTACTTGGAGTAGATAGAAAATAAATCATCACAAGAAAGCTCCCTGAGTTTATTGCTAAGGTACTAGCAATATGTAAGATTGGGGTAGTGATAGGTGTCAAATATTAGACATTTTAACCCCTTAACTCACTATTGTTACGTCATTTCATTCCATTATTTGGTATTATTATGTTGTTTGTGTGTTAAAGCATATTTTAGGAGTTTAACGAAGAAATGAAGCTAACTTCGGTAAATTAACTAAAGTGCATGTTCTTTTTATTCAAAGAGGAGAATCAAAGAGGCAGTTTGAGACAAAAATGGCTCCCGGAGGGCAAAAATGGCATTTTTAGAAGCCGTCATCTTAAGCTAAAAGTATCGTGGGTTCAAGGCGATCGTTTCGGTGCATTCACAGAGAAATGTGGTTTTGAAGAAAACACCTATGTTTATGCCTACGCTTTCAGCTTCAAAGAGTAGCTGAAAATCACATTTTTACGCTTGAAGCATAGGCTAGGTACGCTTGAAGCGTATCTGCGGCAACTTGTTGAGGTTTTCGATGGTTTTTGCCTATTCTACCCCCGGTTCGAATCCAAGATGTGGTTGCGACTCCAAACCTCTATATGCATGTATAAACACACATATATATCATATTTGGTTTTGTGAGTTTTAGTGTGAAATGACTGAAAATGACCTATTTACACCATTGTCTATATATATAAGATCATATATCAGAGAGGTGAGGGGGGGGTCGTTGATTTTGGAGGGTTCATTAGTTCTCACGTTCATATTCAAACTTGCTGCTATTGAGAGCCATATTCAAACTTAGAGATCCGAAGAAGAAGACCATGGAGATTGTTTCTACATCAGCGATGCAGCCACCTTTCACCATGGCCAACTAACTCGTTATCTAGGGTTTTCTAGCAAAATCCTAGCTAAGTAATGTAGTTCTTTCATTGTTTTTAATTGTAATAAGGGGAAATTGTTGACCATACTGTGATGATTGTAGTAGTTAAGAGACCGTACTGATTTGCAATATAAAGTTCTATGTTTATTCTAAATTCTTGTCTTAGATTGAATGAATGTATTATTTTATACAACTATGATTATTCAATATGAGCAAGAACTCGGATGTTTAATTATGATTTTCTACACAGTGGTGGAAATGAAACTTGAAACCCTAGGTTGACACAGGTCATGCCTTAACGATTTAATATAGACATGCTTTAGTTTATTTCCATGCATTAGGAGTAGAGTAGAGTAATATAATTGGCATACACTAGTTAGGTCAGTCATGAGATGGGCTGTCGCAATCCGGTTGATGATACTCCTTTTTGGGGTCGTATTTAGCTATTTGCAGTACGATCTAATTCACAGTTCTGGATCACCCTTTTACAGTTGATACGGTGAGGAACTATATTATGCGGTTAGTGGTGGAGCGATGAAAACCATAGTTTTATCTCTCATATTAATCACAACCAATTTACTTTACTTTCTAGATAATTTTAGTTAAAATTGATAATTTGGTCTTTGACCACCCAAACAAACCAATTTCCAGAAAATATAACTCATTGTTTTTTAATTGCTAAAGTGAACAATCTCAGTCTTTGTAGGATCAATATCCCTTACTCAAGTCATTGCTATTTTACAATCAATACGTGCGTTTGTGAAGGGTAAAACCTAGCATTATTAAGGTTTCATTTTTAACCACATATTGTTACACACTTGACGTCACATCAAAGTGCAAAAATAAATCATGAGAAGACACAAAGATTTTTACGTGGAAAACCTTGGAAAAAGTTCCAAGTAAAAACCACGAATACGCTCGGGTATCGATGCACTATGAATCAAGAGGTACACAGACTCTATGAAGTTTTAAACTTACAAATCACTCCTGATCTGCCTTTATTCACTCGACATCTAATAGTCTAGATTCACTTGTGCTCCACAAAGCTCTTGCTCCGATCTTCGTACTCTAACGGCTCCGTTTCTCAACGAATACATGAACCACAAAGCCTCCTGGTTCGATCTCCGCACTCAGACGGCGACGTTTTTTAACGGATCGATGCAACCATGCTGCAATAGGCGGTGTGATGATTTTTTAGAATCTAGGTCATCCAATCGTGCATAAAGATTATACTTGTTGAAGCACAATTGGAAAAACCCAAAATAAGAGAGAACTAGAAGATATATGATCACTCAATAATTTTTTCTCTCTATCTCTCTCTGTAGAAGTATATGAACTTGTAGAATAATTGCAGAGATCTCTCCAAAAGACCCCTAAAATCTGTAGAGACTCATCTTATTTATAGAGAGAAAAATCCTATATTAAACTTGTATCCTTTTTGGACTTGGATTCCTTCCTTGTGTAATCCTATTGTATCTTGGAGTCAATCTAACCAATATTGGTGTTTGGATATGTTGGAGTGTAACTCAAGTTGATAGAAGTTGAAACGAATCAAAATTTGAGTTTACCAAAAATATGCGGCAACCACTTTTTCTAATTATTCCTCTGTTAGAACTCCCTCGACTCTGTTGGTATGTTTACCGAAGTTTTGGCTCTGAAAAATATCGTTTATGCCCTCCGGAATGCATTTTTTGCTCAAACTTGCTTCCTCTTTACTATTTTAAGCTTTATTTGAATTGGCGAAGCTTGTCCATGCATTTGCTCGACCACTTTAATTTTTTAAACCTACCCGATCTTACAAGTCACTCAACATGATTATTGTCGAGAACATGTCAATAATGAACAATCTTACAAATGTTCTTACATCAACGATTAAGTAACTAAAAGATAATTATATAGAAGTTACATTAAATTCAAATTAAGTGGGCAATTTATGAAGAATTTATGCATTTAGAAGTGTAACCGTTGTTGAAACTTTTCTTAGTCTACCATTGAAATGCAAATATATTGTATAGCAGTTTACATGGATAGAACTTTTTTTTAAAAAAAATGAAAGGATAAATACTATGCTATTTACACGAACTTCACAATACATGTAATTTGCTTTGATTGGCGACATGTAACAGACTACTTTCTTACATTACCCTTATTAAAGTCCAACAACATAATTTGTATATTCAGTAATTAATAAATAAAATCTCTCATTAATTTCAGAAAACAAATGTTTACATAGCCAAATTAGAAGAAGAATGTACGAAAATGAGATATGACTATATGAGAGCTTTATCAAAAGTAAAAATACACATAATATAAATAGTCTATAAGCTAACATTTTTAATTTTTTTGAATTTAAAGAATTATTGATAGACTTTGATAAAAAATATATATATATTATTATTATAATTTGAAACATAGTGATTGATGCTTAAAAGTATAAAATTAATCATGAATTATATAGCTTCTTAAATAGATTCTATTAACCACTCCATAAATAATATATTAGACTTCATTTTTTTTGTTGCATTTTTGTTTCTATTACAATCATTTTTTGTTTTAAAAATAAGGCTTAATGTATAGAAATAATTGATATGTGCTCAATATTGGTCATTTTTCGCCCCTATCTTGCGTTTATTATGTCTTTACATTCCGTTACTTGGTATTTTTATCATGTTTGTGTATGTAAGCATGTTTCAGGAGCTTAATGAAGAAACAGAGCTAATCTCAGTGAATTAATTGAGTTCATGTTCGTTTCTATCTTGAGAAAGGAATCAAGAGGTGTGTTAGAGCAAAGAAGAGCTACCGGAGGGCAAAATAGTCATTTCCCGGCATCATTATCTCACTGAAGGGCAAAAATATCATTTTCAGACATTATTACTACACCTAAAAGCATCGTAAGTCAAAGGCGACCAGTCTAGCTCAAATATGAAAAACGAGTTTTTACAACAAAAGATACATCACACCTTACGTCGTCAGAGAAAAAAAAGAGGCGACTGGACCTGAGCTACGCTTTGGTTTGTGAGCCAAAGGGGGACCCTACGCCCAAGCGTAAGTCAAGGGCATAGGTCCCACCTTTCTGCCACGTGATCCCTTTACGTGCAGAAGTTGTTTCAAAATTTTCCAGTTTTGTCCCTACTTCTATATTTTAAGTGATCGGTGGTTCTAGACCTCTACATACAGGCTTATACATATATTTACATCATAATTTAGAGATATTATTCATGTATTATGAAATTACAAAAAAGGACAACCATTAAGGTTTCCCTCACTAGTCTATAAATATGAAAGGGTTAGGTTTAGGGTTCTAGTTCTAATTTTCACGCACGTTCATTCATAGAGTTCTCACATTCAAAGTTCAGACTTGCTTTCATAGAAGAGAATACCAATTGAAGACCTAGAGATCAGGAGAAGAAGATTATGGAGAGCGTTTCTACACGGACAATGCAGACTCTCTCCGCTATGATCGACTAACTCGGTATCTAGGGTTTTCTTACAAAATCCTAGCCAAGTATTGTAGTTCTAATTTTATATTCAATTGTAAAGAGGGAAAACTGTGACTATAGTGTGATAATTGTATTAGATGAGAGACCATTTTTATGATACAAGTTTATATATTTGAATTGATTCTTCTCTTAGACTTTTTGAATATATTTATCTTACACAGTCACAATTATTCGCTATGGGTTGGAACTCGGATGCTTAATCTGTGATTTTCTACACAATAGTGATCATAAAACTTGAAACCCTAGGTTGACACAGGTCATGCCCTGACAAACTGATATAGACATACTTTACTTTATTTTCATACTTTAATTTACATTTCTGCATTTACTTTCTATTCGTAGTTGACATGCACTAATCAATTTAGTCTTGAGATGGGTTGTCGCTATCCGGTTGAGAGTAATCCTTTTTGGTGCCAAACTGCTGGCGCGGTGCGCCTTGATTCACAGTAAATGGATCGCCCTCATGCAATTGATATATAATATGAACTATACTTTGCGGTTAGTGGTGGAGTGACGAAACCCTAGTTTTCTCTCTCTCTAAATCACAACCATTATTATTATTACTTTCTATTTTATTTTCATTAGTATTGGATAATTCACAAAAATAAACTCTTTTTGGAAACATATAATTCAGTGTTTTTAGACTATTGAAGTGAACAATCCTCGTCTATGTGGGATCGATATTCCCCTACTCAAGCAAAATTGTCTACAACTGATTTGTGCGCTTGCAGAAGGGTAAAACCTAAACTGTCGTTAAGGTGTCATTTTTAACCATATATTTTGCACACACCTGACGCCCATCAAGTTTTTGGCACCGTTGCCGGGGACTTGGCATTGTTCAATAGCTTTAGTAGTTTATTTGCATTGCATTATTGTAGATTAAAGCTAAAGTTGAATTTTTTTTGTGATTTTCAGGTACAATTGAAGAGCGTGAAAGGAAAAGATAAAACTCCTGAAGTTGCGTATAGACCCTTTGTGAGTTTTAATTTTGCTTGGTTTTTGCATTTAATTTTTAACATTGCTTTTTGTTCATAGTTCAGATAAGTTTAGAAGTAATTTAGTTAATTTATTTTATTTCAAAAAACAAATCGAAAAAAAAGGGTTTTTAGTGTATGTCCGATAAATCAACACGTTCAAATTCAAATTCTGCGTTTGTTGTATACGACCCGGAGATCGAAAGAACTCTAAGGCGTTTACGAAAATCTATTGAAGAGTGTCGTCAGACAGAAAAAGTCGAGATGGGTGACCAAAGAGTGAATCAACAAAGGGGACCAGATACCTCATTGAAGGGATTTTATGCACCGAATGCATATGAATCGTATGCTGAATTTCCAGAAGAGGAAGGTGCAAAGCATTTCGACATCAAGATGAGTGTGATCAACATGTTCCCAAAGTTTTCTAGTCTCAGGATAGAAGATCCGTACCGGCATGTCAAAGAATTCTTAGAGGTAGCATCAACTGTTAGGTATGATGGTTTGACTAAAAATGATTTAAGAGTGCATCTCTTCCCATGGTCCTTAAAAGACAAAGAAAAAAGATGGTATATTAAATTGACCAAAGTAACTAAACTTGACTGTGAAGCACCTAAGCAAGAATTCTTAGAAAAATATTTTCCTATAGGAAAGACTTCACAAGCACAAAATGAAATTAAGTGATTCAGACAGTTGCCAGGAGAGTAATTTCATGATGCATGGGAGAAGTACAATGAGATTTTGTATAAATGTTCCCACCAAAGGTTTTCTGATCAAGATGTTGCTAGAAATTTTTACATAGGTCTAGGTGAAAAGCATAAAAATATGAGAGATGCCTCTACACAGGGTCAGTTTACATTGAAACCCGAAAAAGAGCTTCTAGAGATGTTTGATAATATCAGTGAAAATACCCTTCAGTATGAATCTGATCTGAGGTCTAAAGATGGTCAGGATATGTGATCTAAAAAAGCATTTGAGGTTAATCATGATATGAAAAATCCAGTGGCATTAATAGAGGAGAGGTAAAAGCGATTTGAAACACTTCTTACCCAAAGAAGTCATTCTCCTAAAAGAGAAGTGTATGAGGTTGAACCAGATTATTCTCAAAATGAGTGTGAGGACGTAATAGCCGCTGATGTCAATGCAGCATGGAATTACTCAAATAATGCCCCGTTCTTTAACTCATACTCTCCAAATAATAGAAATCATCCATTCATGTCCTATAAGTCCACAAATGTGGAGAATCCTCCAAAAAAAGTTCAACAAAGACAATGGTCCAACTCCCAATCCAATTTTCAACCAAGGCAGCAATTTACCTCGCAGCCAAGGTTCCAACAAAGCCAATAATCATTCCAATCTCAACCGATTATTCTGGCTCGCAATTCTCAATCAAATTTTCAACCCAGATAGCCACCTAATAATTCTCTGGCTCTTCATCCATTCAATAACAACCAAGTTATCCAGCCATACCAATATTAGCTCTGGCCTTAAAGAAGCCAAGCTCCTCCACCTAGTTTCCAAAATAACAAGATAGAGCAGACCTTGGTGGACCTCCAAAAACAAATGGGTGTTCATACTCAAGCACTGGCCCAAATCACCATGCAGTTAGGACAATGGCAAATCATAGAAATACTAAAGAGCTAGGATAGTTGCCTAGTCAGCTTATCGCTAACCAAAGATTCAGTAAGTGTAAGAGCTTGGATATTTTACTAATGATAATCATGAGTCTGTTCAAGCAATTACAACTCTGAGAAATGGAAGGGTAGTGGAGAGCAGAGTGGAGGAAGAACATGAGGAGAGGCTGCGTAAAAAAAAAAAGGAAGCTGAACAAGCTCAAATGAAGGAAGAGGAAAAAGTACAGCAGAAAGAGGTTGAGAGCAGAGAGGCTGAAGTTCAGACAGATAAACTGCCATTAGATAATAGTGTTGATGAGACATTTCTTGATGAGCCAGATAGGGCGAACTATGAGGAGGCACCGCCATTTCCTCAACGTCTTAGAGAACTGGCTAAGTATGAGAAGATAAAAGAATATAATATGTTGGATACGTTCCGACAAGTCAAGATTAATTTTCCGCTCTTAGACATGATTTCCCAAATCCCACCTTATACTAAATTTTTCAAGGATCTCTTTACGCAGAAGAGGAAAAGCAAAGCAAAGAATTCGAACAAAATACTATTGACTGAGCAAGTGAGTTCACTGCTATTAAGCAATACTCCACCAAAGAGGAAAGATCCCGGTGCCCCCACTATTTCTTGTGTTATCAGTGACTAGGAAATTGGTAGAGCCCTTCTTGATCTAGGTGCAAGTATTAACTTGTTTCCTTATTCAGTCTATAAACAGCTAGGGTTGGGAAACCTCAGTCCCATAGAGGTTATACTGCAGTTTGTCGATCGATCTGTCAAGCATGTGAAAGGAATTTTGGAAGAAGTCATAGTTCAAGTGGGCAAGTTTTACTTTCCAATTGATTTTATAATCCTGGAGACGGAACCTATCCCGGACTCGAAAAACCACATCCCAGTGATCTTAGGCAGACCATTTTTAGCCACGGCAAATGCATGCATAAATTACAAAAGTGGAGCCACGGATCTGGCCTTTAGGAACATGAAAGTCAAGATGAATGTGTTTGAGGGGAGCCATCAATTACCTGAGTCTATGGACTGTTTCCATGTAAATGAGTCTGACGAGCTAGATGATATTATACATGATTTTGCGACTCAAATTCTGGAGAAAGACGAGCTTGAAGAATTTATGGCAAATGAAGTGCCGAATAAATAAATCAAAGATTGGGATGCGCATATGGAATGGCAGAACAAGGAGTTGGATAGAATTGAGACTGTCTTATACATGTAACCTTGGAAGAAAGAGCTAGTGGAACCACTCCCGATAGTCTCAAGTACTCCCCCAGTTCCATCACTTACGACTCCGCCTGTTTTAGAACTTAAGGAGTTGCCAGAGAAGCTTAAGTATGTTTACTTGGGACCCAAGGAAACTCTTCCTGTAAATATTTCATCAAAGTTGATAGCAGAATAGGAATCGAGCATGATTGAGGTCTTGACCAAGAATAAAGAAACAATTTGGTGGAGTGTTGCTGATTTTGAAAGGTATTTATCCATCAATTTGCATGCATCGAATTTATTTGGAAGATAAGGCGAAACTGTCAAGGGAGATGCAGCGGAGATTGAATCCGAACATAATGAAGGTGGTAAGAAAAGAAGTAGTGAAGTTGCTGGATGCGGGAATCATCTACCCGATCTCTGATAGTAAGTGGGTAAGCCCAACTCAAGTGGTCCCGAAGAAGTCAGGAATCACAGTGGTGCACAATGAAAAAGGTGAGCTAATTCCTCAACGCACGACTACGGGGTGGCGTGTGTGTACTAACACCAAGAAAGATCATTTTCCATTGTCATTCATCGATCAAATCCTGGTAAGATTAGCCGGATAGAACTACTACTGCTTATTAGATGGATATTCTGGCTATAATCAATTGGCAATTGATCCTACAGATCAGGAGAAAACCACTTTTACTTGTCCATATAACACATTCACGTACAGACGGATGCCTTTTGGTTTATGTAATGCGTCAGCTACATTCCAGAGGTGTATGATGTCTATCTTCTCTGATATGGTAGAAATGTTTCTAGAAGTGTTCATGGATGACTTCTCAATTTTTGGGGCAACCTTTGAAGACTATTTGAGGCATTTAACACTAGTACTTGAAAAGTGTAAAGAGACCAATTTAATTCTTAGTTCGAAGAAAAGCCATTTTATCGTTCAAGAGGGAATAGTACTTGGCCACATTATATCAAAGCAGGGGATTGAGGTCGATAAAGCAAAAGTCGAGTTGATTTCAAAATTACCTCCTCCCACATCTATGAAGCAATTACGCTCTTTTCTGGGCCATGTTTTCATGCCTTTGAGGAATTGCGTACTAAACTCTTATCTGCCCCAATTATCTATCCACCGGACTGGTCTCTTCCATTCGAGTTGATGTGTGATGCTTCAGATTATGCAATTGGAGTTGTGCTAGGGCAGAGAAAAGACAAATTTCCATAAGTGATTTACTATGCCAGTAGAACTCTGAACGAAGTCCAAATGAACTACACAACTACCGAGAAGGAATTATTGGTAGTAGTGTTCGCCTTGGACAAATTCAGGTCATATTTATTGGGAAACAAGGTGGTCGTGTACTCAGATCATGTTGCACTAAGGAATTTGCTAACCAAGAAAGACTCCAAGCCCAGACTGATTCGATGGATTCTGTTGCTACAAGAATTTGATTTAGAGATCAAAGACAAAATGGGTACGAATAATGTGGTAGCTAATCATTTGTCAAGAATTGTCGATGAGTCCACAAAGGACGATACTCCTCTTAAAGATGAGTTCCCGGATGAACATCTATTCAGTGTGGCTGTTATGGAATAGATACCGTGGTATGCAGATATTGTCAACTATAAAGCCACTAGTAGAATTCATAATGGATGGTCTAAGCATGAGAAGGATCATTTCTTCAGCCAATTAAAATTTTATATCTGGGACAATCTGTATAAATATTTTCCGGATCAGATAATTCGTAAATTTGTTCCAGAAAGTGAAGTTCAAGGCATACTGACATTTTGTCATACGCTAGAGTGGAGGGCATTTTGGTGCTCAGAAAATAGCTCACAAAGTCCTACGGAGCAGTTTTATTGGCCCACCATATTCAAGGATGCGTTCGAGTTTTGTAAATCTTATCTGAGATGTCAGAATTTGGGATCCATATCTCGACGAGACATGATGCCACTGAATCCTATTTTGGTGGTTGAGTTGTTTGACGTCTGGGGCATTGACTTCATGGGACCGTTTCCAAAAGTCGTCGATAAGCAGTACATATTAGTGGGAGTTGATTACGTTTCTAAATGGGTAGAGGTTGTTGCCACGTCGCATGAGAATCACATTGTGGTTGAGGAGTTTGTTAAATCTAATTTATTTTCTAGATTTGGTATGCCACGAGTGTTGATCAGTGACGGCGACAGCCACTACGACAACCAGTTTCTTCCGGCCTTGTGCAAGATGTATGATGTCACTCATATAATTAGAATGCAATATCACCCACAAATGAGTGGTCAAGTGAAGGTTTCGAACAGGGAGATCAAGAACATTATTGAAAAGACAGTGGATCCTGACTTGAAGAATTGGCCGAGAAGGTTAAATGATGCACTGTGGGTATACAGGACCGCTTATAAGACACTGATTGGTATGTCACCATACAAATTGGTCTATGGTAAGGCGTGTCATCTCCCTGTGGAACTCGAGCACAATGCATATTAGGTGATCATAAGATTGAATTTTGATATCAAAAGATCGGGTGCTTAGAGGAAACTCCAACTCGCTGAGCTTGAGGAGTTGAAGAACAACGCATATGAGAATTCTGGAATATATAAAGCTCGAACCAAAGCATTCCACGATAGACATATCAGACAGAAAAGCTTTGAGGTCGGTCAAAAAGTGTGGTTGTTCAATTCAAGACTCAAATAGAATTACAAAGGTTTACCCCCATGGAGAGGTGGAACTTGACGACCCTGACAAAGGAAAGCGATTTGTTGTGAATGGTCAGCATTTGAAGCATTATATCAAAGTTAAGCCGACAGAGAGTGTCGTTGAGACAATTGACTTAACAGAACCAGCACCAAAGTCGGATGATTTTGATTCTGAGTACTGAGAGGCGGCAACGTCGAGCGAACGATGTTAAATATTGGTACTAAGTGATAAAGAGTAGCTTTTGATCTTAGTTTGTAGTTGTAAAACAGTAGTTTAATTCAGTTTTTATAAAATTTAAGATCAAGTCCGAAATAGTCATCATCATTCGGAGGGGTATTTTTGTCCACGAAGCACTAAATTTTGACAAATCGAAGTCAATCAAGACAATAGATCTTAGGGGAGGTTCGAGTGTTCGGGAATTGAGAACGAGGCAAAAATGGCCGAAGCCAAAAATACAGCCTTGGGACCTACGCCCAAGCGTAGGTCATGGAATTGAATAAATAGAGTCCCGCGGATTTTCATTTCAAAATTTCACTTTTCTTCCTTTCCTCTTGATGGGCGTCAGGTGTGTGCAAAATATGTGATTAAAAACGACACTTTAGGTTTTACCCTTCTGCAAGCGCACAGATCAGTTGTAGACAGTTTTGCTTGACTAGGGGAATATAGATCCCACAGATATGAGGATTGTTCACTTCAATAGTCTAAAAACACTAAATTATATGTTTCCGAAAAGAGTTTGTTTTGTGAATTATCTAATACTAATGAAAATAAAAACAGAAAGCAATAATGAATAATGGTTGTGATTTAGAGAGAGAGAAAACTAGGGTTTCGTCAGTCCACCACTAACCACATAATATAGTTCATATTATAAATCAATTACATGAGGGCGATCCATTGAATGTGAATCAGGTTGCACCGCGCCAGTAGTTTGACACAAAAAAGGATTACTCTCAACCTAATCGCGACAACCCATCTCAAGACTAAACTGATTAGTGTATGCCAACTACTAACACAACGTAAATGCATAAAAGTAAATTAAAGCATGAAAATAAACTAAAACATGTCTATATCAGTTTGTCAGGGAATGGCCTGTGTCAACATAGGGTTTTGAGTTTTATGATCACTATTGTGTAGAAAATCACAGATTAAGCATCCGAGTTCCATCCCATAGTGAATAATTGTGATTATGTAAGATAAATATATTTGAAAACTCTAAGACAAGAATCAATTCAAATATATAAACTTGTATCACGAATAAAAATGGTCTCTCATCTAACACAATCATCACAGTATAGTCACAGTTTCCCCTCTCTATAATTGAATATAAAATTGGAACTACATTACCTGGCTAGGATTTTGCGAGAAAACCCTAGATACCAAATTAGTTGATCATGGCTGAGAGAATCTGCATTGTTGGTGTAAAAACGCTCTCCATGGCCTTCTTATCCAGATCTCTAGGTCTTTAATGGTGGTTATCTTCAATGGATGTAAGTCTTCAATGAACGTGCGTGAAAATCAAAACCAAGACCAGCCTCCCAAAAACATTACCAAAAACTGAACAAACCCTCTCATATTTATAGACAAGTGAGGGAAAGGTTTCCCTAATGGTTTCCCTTTTCTGTAATTTCATAATACATGAATAATCTCTATAAAATCTCATGTAAATATGTGTATAAGCCTATATGTAGAGGTCTGGAATCACCGAACATTTAAAATATCGAAATAGGGACAAAACTGGAAAAATCTGAAACAACTTCGAAACAACTTCAGCACATAAAGGGGTCACGTGGCCACAAGGTGGGACCTACGTTCCTGACCTATGCTTGGGCGTAGGTTCCAAACCAAAGCATAGATCAGGTCCAATCTGCCTTTTTTTCTCTCTGACAAGGTAGGGTATTATGCATCTTTTGTTGTAAAAACTCGTCTTTTCATATTTGAGCTAGACGCCTTTGACTCCCAATGCTTTTTGGTGAAGTAATAATGTCTGAAAATGACATTTTTGCCCTTCCAGTGAGATAATGATGTCAGGAAATGACCATTTTGCCCTCTGGTAGCTCTTATTTGCTTTCGCACACCTTTTGATTTCTTTCTCGAGATAGAAACGAACATGAACTCAGTTAATTGACCGAGATTAGCTTTGTTTCTTCATTAAGCTCCTAAAACATGCTTACACACACAAACGGGATAAAAATACCAAGTAACGGAATATAAAGACATAACAAACGCAAGATAAGGACGAAAAATGACCAATATTGAGCACCTATCACCTCTCCACCAAATCGATTCCCGTTCGTTCCTAACACCGAATATCGATATTTTTTACCATTCCCGAGTGGCGGATCAACAGATTAGTGAGCGGTGTGTATGGATTCACGTGAAGAACTCAAAAAGTCTCCGGAATCTAATTTTGGGGAATTTGTCGTTTCTCGTTATTCGGTAAGTTTTGATCCATTCTTTTGGTTTCGATTACTTAATATAACTATTCTAAACTAGTATTCACGAACGAAACCGATCAAAATCGTGTTTTAATCCATTCTCAAAAAGTTGGGTTTTCGGCTTCAGATACGAGTTGAATATCGAATTTTTGAGATGAGGTCTTGTTTAATCATCGTATTAGAATACTTTAGATATATTTTTGAGTTTGATTCAGTGTCCGGACAGTTTTCGCTAATTTTGATAACAATTTGAATTTTGTAGGAATGCCTCGCATGAAATGAGCGAGGAAGGCTATCGCGGGATCATCTACATCGGGGACAACGATACAGAAAGATAGATCATGGTCACCACCCCTAGAGAGTACGCGGCCTATACGCCATAGTAATCGAGCACCGAGACCAGTGTATGTTGAGCCGAATTCGTCAGATGAGAAGGAGGCTAAGTACACCGACAGAGGACATCGAGCTAGATTTGAGATATGGCCGAATAACAGTTCCACCTACAGCACCAAGGGCATCATCACAACCCTGGGCACAGTCTCCAGTCCCTGAGCCATCACCACCGCCACATGAGTCAGAGACATCCAATGAGCAGACTACCGAGAGTGGTGATAGTGAGGATGGGCAGGCAGAGCAGGAGGATGAGCTGGAGGATGCTGAGCACGGTGAGGTTCCGTATCCTGAGATGGAAGTTGATGATGATGAGGGTGAGCTTGTTTCTTACAGATGGAAGCATTCCACAATCTCCAAGGAGACACTGATGACCCGGGCTTTGAAGAAGGGGTTCCGACAGGAACACATTTATGTTATTGTGCCACTCGAGCGGATAGAGTGAGTTCCACAATGGACCATAGGCGTACTGACGGAGCATAAATTATTGCCGATCCTATCCCCAGCTACACCACACATTTGTGCTAACATAATTACCGAGTTCTGGCTTCATATGAGGCATTACTACCGGGGTACTCAGCTAGTGACAGTGGTAGAGGGGCGGTAGTTTGAGATTACTCTCGAGAGTATTGCTGTTACGTGGAGTATTCCACAATATTTGCCATTTAAAGTTGCATCGGTACCATGGACTATTTCGGTGGAAGAGATGCTTGTGGAGATATGCTTAGATGCTCCCGAATGAACCATAACTGCGGCTAATTATTGGTTGAAACCAGAATTGATTTATGTGAACAGTGTGATAGCTTCTCACGTTTGCCAGAACAACAAGATGTGTTAGAGGGGATACTCGTTTATCAAGATTCTATACTGCATGCTAAAAGGATATTGGGTATCGTTTCCTGAGGTGATATTAGGTAATATGCTAGCAATGGATAAGATTGTCCAGAGAAGAGTAAAGATTGGTGATAAGGTCGAGTATTTCCTCCCTTACCCACATTTACTCTCTCGAATCATAAAGGAGCAATTGGGGTATAAAATACTTCAACTGAAGCCGAAATATGCACAATTTGTCAAGCAATATAAGGAGAAATATTTTTTGGATTTGGAGTTGAAAGCACGAATGCATGTTTTACTGGGTGCAATGGACAAGATTTGAAGTGTTAGAGGAATTCATGGTTGGATTAGGGTTTTAGATTTTTTATTTTATTTTAGAGACGGTAGACCATACGGCCACATCTATTTCTTTTTATTTTATTTTATTTTATGATTTTTGTTTGAAAATATATATATATATATATATATATATCAATAAAATCCAAAAAGAGGAAGTTTAAACTTCCCATGAAAATTGTGTGTCAATTCCTAGATATTCTTTTTGCAATTTCTTTTCCCTTGCTATGATGTTGTTATGTGTTTGTTGTGAATCTTTACAAGTAATCCAAATCAAGTTTGGGGGAGGGAATTGAGCACTTCATAGATCCAGGACTGCGCTTCAAGGGAAACTGTATCTGTTCTCATTCTTTATTTTTTACCATGGGAACATGGTCTCATTTAAGTTTGGGGGTGAGGGTATAGTGATAAAAGAAAAAACAATTTGACAATTTTGGAGAAATTCTTTGTTTTTACGCATGAGTGTTTCACATGATAAGCTCATTAAGTTTATGTTTATGATACATAAGTAGTATGTGATGTGATGTGATGTTCCTTCTCATGAGAGTAATGATTAGATCAAGTTAGTGAAGTGATATGATCTACATGGGTGAGTGATTAGTGAAATTGAAATTAAGAAGGACGACTTTGATCTATAAACACAAGCATACATTCACTATGAGAAATAGGTTGATTTTTTACTATGTAGTTTAGAAAATAATTTTTCCGCAATAAAAGGGGAGAAGGGGAGTTGTTATGGTTGAAATGGAGAAAATTGAAAAAATATTTTTGAGAAAATAAAATGCAAAATGAAATTCTTTGATATGAGTAACCAGGCTTTGGTATCACCAATATCACTGTTCACGTTAAAAGGGGAGAAAACTGATGAGCATAAATCCCATGGAAGAAGCTCGGGCCAAGTTGGTTGGGACCAAAAATCCTCGCTGGAAAGTCCGAAGACTTAGAAAGACAAAAAGGATGAAAAGTGGAAAGATGGAAAGAGTACGTTTTTACTAAAAATGGCAAAGTTCAATCAATTAAGTGGGAGAAAAGAAACTGAAATATTGTACTTGAATGTTCACAAAATCACGGAAGGTTGTCTGGATTTTAAGTAGAAAGTAGCAAAATCATTCACTTAAGTGGGGACCATTCATGACACGAAGCTGGAGATAGTTATTGTTCAGTAGTGAGTGGGAGTATTTGTTTTCATATTATCTTGTGTGTTGTATCATAGCTTATTTGACTTGTATGTGTGAGCTCATGAATGCGTAATTACATAATAATTGAGATGCTTGTAGGTACCATCACTAGAAACCTTCACGAGACTTCACTCGTCCACTAGGGGTTTAAAAGGCTTATTACAAGTGATAAGTGTAATCGTTGACCCTCACGAAAGCAAGGGATTAGGTTAGAATAGATAGGTTAGACAGAATAAGAATCATCACAGATAGTTTCTTTGAATTTATTGCTAAGGAACTAGCAATATGTAAGTTTGGGGGTGTGATAGGTGCTCAATATTAGTCATTTTTTGCCCATATCTTGCATTTGTTATGTCTTTACATTCCATTACTTCGTATTTTTATCCCGTTTGTGTGTGTAAGTATGTTTCAGGAGCTTAATGAAGAAACAAAGCTAATCTCGGTGAATTAACTGAGTTTGTGTTCATTTCTATCTCGAGAAAGGAATCAAGAGGTGTGACAAAGCAAAGAAGAGCTACCGAAAGGAAAAATAGTCATTTCTCGACATCGTTATCTCACTGAAGGAAAAAAAATGCCATTTCCAGACATTATTACTTCACCCAAAAGCATCGGGAGTCAAAGGCGACTAGTCTAGCTCAAATATGAAAAAATGAGTTTTTACAGCAAAAGATGCATCATACCCTACGTCGTCAGAGGGAAAAAGAGGCAGACTGAACCTGAGCTACGCTTTAGTTTGTGAGCCAAAGAGGGACCCTACGCCCTAGACCTATAACCAAGAGTAGGTCAAGGGCGTAGGTCCTACCTTGTGGCCACATGATCCCTTTAAGTGTAGAAGTTGTTTCAGAGTTGTTTCAGAATTTTCCAGTTTTGTCCCTGCTTCGATATTTTAAGTGATCGGTGATTCCAGACCTCAACATATAGGCTTAGACATATATTTACATCAGATTTTATAGATATTATTCATGTATTATGAAATTATAGAAAATGGAAACCATTAGGGTTTCCTTCCCTTGTCTATAAATATGAGAGGGTTAGGTTTAGGGTTCTAATTCTGATTTTCACGAACATTCATTCATAGAGTTCTCACATTCAAAGTTCAGACTTACTTTCATAGAAGAGAATCACCATTGAAGACCTAGAGATCCGGAGAAGAAGATTATGGAGAGCGTTTCTACACCGACAATGAAGACTCTTTCCTCCATGATCAACTAACTCGGTATCTAGGGTTTTCTCGCAAAATCCTAACCAAGTAATGTAGTTCTAATTTTATATTCAATTGTAGAAAGGGGAAACCGTGACTATACTGTGATGATTGTATTAGATGAGAGACCGTTTTTATTCGTGATACAAGTTTATATATTTGAATTGATTCTTGTCTTAGACTTTTCGAATATATTTATCTTACACAATCATAATTATTCACTATGGGCTAGAACTCGGATGCTTAATCTGTGATTTTCTACACAATGGTGGTCATAAAACTCGAAAGCCTAGGTTGACACAGGTTATGCCTTGACAAACTAATATAGATATGTTTTAATTTATTTTCATGCTTTAATTTACTTTTCTGCATTTACTTTATGTTAGTAGTTGGCATGCACTAATCAGTTTAGTCTTGAGATGGGTTGTCACGATCCAGTTGAGAGTAATCCTTTTTAGGGTCAAACTGCTGGTGCGGTATGACCTGATTCACAGTCAATGGATCACCCTCATGCAATTGATATATAATCTAAACTATATTATGCGGTTAGTGGTAGAGTGAGGAAACTCTAGTTTTCTATCTCTCTGAATCACAACCATTATTCATTATTGCTTTTTGTTTTACTTTCATTAGTATTAGATAATTCACAAAAACAAACTCTTTTCAAAAAAATATAATTCAGTATTTTTAGACTATTGAAGTAAACAATCCTCGTCTCTGTAAGATCGATATTCCCCTACTCAAACAAAACTGTATACAACTAATATGTGCGCTTGCAGAATGGTAAAACCTATGGTGCCGTTTTTAATCACATATTTTGCACACACCTAACGTCCATCAATAATCTATAACCATCATACTTTTATAGTGGTGCATATGTATATGTATATATATAGTATTAAAGCATGACATTAGAAAAAAATTAAGTTAAATTTGACTATCCATCCATCTTCCTTTCTAATTGTTGAAAATATTTTAATTATATAAAGAAGATTAATGCATTAAAGGCTAACACTTTAATATACTTTTATCACACTTTATTATTGTTCATTGAATATGGTTATTGGGGGCCTTGAAATTTAATTATTTTTAATTATTAAGTTTTTTTAAAAAGTTAAATGTATAAAACTATTAGAAGGGCCTTAGACTTTTATAATAGTATAGGTATAGATTTAGATATATAAGAAAAAAACTAAGAAACATATAGAAAACAACGGTGTTGTCTGAGACCAAAGTTTTACTTTGGTGACCATTTCTTTCCCAATTTGCCAATCCTTATCAAACACCCAATAATCAGATTTTAATATTTATTATTTTTCTCTCTAGAATAAATCTCTTCCACAACGTTAAGGCGGTTGTATGTACAAAAAAATTCTCTTTATATTATTGAAAATTTTCTTATATAGCAGTTACCCTATTTGAGATAATCATTTCCATATTTATACAAGATGAGGTGGGCTTTTTAACCTATTATTCTAGGAGGATACCCTAGTGGTCCCGTTTGTCCTATTACAATTGTCACTGGCTAATGGCGAGAATGTCCTAACATTTTACTTAGTGAATAAGCTACAGTGTGCATCCAAAGGATGTGGGGATTGCTTGTAGAATCCTCTGATGAAGTCTTCGGCCTTGCACTTTACGTATGTGCTTAGTGCTGAGGGCCATCTTGTACATAAGAGGTTCTATCATGAGAGTCTCTTGGTACTCGGGAACCTCTTCGGTCAGAACAACTTCAGACACTTGTCTTGCCTTAGTTGTTATGCCATTCGGATCTTCCTTTTAACCTGTAGGGGCTCTTCAGATTGGTGTTTTCTGGACACATGGAAGATTTTTCCTGTGGGTTTCTCACTGAATGTACCTGATATGAACTAGGCTTAACGTGTTAAATGGGCCTGATATTTTTAGCCTCACATATAACCCCTTTGGATAGGCTCATTCATCTTTGCAAAGAAGCCATATTCGAATCCGAGGTTAAAACATAATTCAAATTCCAAATGACGTGATGGTTGATGGACGGTATTTAATGTTGGTGACGTCATTTCACTGTTTTTGAGGGGTTTCCTGACAGTTTGCAGGAAGCCGTGTATCATTTTAACGTGAACCGAGGTAACTTTTAAGTCTTTCCTTCGGCGATATGCTCTTTTGTCCGTGTCTGAAGTTCAACAAGGAATGATCACATCAACCTGGTTGTCTCCTCTTCCTCTAGCTGAAGATACCCCATGTGCTCTGGTGTTAAGCTTTGCCATCTTGCGAGGCGTCCTCTTGACCAGTGATGTGTGGAATCGTGAACCTGGGGACATAGCCACGAATGAAGGATTCCAAGGCCATCCTGCATTCACACCCATCTATCAGAGTTACTTCTTGGGCAAATCGGGTAAGGAAGGCCTTCGGCCCTTCTCCTTTTTCATGTGTTAGAGTAAAGAGATTGGATATCGTCTTCTTCTGAGCTTTGTTTCCTAAGATCTAAGAAACAAACAACTCGCATAAATCCTGATAGCTTTTCACTGCCTTTGTCAAGAGGCGCTGGACCCATAAAAGGGCCACGCCTTCCAAATTGATCAGGAACAACTTGCACATCAGGGTTTCATTCTCTAGGCGTAGGACCATTTTTAGCTGGAAATGGTAGATATGGTCTAGGGGATTCTTTGTCCCTTCAAACAGCTAGGTAAAGGTAGGTACAACGAATTCCTTGGGGATACCTGCTTTTAGGATGGTGTTACAGATAGGGGACTTCACTAGTTGGGCTAATGCTTCTGCCGCCACCCTTTGGGGTCTGGGCTCTCAATTCTTTCATTTGTTTCCCCACATCCTTTTGAACTCAGGTAATCAGCTCATCAGCATACTGGGCGTTCACTGGTGGGGTGGTTTGGGGCATCGCTCTGATGATGTGCGCAGACTCTGCTTCCGTTCATCCCTCTTAAGGGTTGTTGGCGATAGCCTCTGGGCGACCTTCCTGTTATGGAGTTGGTGGCGCAACTTGGCAGGGTTCCTCCATTTGAGACAGGCTGAAAAAGCTCATCATTCTGCCTCTGTAATGCCTCCACTTATTGCGTGAGCAACTCATTCGATTACTGTTGAGCCACCTGGTTGGCGTTGGAAGTTTGCCTGTATTCTCTTGTCCTTGTATCCACCATTGTTGTAGTATATGGAAGCTTTCCATTACTCTTCCCACAAACGGCACCAAATGTATGTGCATAAATTTTCACTTTGAATTATGAAAACTTTCCTTATATATCAATTACCCTATTTTGGGTGATTCTTTCCATATTTATACAATATGAGGTGGGTTTTTTAGCCCATTATTAAAGAAGGATACCCTAATGGTCCCATTTTGTCCTATTACAACTGTGTTGGGTTAATGATAAGAATACCCTCGGGTTTGCTTAATGAGTAAGCTACCGCAGATGTCTGAAGGGCATTGGAATTGCTTTTAGAATCCTCCATGTAGGTCTTCGGCCTTGTACAATACAGATGGTGCAGAGCTGAAGGCTCTATTGAAGTGGGATGATCCTATCACAAGGAGGTCGTTTGGCACCTACCGATCTTCGGCGAGTGAAGTGGCTTTGGATACTTGGCTCGCTTGGAGTTGGCGTCGTTCGGGGCTTGCCCTTTGATCAGAGGGCGTTTCTTGAATGGGTGATTATCTGGCCACGTGGGAGGTCCTCTTTCTGGGCTCTTCACTAAATGTACTGGATATGAATTGGGCTTAATGAGTCTAATACTTTTAGCCTCACACAACAACCCTCTTTTGTTTTTATATATTTATATTAATTTTTAAATAGGATGGTATTAAATACACATTACTATGAATATATAGTAGATTAAGTATATATAAGGCCTAATGGCCAAGCGATACCTGCTCTTGCTCTCAAATGGGAGGTCAATGGTTCAAGTCTCAGTGGAGGATGTACGTGTAAGTATACTTAACTTTTAATATATATATATATATATATTTAAGTTATAATTGTTATAATTTAAATGGTTAAGTTATATTCAATTTATTATTTTTTAAAAAAAATGTATAGATATAAAAAAGGGGCTTCACACTTTTATAATAATATAGATATAATTATAGATATAGAAAACATTAAGTGTAGTTTGAGAATCAAACAATTAAAGCATCATTCTAATATGTTTCAAGGGCAAAATGGGAATTTTTTTTACTCTGAATTGGAAAGTGCAAGGGGTTTGTTGACCGAGTATGCAGTATTTGATGATTTTTGAAAACTATCCTATGATCTTAGACAAGCATCGCCCTTTAAAACTAATATGGATTAAAATAGAATTGGATTAATAATATATTCAAACCCCATCACTAAAACGTAATACTAATTTGGATTATAGTAAATACAAGTAGGTTAAAAATGTAATAGTAGTAGAAGTCTAGAAATTTCTCTATTTTTTTAATTTTTTAATTTCTAGGTTATAAATACAATTAGTCTTATAACAATTGAATTTTATTATTAATATTTTAAGTACGATTTAAAATATGACATATAAGATATAAAAATTTACAAAATAAAATAAATAAAACAAGTTTAGAGTTAAAGGATAATATGAAAACAACTTTCCTTATAAAATAAAATTATAATTAAATAATGATTAAGTAATTAATAAATTAATTTAATTTTACTTCTCAAAAACAAAACTAGTTTAGTTTTTTGTATTTAGTTATTTCTAAGGATAAATTAATAAATGCATAAATGGGGGAATGGAGCAGAGTGCTAAAGGGATAAATGAGTAAATGCACATATGAACGAAGTGGGGGCAAAGTGCTCACTTTTAAAGTTCAGGGACATTTTGCCCACTTTTGGAAATTTCAGAAGATAGCTTACTCACTTTTAAAGCTCATGGGTATTTTGCTCACCAAGGGAAACTTCAGAGATTTTTTTTGCACTTTTGCCTAATAATAAATTCATTGTTTACTCTTCAAATAAGATTTAGACTCGTGCCCCTGGCAAATCACAGAAGGCGAACACATTTTCTTTCCTGTCTTACAAATAAAATATAAAATTCTTCTCATACACCGTAACCATGGAAACAGCAATGGTAATTACCGTTTTGGAGTATCACCTCCTAACCACAAAAATATTAACCAAATTCCCAGAATCAGAAAATCTTTCCAATTTGATGGTCCAAGGTTTAGTAGCTCAAATATGACTATAAAATAGCAAGTCATGTATGCGTTACCTAAGGAAATGTCAAATATTTTTAAAGCCCACTCGATTTTACATGACAACACACAAAGGATAAATCACAAAATAACTATCCAGTCATCGTTCACCCCAAAAAAAAAGAAAAGAAAAAAGAATGATATCAGAAGTAAATTCACGCTAAACAATCTAATAACTAATCAGGATCCTTGTTTGCTGTGGCAACATCCGTTGCCATACTGGCTAAGATTCTGATTTAATTACATAAGAAATTTTTTCCCTCTCATCTCACTTGTGTCTATAATATGAAAGTAATAGAAAAAGAAAAGGAGACAAATGTGAGAAAGAGAATTGGTAAGATAATTTGCTGGATAATTACAAGACGGAACTGTAAAAGATGGGTAGAAAGAATGCTGGGGTGGAATTGAATCAGAAAAGAGTGTCGACAGTGAGCTTCCTTCTTCGAGGAGCTTTCTCAGCTATTTGTTTTTGCAGCTCCATGAATGTGGAACCCTTGTGGGCAAATAACCTCCGGAGATTGATCACAGAAAGCTCATTAAAGCTGGCAACGGCAAGATCAGCTTGCACTAGATCATACCTGCATGATTCAGTTTTCAATATAAAGCTTTCGAGAGGCCTATAAATTTCACAACTGTTTCGAGCTATAAAACCATGGGGCATCAATAGCAAGGGAATTATCCATTATGTTTTCCACATCATCTAAATGAACATATCACTTCTTGAAGGCTCATTGCAGAAGTATAACAAGGTAAAGAAGGGGCATCATCAATAATTATCAGTGCCTTTTTTTAATTTCAATAAAGATTCAAACAGCTCAAACTGAAACCGTGAATACGTACGCTGGGTGCGCACCAATTAGGGCTACAGCCATCATTGTGCAATTGTGAGCAGCGGTGACACCCCTAGGATCATCTTCAAACACAACACACTTGGATGGTTTTCTATCCAACTGCAATAATCAAATAACCACAAGAAATAAAATTTGACTTGAAAAAATGGACATCTATTTATGATCGTATGTAACTAACCTTTTCTAGAATGTTTTCATCTTCACAGTATCTACTACCAAAATTTACAGGCAGTCAACAGTTTTTCACCCAAACCAGATATCTATGATACAATGTTCTTAATTGAATGTTTTAGACCATACCTTCATGGCCGCAGATAGAAATCTATGAGCAATGGACTCCATCCCATCTTCCTCAGATATGATTGCCTGCAACTCCAACAGACGATAGTCAAGCAAGTGGATAACAATAACCAATCTGCTACACACGAGGACTTGCAAAGAATTATGTTGGCTCTATTAGGTCTACCAATTTCTTCAGAACCATCTTTATCATCTTAAAGATCTCCCCAGTCCATCAGACCAATAGTCAACTTGACCCACCAGATCTCTGATAGAATATTGTTATTTATAGAAATAATATGTCTAATGTGACATCTAAGATTAACATTGCAAAAAAAAAAAAGCAAAATGCAGTCGTAATTGAGTAATTAAGGTATCCTGCAATCCATTGTTTTTAGGGTTAATTTCTCTCACATCTCCTAAGGTTTGGGAAAATTATAGCTAGATGCAACATTTGCATTTTGTGAACACTCAGACCCCTGTCAGTAAAGTTGCTTCCAAAAGAATGTGAAAAAAATATATATATATATATGTCAAGGGTGTTAAATGTCCATAATACCCTTCTCAACTATATCACTTTACACCACCCTATTAAATTGAGTATTGTAATATTTTTTAAATTGAAGATTTATTTTTTATAATTAATTAAAAAAATTAATTCGATTAAGGTTGTTAGGTTAGGACTTTTTATTTAGCTACACTTAAATACATGATATTTTGTTATATATATTATTTTTTGATTGAGAAATTATTTATGTAATTTTATTTATTTATAAAAAAAATAACGCTATATATTTATTTAAGAACAATTAACTTTTTTATCCACCTAGGGTTGATAAATTTAGATTTTTTTATTTAATTGCACAAGATGAAATTTGACTTTATCTAATATTTTGAAATTGATTTTTTTTGTTTTATTGCAATTAAGATTAAAAAAAAGGATCATCGATCTAATTAGTGTTGATGAGTTAGGAATTTTTGTTAAATTAAACTAATAAATAATTAACCCTATGTACTTATTTTACATTGAAATTTAATTTCATTACACAATAATTTACTATCTTAACGAAATTTCATCGATTAAATTTGATGCTTTGAGAGTTTTTGTTTAATTGACATAAATTATTGAAATTTGGCACAAATAAATATTATTAGATTGAGAACTTTTATTACTTGCTATTGATATAATTTAAGCTTGTGTGTTATTTATATATATATATATATATAGTTTTCTATTGCATGATGAAATTGATGTATTTTTATATTGGGATTTTTGTTTAATTGAATTTAAGTGCTAAAATTTAACCCAATAAAAATTGAAAGATTAAGAATTTTAATTTAATTTAGTTTAATTCATCAAAGTGAGGGCTAATGGTAAAAAAGACAACTTATAGTTGGTGTAGTTGAAGGCAAAAGTCAAAGTGCAAAAATGACTTTTCATTGTGCTTTAGATGGGGTATTGGGGCATTAGGGGGGTGTTTGTCAAAATTTTCAAATCTCAGGGGGCGATTGAATCACACCTTCCAAACGTTGCATCTAGCTGTAATTTCTCCAAACTTCAAGGGGTGTCAATGTAATTAACTCTTGTTTTTAACTGGTATAAAAAGCAAAAGTATGGTGGCAAGCAATTAGATATATATCTTTCAATGATTCAAGTATCTGCACTCATTATGGGAAAACATAGCTGGACACTCCTGCGCATTTCATCATAGTGTGCAATTCCACATATACGCAAAGAACATAACTTTTCCAACTCCGACAAGAAAAAACCACCAACCTGAAAATACTTCTTAAGCCCCATCCGCTCTAAAGCTTCAACCATATTTCTCCGATCAAGCCTCGAGACAATAGCGCAAGGGATTCGAGCTGTAGATACTGCATCAAGCCATTCTTCCAGCCCCTCCATGGGACTTGAAAGCTGAAGAGGAAGAAAAGGAGTAGGGGGATATCATTAATGTGCAAGTCATAAATGTAAATCTGTATAATAACCCAAGGAAAGCTCTTACTTTCAGAAGATTGTCACAATATAATTGCGAAAGCCTCAACTTCAATCTATCCAATTCAGTTCCGCTGTTCTCCCAGAGCAAAACCTGAAAGTTCATGAAGACTTGTGACATCCCGAATCGGTTACAAAGTGCAATGGCTGACAAAAACAAAACAAAAAAAAATTCTTGCATAGATAAGCAAAAAGAAAGAAGCAGATGAGATCTTTCCTATAACAGTATAGGAAGGTATTGGCTATGAATTTGGAATTTTTTTTGTTCAATATGCAGTTCTTTGATCGCAACTTGAACTTGCTATGAAACCTTTTACTTTTTTCTTTCTGATAATATATTACAGGTAAATAATCCAGTCAAAAACAGGGGAAAATAAGCCAACATTAGTGACTTATGAACAATAAATAAATATGGGAGGATTGATGGGGCCTAAACATGTAACTTTTACGAATTAATAATATTTTTATTTTTCCAAATAGCATGTAATAAGTTGGGAAAGAGAGCAAAGTGAAAAGAATGTCTTAGGTTCTATTCCTTCTAGTAGTGAATAAGGCAGAGTATATTGATTTTTGCAAACAACTGAAGTCAAAAGCTCATTAAGATGTTGGTATTATTATATCCCACCGTAGTCAGATAAACCTTTTACTTATGAAAGAAATGGTGCTATATGCAGTTTCCAAAGTCCTCTTTATATTCGACAAGATTTAATGAATGAATCTCCCTAGCTGACAATTTATACTTGAGCTTTTTTAAAGAAATGAAATGGCTTTACATGCTTGTCCATTTATAGTAAGAAAATACGTTAATTTGAGCTGAAACCTGAAATAACTACAATAAAGTGGTTCACGTGCTTTTTGCCGCCTATCAATAGATTAGTTAAGAATTCTCTGTGCCATCCTCATAGTAACAACTTTCTTATCAAACTTTCGAACATTTTACAATTCCATTTGTATAGACACCAACTTTTAACTGAGGGGGTGATGATTTGGCCTGTCTTAATAACATGAACACTTCTAATTTCGTAGTATGAATAGTAATAGTAACAATAATACAAAAATTACTAATAATAATACTTACAATAATAGCAATCTATGTATGACTAGATTATTATTCTCTTCTTACTTCTCCATCATGCATTAGAAAGGTTCGTTTGAGAGCAATATGATACTACATTCTTGTAATAAGTCGGATACTTCATGGTTCAATCCAAAAGCTTAAGCTATTAGGTAATGCTAACATTCAATCCATTTATACCAATTACTATCTCCGGATCCGATGTGGGGTTTGTAACATTCACCCCAACCCAAACTCGAGCACCATCGTCACGATGGGGTCACCCTGCGTACCGGGTGAGGGGCCCCGGACACCTTCGGAGTAGGACGGTTGGCGTCATGATCTCAGATACTATAACGAGTCAGATGATTTGTGGTTCAAACTAAAAGCTTAAGTTGTTAGGTGAGCCTAACATCCAACCCATTTATACCCATCATTATCCCATCCAGATTCGCTATGGAACTTGTAACAATCAACAAACCATGTTCAATACTGTTATAGCAAAACCTATATACTCATGATCATTTTATGTAGCTTTAATAGAAGAAAGAAGCTCCATAAGCATATAAGTACGGACTAAAATACTAGCTTTTAGGGATTTTATACTTGTAGACCTTTACTACATAGTGCACTTCAATCTCTCTCTCTCTGAAACAACCAACCAAAATAACTATAACGGAAAAAATAACTAAAAATTTCAATGATCATTAATTTCCAAACCTGATGGAAAATATGGTCTGCACCTGCATAAAGCAACAGTCTTTGCACATTGCCATCTTCAGGAATCTTCTTCCCTGTATAAGAAACAATAAGACGATAAAAATTAAGGGAAAAGAACCACAAACGTTCATTGGACAGTATGGTCCCATTAATCGATGATGCCAGTAAGGGTGGACTGGATGAGAACCTAACCTTTGAGATTATTTTCCCAAATTGACTGCTCTTAGGATTAAGGATTGAAAAAAAAAAACATACATAGTAAAAAAAATTTAAAGGAAAATGGGAATGATATGGATGTATTGAATCAAAGTTGTAGTCGGCATAAACGATGTTTTAGAGGGGAACATCCATTAGTCAGTCTAACCAATTCTATAAACTATTCTCACTCTGATGTAGGTTACCAACGCACCACTAGGTTATTAAGGGCTTTAAAAATCCGATGTACTCAAACAACACATGAAGCAAATTTGGTATTCAATTGCTTTAATGTAAGTTTCCCAGAAAGCCACCACTATGATCGCAGTGGCTAAATGCAGATGAGAGGTTCACTTGCTGGATGAGGAATTGCTCGAACATGATTTAAATAAATAGGTGCTGGAGATAAATTTTCCACTTTTACACTTTACTGTGATCTACTGTTGATATATATATATTGCAGAAGGGGATTAGCAAAGAATATCAGTTCGTTTGAAGGTCCAACATTGACAATAGGGATAACATGTGCGTTTGAAGACTAATATTGTGGTCAATGACTTAGTGATAAAGATTGTGCAAAAACAGTAAAAAGTATTAACAAGAATAGGAGATGCCCTTGCCATAGACGACACCAATTCGTGTATACAATGACCTTGGACAGCCTACATAGGCAAGCAGAATAAGAAAATAAAATCATGTCATTCATTCAAATAATTAGGAAAGGACTTTGGCCAGTTGTTTGGTGCAGTAGATCTGGTGATAAAAAGATTCAAAAGACCGCATGCTGTGCATAAGCACATGAACGTGATGGACCAATGAATTAATGAGTATTGAAAAATCCATCATTATGACCTTCAGCATCTATTTTCTTCATCTAAGGTGCCCAAGGAGCTTGTTTTGCCCCAAACAAACAAAACAAAAAAAAAAGTGTTTCTTTTGTCATCGGAAAGCACATTAACTAAGCGAACTCATAGAATCTCACTGTGTGAATTAGATGTGGTTGAACAAGCTGCCACAACATAAAGTGAACTCTTACATGACTCGAATGAAAAGCGAAAAGGCAACCAGGCAGAAGAGGAAGAGCGGCCAAGAGAAAGAAGTATAGTGAAGCCATATATGTGAAGTGGTTGAGATTACTCTTTAACGTCTCTCATGTACTGTATTTGTGTGCCATCACTTATTTTCTAGTGATTAGTGAGAGAACCAAAAGTTATAAATTAGAGAATTTCCAGACAATAGTACTCAATTTGCTATTACTTCTTCTGTTATTTTTAATTATATACCTTCCATTTTCATCTTTAAAAATTCAATTTACTAGTGTTCGCAAACAGGTCATGAACCATGCACATTCAATTGAAGTAAAAAAGCCTCACACTAACAGCTGCTGGTCTATTTTCTTGCTGTAATTTCTTAGATATAATCTTCAATGTGCGAGTCATTTTGACATCTGTCTTTGGTCTTTATAATCATGTCTTTTTTAAAGATTTTATGTGACTTTATGGTACATACACATTAGATTGATTTCTATATCTCTTCAGTTTCTGATACCAGAATAATTACTGGTTCCTTGGTGTTCAAAGATGTATATAAGCATATATATATATACACAGAAACGATTCCGCCCTTTAACATTCGTTGCAAAAATCTAATGCAAATTGATTTATATGTCAGTAAAAAAAAAAATTTGATATCTCATCACATTTTCGATAAGGAATCTAAAAATTGTTTTGGAAAATTCCTGATATTCTCTGATGCTGTATTGTGGATTTTGACCAAACGCTTTATAACCGAACCAAGACCAAAACACATCAAACGGATGCATGCGGTACCATACAAAACTATGAGGTCAGCCTTCTGCACTCGATACCTTTATGAAGGTAATGAGCTTTTAAGATATGATATGCTCGTGTCAATTTTCATCCAGTTTTCGAGCACAGCAAATTGACTTGTAGCTATGGGCTAGGGACTATAATCAAACCAGTCAACATTGTATCTAGGCCAGACTCAGCACAATCATTTTGAATGGGGACTGCATGGTAATATATAAATGGTGGCTAGAGTACCGTCTGATCACACTCTCCTCTAGTGATCCCCTTAGCAGATTATAGCACTCGTAGCCATGGGGTCTTTTGCGTCCAAAGAATGTGGATTCAGAATTTAGACACGAATAAGTTTTTGTTTGATCTCAACCACACTCAAGTTTTAGTATTTTTCAAGCATTGAAGACTATAATATCTAACTTCACCATTGCTAACACATGGTTATTTAAAAATTCAAAATATGCACATCCATTGATTTACAACCTAACAATATTTACTTCTAGTAAATGAAGCCATTGGAACAGAGGACAAGCTACATACCCTCTTCAAAGGCAAGTTGTTCCCAAGCTTTCAACTTCAAAGCTCGAGTATCTGCCTGAAAACACATTAAATATGCAAATACATGGTCTCAAAATCATGATGATATACAAAGTAAGAACAAAGACAAAATCATAGCATTGACTTTGTTCAGCTATGTACCTGTATGACCTATTGGATAATATTCAATCTATATACGACCTAGAGTCCCGATACTATCTCCTGCTATTGTTGAGAGCTCTAAGGTCTTCATTCACTGCTCAAACCCAAGTTTTTTCTAGCACTTTCTTGTCCTATTTGACTGCATCCATAACAGCCATCCGTCTAACTAGCATTATCCATCTTGCTAGGACGTGAAAAAATCCACAGGTTTTCCATCCTTTAATCATCTAATGTGCAATTTAAAAGCAAATAAGCTCAGTCTGTTATAATGTCCTATTTATTCACAAGGTGCTAATCTTCATGTTTAACCAATGTGGACTTTGGGTTCTTTACACACAAAAAAACATTATACTAACTTCGAATTTCAGGCAAGGCTCCTTACAGTTATTATAGTTCTAATGATATGTTTGATAAAATGAAATTGGATTTCTTCAGTTGGGACCAAGTTGACTAGATACAAATTAACAATAGCAAAGAGAGTGTTCTAGATTGAAGTAGAAGGATTCTTTCAATGAGTGGGTGATTCAATGTCAATGAACCTTACAGCAGGAAATGCATACATTCTTCCTCTTTAAAAAAAATGAAAAATATTAATGTATCAGCACTAAAGATTATGCCAACAATTGAGAACTATGCCAACAATTGTGAAGAATAGTTCATGAGGAATGGAAGAGGACACAATATGCTGAGCGGAGGCATTCGCCCCCATGAAATATATATTTTTATTCTTATATCCTGCCTATGATTTTGTTCGCATCTTAATATTGCCTCTACAGAAGAAACAACAAAATTCTCCATTTATAAACCCGCGTCCACTACTTTTAATCTTCATATTTATATCGTTCTTTACTCTTTGTGCCTCTGCTCCCCTTAATTGTAATCCATCATCTCTCTCTCTCTCACACACACACACGCACAGATTGTAATGCAATGTTGAACCCACCCCCGGCCCCCGCGCACACACACACACACAGCATCACAAAATAATAATAATACTTAATAGTAAAAAAAGACACGAAGTGGCTCCCTCCATCACTATCCAAAGGGTACAACCAAGATTACGCATATGTTCCATATGATTGAATAGTTTGTTGATAGTCGATTGATAAAAACATGTAACAATGGATGGAAAGAAGTTAAGTAGTAGTCTTTCGGAAGTGTTTTGCTCAGCAACTAGTTAGAATGGCACTCCTCTAGGATAAGTATTTATACTTGGAAGAGAAAGCATTCTTTGGTTGTTAGTACGGACGTTAAGGGCCTGTTTGGAAACGCTCCTACTCCTGCTTTTAAACGGATTTGGAAGCTGAAGCGTAGCGAAACAAGTTTTTTCTGAAGCGGAAGCATGTTTGGTGCTGATGATTCTGATATGAGAAAAATGAAAGCTGAAGCATGCAGAGCATGTTTGGTGGAACTGCTGATTTCCTAAAATGTGAAAGCAAAACATGTTTGGTGAATTCAAATGATTTGAGATTCTGTTTTTTTTTTTTTGATTTTAGATTGAATATAAGAAATTAATAAGTTCTACAATTAAAAAAAATAAAAATTGTATTGCACAAGGCCTCTCATTTGGATATTGTAAATAAATTTTTTATTTTTTGTAAATTATAAATTTTTTTGTAGATAAATTCTAAATTATAATATTGTATTGCACAAGACCTTTGGTTATAATATTTTATTTTGGGTAAAGTGCATAAAACCCTCTTCAACTATTGCCCCATGAGCACAAAACCCCCCTCAACTACAAAATGGGCAAAAAAAATCCCTCAACTATCCTAATTGGGTGCAATTTACCCCATCCCTATTGCAAAAATTACAATTTTACCTTTAAAAAAATAAAATAAATTATTTTAAGAGATAATTAATATATATAAAATTCAAAAAACAATATATTAAAATTTGAAAAAATTTTAAAATTCGAAACAAATATATAAAATTCAAAATATATATATATGTAAAATTCAAAAACAATATGTTAAATTCCGAAAAAAATTAAAATTTGAAACAAATATGTAAAATTTGAAATACATATATATAATTCAAAAAATATATATTCAATTTAAAAAAAAAAAATTAAAATTCAAAATTTATATATAATTTTCAAATTTTATATATTTTTCAAAATTTATATATTTTTTTCGAATTTTATTTTTTGAAATATATATATTTTGAATTTTATATACATTTTTCAAATTTTATATAATTTTCAAAATTTATATATATATTTCGAAATTTATATACTTTTTTTCGAATTTTATATATATTTTAAAAATTTATATATATATTTCGAATTTTATATATTTTTCGAAATTTAAAATAATTTTTTGGAATTTTATATATTTATTTCTAATTTTATATATTTTTCAAATTTTATATATATTTTTTTTTTATTTTTTGAAATATATATATTTTGAATTTTATATTTTTTTGTGAATTTTATATATATTTTTTGAATTTTCTCTATATTTCAAAATTTATATACTTTTTTCAAATTTTATATTTTTTTTCGAATTTTATATATTTTTTAAAAATTTATATATTTTTTTCAAATTTTATATATTTTTCGAAATTAAAAATATTTTTTTGGAATTTTATATATTTATTTCTAATTTTATATATATTTTCGGAATTAATTTTTTTTTTAAAATTTTATATACCTTGAAGCAAACCTAACATGTTGCAAAGAATTTGGTAGCAATTGGGAGAATTTGGGAGCAACTTATAATGGGCCCCACTAAAAATAGGGACGGAAGCAAGGTGAGCCTTGCTTCCAAATCTGAGGTTTTGCTCCAGCTTGCTTCCAGATTTTGGAAGCGGGAGCAACCAACCAAACAGTCCTGCTCTGTGAACAGTAATAGAAGCAGGAGCAAAAGCAAGAAGCGGGAGCATTACCAAACAGGCCTGTAAATACAAAATTTGCACAACACAAAAGATGATCCTTCTCTCATTATTCTTCATTGACTTATATACATTTTCCCTATGGGCTTTTGGACCATTAGGGCAACATTTTCTATTTTGGACTTTTTCCACCCTTTACACGTCAGCTACTTTTTCCACATTTATAACGCTACTTTGAGCTACAAGTTTATTCTAGAATCTTCGAGTTGCTTCATGTTCTTCGGGTCGGGTTACAGAATGGGATCTCGGGATGTGTCGGTCCGGGCCATCATCCATGATAATTATCTCGGGCTATCTGGAGTCGGTCTGGTCGAGATCCACTTTTGTATGGGCCGGGAAAACCGTCATGTACACAGGCCCTCTTTCAGCTCGTGGGCCTTTTTATCAGGCCCATTAGGTGAAAGAATATTAAGGCCCATCAAAAGCCCTTGGAGTGGCTATGGGACGCGTGCCGGATGATGCGGAGGTGCATTAAATGCCGCAGCCGTCGCAATTATTGCAATTTTGAACCAGCGGCTGAGATGGCACCGATGCGCGTGAAATGGGCCGGGTCATGTCGGTCCGATACCCTGACCCGGGTAGACGAAACGTCAATTCTATATAACCTGCAAATCCTTCTCACACGCCATACTTGCAAAATTTTCAAAATTTTCAAATCGTTCTTCTCTTCAGCATCCTCCCTTTATTGTATTCTCCAACCCTGCGTGCAATCCCAAATCCAATCTTAAGTCTACATAATTTACTGTTTGTTTCACCGATCTTGGCAAACTCCCGTGACCGTGGTGGATTATTCTTTTATGTGGAGAGATTCGAATCCTGCTGCAGAGTTTTGACTGGAAGCACCCTTCTCTGCCTGTTGGTAAAGTTTGCCGGATTCTGCAATTTACTCACCGGAGAACAACTCAAAGGAGAAACTGCCTGAACCTTCTTTACCTTTGTAAGTCATTCTTCTCATTCTTCTACCTTTCGTCAAATATGTCTGGGAGTGATGATACTAGGTCGGTTAGTGACCTGCAACTGGCAGATACCGACCAGACCGTTACTGATCCCGAGATCTCAGCTAGCACCCCGTCCGTTGAGATTACCCAAGTAGTTAGGTCTAGCCCACCGGAGGTCACCCAGTACGCAGGGGATCGAGTCGTAAAGGGTGGCGTCGGGATTAATCAGGATCAGGATGCTGAGGAGGAGGAGAATTTCTGTACTGATCCCCTCCCAGCCAAATACAGGATAGATGCTCAACTTAAGAGCCTCAGGATTCCTGAAGGGGTTAAGGTTAGGCATTACCCTCGGGATGCAGACTTTAGAGTCGGTCAGGGGCTAAAGGCCGGAGAGATATTACTTTTGTCATTCCACCTTGCCATTTTGAAGTTTCCCATTCATCCCTTCTTCCTCTTGGCACTAGCGACTTTGGGTCTGGCCCCCCTTCAAGTCGGTCCTAACTTTTACAGGATCCTGGCCATGATTTTGCTGATCAATAAGGAGTTGGACTTGGACTTAGGTTTGGCTGAGCTTCTGTTTTCGTACAAACTTCAAGAGCAGAAGGATAATAGGGGTCGGTACAACTTAACCTCCTATGTCAAGAGGAAGTTGTGTGACAATGTCCCGACATCCAACAAAGGATGGAAAGAAAGGATGACAGTAGTGAGTGGTCAGTGGAGGCATCCCGACACTATGAACATTCCAGTCAACCATGTTTTCCAGCCAACCCGACTTCCCGAATTTAAGAGTTTTCACACCCGAGCCTCTTGCCACTGCGAATTGTGCAACGATAAGTTGGGTACGCTAGTTATGAGTTTCCTGCAGGCTCCTCAGGAAAAAAGGGAGGTCGGGTATATAAGATCCCGATTTGAACTGTTGCGAGCCCTTATATGGAGTCAGGATTTGAGGGATAGCCAGAATTGCCTGACTGGGTCTGTATTACAGGAGCTTGCATCGGGAGAACCTTCACCGACGATAGCCTCGGGTTCCACATCGACCAAATCAGGAGCGAAAAAACTGAAGAGAAAGATGTCTGGGGGTCAGCAAAAGAGGAAAGCGGTTGTCATGCCCAAGCTTTCAATCAAGAGGGCCAGAAAGGGTGATATCGGTTCCACGTCCTTTGTTTGTGGGGTTGATGTCCTTCCAGTCCCTGAGAACCCTGCAATCAGTCAATCGGCAGGACCGACTGGAGGACTCGCTGCCACGCCCCTTCCTCCGGTAGAGCATCCTCCTGTCACGCCTCCGCCTCCGTCATCTCAAGATCCGCAAACGGGTGCATCGGAGGCGGTCGAGGTCGGGGGTGATCATGCCCTGGTTCTGAGCTCAACAGGTCTGGATCAGAATAATTCTCGAGGCGACCTTTCAGTCAGGCCGAGCTCTAGCCGGAGTGTAGCACTGGGTGCTCCTGTCTCAGTGTCGGATACCCGGGACTTAGGCTCCGACGACGAGGACCAGAGTCAATCCCGACCTACCAAACTCCGCACTGCTATCTCTACAAATGTCAGAAAACAAGATAATAGGGAGATAGAGAAAGTTGCTGAGAGTGGAAAAGATATTCCCCATGGCCCCCGGTTCAGGCTGGATACCAGGAAGGGCCATCCATACCTTTCTGTGGGAGACCAGACGATCGGGAATTCAGAAGCTCTGTGGGAGATGGCCCTGGGGGTTTGGACCCCGGCAGATAGATTGGCCATGGGTCGATACGACAGGATGAGCCTAGCCTTGAACGGCCCCGAGCTTGCAATGAGGGTAATAACTTTTGAGATATTTCGCACTTAGCTTATATTTTGCCCCTTATTCCGTGCTAACATTTTCTTTCTTTCAGATGCTTCACGCTACTCAGGCGTACAATTGTAAGCTTGAGGATGATGCTCGGGTCATCAACGCTTTGAATCGCGATGTTCAAGTTCATAAGGCTGGGTGTGTCAAGGCCTTGGAGCAGGTGAAGAAGGCCAATGACAAGATCCAGTCCCTGACATACAGGGCGGTTGCAGCTGAAGAGGGGCTCTCATCCGCAAAGACGACGATCTCAGAACTCGAGGCGAAGGCTCGGGAGGCTGAGCAAATGGCTAATCGGGAAGTATTGGCTCGGGAGGCCCTAACTCTCCAAGTGCAGGCCCTGACCGAAGAAATCGAGAAGTTAAAGGCTTCGGGGCTGCAGTTGCTTGAGGAGAAGGTCGAGGTCGAGAATGCCTTAGGCGTGGAGAGGTCTCGGGTAAAGATGTGCCACAAGGGTGGTAAACAGATGATCGCCCGTTTCATGCTGACATGCAAGTACCGCTATGAGCAGGGCTGGAGGGAATGCATAGAAGAACTTCAAAAGCCTGAAGAGGAAAGGCAGATCCCGACTATTGAAGATCTTGACCTCAGCATTGGAGTTGGGCCTCCGTATGATGATCCTGAGGCTGAACCCGATGATTTGGCCTTCGGTGGGTTCCTTCAAGACGACCTGCCCGCTCCGCCTTCTCGCTCTGGCATGGATGAGCCTGAGCCTGAAAACACAGGACAGTCCCTCGGGACCAAAGCCTTAGGTGGTAATGGGGATCCTCCTGTGGTGGAGTAGGGTTATCCCTCCGTTTTTCTCTTATTTTATTTGTAACAACTTATCACAGCTCTATTGTATCAGCCTTGGCCACTGGGGCCTTTTTCAATACGAATGAGTTTATTTATTCAAACTTTGTTGGGGATATGCATGATCCAGCACTCCATTTAATAAAAATTGGGATATTGAATTGTAACTTGTTAAGACTAACAATAACACCAGACAATAACAGTCGGGCACTTTGGGATCTCTGGTGGATCTACGAAGGTTTCCGGGCACTTTGGGCCCATGGAGAAGATCCAACACTTTAGGTTTTAAAACTGATATTTTGGAAAACCTTACCACTGGTGGGTCTGTGAAGATCTCTCGGGCACTTTGGGCCCATGGAGAAGATTCAACACTTGGGTTTTTAAAACTGATAATTGGAAAACCTGACCACTGGTGGGTCTGTGAAGATCTCTCGGGCACTTTGGGCCCATGGAGAGGATTCAACACTGAGGTTTTAAAACTGATAATTGGAAAACCTTACCACTGGTGGGTCTGTGAAGATCTCTCGGGCACTTTGGGCCCATGGAGAAGATTCAACACTTGGGTTTTTAAAACTGATAATTGGAAAACCTGACCACTGGTGGGTCTGTGAAGATCTCTCGGGCACTTTGGGCCCATGGAGATGATTCAACACTTAGGTTTTAAAACTGATAATTGGAAAACCTGACCACTGGTGGGTCTGTGAAGATCTCTCGGGCACTTTGGGCCCATGGAGAAGATTCAACACTTGGGTTTTTTTTTAAAACTGATAATTGGAAAACTTGACCATTGGTGGGTCTGTGAAGATCTCTCGGGCACTTTGGGCCCGTGGAGAGGATTCAACACTTAGGTTTTAAAACTGATAATTGGAGATGATTTTGACTTTCGGGAAAGATTGAACTTTCATTGCAATCCTTTTGGCTCTAGTGGCCCTTCCTTACAACGGTCGAAAACAAAATATTTCTATGGGTAATACCTCTTTAGTCGGGATGCATTCTGTGTGTTTGGTTTCCTTCTATTATCCGAGTTCCTGAGCAGTCTGTAGGCCCCCCGACCTATTACCTCGGTGACAGTGTAGGGCCCTTCCCATGGTTCTTGGAGTTTTCCCACGTGTCCTATCTTCCTCCTGAGGACCATGTCCCCGACTTGGAATCCCCTTCTTTTTACTCTCTTGTTGAAATGACTCCTGACCCGTTGTTGATAAGCTGCCAGTCTTATCCAGGCAATGTCTCGCCTTTCTTCCACCAGGTCAAGCTCGTGAGATAAGCGTTGATTGTTTGATCTTTCGTCCCAGGCCAGCGACCTCAATGTCGAGACGGCATATTCGGTCGGGATTACGGCTTCTGACCCATATGCCATGGCAAAGGGTGTTTCACCGGTCGGTTGCCGGGGCGTCGTTCTATATGACCATAATACCTCTGGTAATTTGTCCAACCACGCTCCTTTTGCCTTCTCGAGTTTATTTGCAAGGGTGCTAAAGATCGAACGGTTGGTCCTTTCTGCTTGCCCATTGGCTTGAGGGTACCCCACCGAGGAGGTGTTCTGGTTAACCCCGTGCTCGATCAGAAATGACCTGACCGGTTCACAGTCTAAATTTGTGCCGTTGTCCATCATGATTGTCCTTGGTACCCCGAACCGGCAGATGATGTGACTCCATATGAACTTCACCACGTGGCTGCCCTTTATAGAGGGATAGGCTTCGGCCTCAACCCATTTGGTGAAATAGTCGGTTGCAAGGAGCACGTGGGTCTTCGAGCCAATGGCTTTTGGGAGAGGTCCGACTATATCCATTCCCCATCGGGCAAAAGGATGCGGAACGATTATCGGGTTTAAGAACTCTGGTGGTTGGAGTATAGCGTCACCGTGCATCTGACATGCTTTGCATTTACGCACATATTCCTCTGTATCCCGGGACAGATAGGGCCAAAAGTAACCTTGGGATAGGATTTTATGGGCGAGAGATCGGGCACCCGAGTGATTTCCACAAGCCCCAGCGTGTGTCTCTTGCATCACAATCTCTGCCTCTGAGGGGGTGACGCATCTCAAATACGGACCTGAAAAAGATCTTCTGTAGAGCTATCCCTGGATGATCGAGTACCGGGCTGACTTCATTGTAATTTTTCTGGCCTCCGCCTTGTCAATTGGGAGCGTCCCGGCCTTGAGGTAATCGATTATGGGATCCATCCAGCTAGGCTCTTGGGGTACTAGCCATACCAGATCGTCGGGACTCTGAATACTTGGGGTAACGATGAAGTCGGTCAGTACAACCCTGGTCATATCTTCACCAGCAACAGACGCCTGATTAGCCAAATGGTCGGCCGAGGTATTCTCTTCCCGAGGGATTTGGCTAAATGTTAACTTTTGAAAACCTTCGGACTCCTCGAGCACCAGTTCTCTGTAACACTCCATTTTGGGATCTCTGGTTTCGTACTCACCGGTTATTTGTCTGATTATTAGCTGGGAGTCACTGTATACGGATAGGGATTGTATTTGCAGGCTTTTGGCCATTCTCAGGCCCGATATGATTGCCTCATACTCCGCCTCGTTGTTAGTGGCCGGGAATTGCAACTGCATCGAGGCTTGCAGCTTAGTCCCATCGGGAGTATGGATTTCCAGCCCGACGCCCGCTCCATTGGCGCTTACCGAGCCGTCCACGAATAGTTTCCATGTTTCTAACTCAACGGGTTGATCTGCTTCGTCGGTCTCCCCTTCTAATAGAAAATCAGCCACGGCCTGACCTTTGATCGAGATCCTGGGAACGTAAGTTATATCATAAATCCCTAGCTCAATGGCCCACTTGGAGATCCTACCGGAAAGGTCGGGCTTCGCCATAAGTACCCGAATAGGAGTAGAAGTGGGGACAATGATCTGGTGGGCCTCAAAGTAGTGTCTAAGACGTCGTTTGGCATTGACCAAGGATAAAACCAACTTTTCTTGCTTGGTATACCGTGTCTCGGGATCAACCAGGGCTTTACTGGTATAGAAGATGGGCATTTGGAGGTTCCTGTCCTCTTTGATGAGCACGGCGCTGGTTGATACCGATGATACCGCCAGATACAAGAGTAGTACATCATCGGGTTCGGGTGTCGCAAGAATGGGAGGCTTGAGCATGTATTCTTTTAATCGGGATAGGGCTTTAGTCTGCTCGGGCCCCCACACTTCTCCCTTTCTGGCTCTGATAGCCTGGAAGATGGGTCGGCATCGGTCGGTCAGCCTTGCGATGAACCTGCTTAAGGCTACAACCCTTCCTGTCAGGATTTGGACTTCTTTGTGTGTGGTTGGTTCTCTCGTCTCGAGCAGAGCCTTCACTTGTGTCGGGTTGGCCTGTATTCCTAATCGGTCGACTATGTGTCCCAAGAATTGCCCTGATGATACCCCGAAGGAGCACTTGGCTGGATTGAGCTTCATCCCGTGTTTCCTCAAGGCATCAAATACTTTCCGGAGATGTTCTAAATGGTCAGTTTTAGCTCTGCTCTTCACAACTGTATCATCAATGTAAGCCTCTACCACTGTGCCCATCATTCCTTTAAATATCTTGTTCACCAGTCTTTGAAACGTAGCTCCTGCATTCTTTAGTCCGAAAGGCATAACCTTAAAACAATATGTACCTGTCTCGGTAATGAATGAGGTCTTTTCTTCATCTATCGGGTCCATTGGGATTTGGTTGTATCTCGAGTAAGCGTCCAGGAAGGTCAGCCTATCGTAGCCTGCGGTAGCATCGACCATTTGGTCTATTTTGGGCAGGGGGAAGCTGTCTTTCGGACAAGCTTTGTTTAGGTCGGTGAAGTCGACGCAGACTCGCCATTTCCCGTTCTTTTTCTGCACCACCACCACATTGGCTAACCACTCGGGATACTGAACCTCCCTGATGAAGCCGGCTTCAAGCAATTTCGACACTTCGTCTGCTATGATCTGGTCCTTTGGCTTCCCATTCGCCTCTGTTTCTGTCGGACGGGTCGGATATTTGGATCGACATGTAATGTATGTCGGGCTATCGAGGGGTCGATGCCGGGCATATCAGTATGCTCCCATGCGAAGACATCATGATTATCCTGTAAGAAAGCTGTCAGTTCATTTAATTCACAAGTGGTGAGCTTTGTACCTGCGTAGGTAACCTTATCGGGTTGGCTCGGCAACACAGAAACCGGTTGCAGAGGCTCTACGATGATTGAGGAACCCGACTCCTCGTCCTGTAATTGCTATTTGGGCTGCGGGTTGATGTCTTATCCTCTTCCCGGGACCTCTTCCGATCGGGATTACCTTTCATTTCTTTGATAGTGATGGTATAACATTGCTTGGCGGCTACTTGATCTCCTCTGATGTCAATTATGTCGAGACCATTCGGCCCGATGCACCTCATCATCTGATGGAGGGTCGAGGGAACGCCTTGCATCATGTGAATCCATCCTCTACCCATAAGCAGATTGTAAGAGGGCTTCACGTTTACTACTACGAAGGTCTCTGTCAGAGTCCTCTGTGCTGCTGACACGGGCAGGCTGATCTCCCCGAGGGATTCGACTTGCTTCCCGTCGAACCCGGCAATTGGATTTCTGGCCGTCACGATCTCCCTCGGGTCGATCTCCAATTTATCGAAAGCCCACTGTTGGTCATGATATTTGCACTGCTCCCAGGATCAATCATGACCCTCCGGACAAGGCATCCCGAGACCATTAGAGAGATAACTAATGGGTCGTCGTGTGGGACCTGGATGTCCCGGAGGTCATCCTGGGAGAAAAGTATATGAGACTGCCCCGTTCGGTGATGAACTTCGTTTACCCCGGCTATCCTGTTGACGTGATGGGCCCTCCTCATTTGTGATCGTCTTGACCCTTCGGCACTACGCGAGTCAGGACCTCCATGGATCATGTTAATGATTCTGACCGGATGAGCTGGAGCCTGATTCCGTGGGTTGTTCTGTGCGGGTTGATGGACTCTCGGGACATCCCGCTGAATATAGTCATTTAGCTCCCCTCGGGCTATCATCATCTCGACCTGGCGTCTCAGGTTCCTGCATTCATTTATTGTATAGCCAAAATCACTGTATAAGGCGTAGTGTTTTGATCTATCTCTCTGGTCCAGGGGTTGTCTGATTGGGGGAGGAGTCTGGAAGATCCCTCTGGCTTTGTTTTCCTGGAAGAGCTTTGCGAGGGTCACTTTCAACGGGGTGATCTTCTCTTCGAATCTGGTGCGTCTCTCGGGATGTGGAGGAAATTGAGGTGAAGATGGGATCGTGGGATTTGAGCGCTTGCGACTATTTGGATGTCGGGATGTATCCGAAACCTTATCCCTCGACCTGACTTCCACATTGATCAACGCCGCTCTTTTCTGTCGGGTTGCTTCCTCTTCTTCGATCCTCATATGGCCCTGAGCCCTAGAATTGAGTTCTCCAATTCCCGAGGGAGGCCGCTTCACAAGTGATTGATGGAACTTGGTCCCCGGGATTAATGCCATTCTGAAGGCCTCCACGGCTGAGTGTTGGTCGCAGTTGTCGATGGAGGACGACTCGACGTTGAATCTGGATAGGAAGCTCTTGAGAGACTCGCCTTTTTCTTGTGTCATGGTGAAGAGGCTCGAGATGGTTTTCTTTTGCTTCTTGTTCCCGAAATACTGGGCAACAAAGAGGTCGGACAATTGTTGCCAACTACCAATGGATCTCGGCGGCTGCTTCCTGAACCAGAGGAGTGGTGCGTCGATGAGACTGGTTGGGAAGACTTTGCAGAGCAGGGCTTCGTTGTCGGCATACATGGTCATTTTTTGATGGATCTGGTAAATATGCTCTTCGGGATCCTTTGTTCCATCATAGGGAGTGAATCTGGGCATGACGAACTTCTTAGGGAACGGTTCCCTGGTGATTTCGAGAGTGAACGGTGACTGAACGGAGTCGGCAGAGGCCTGGAGGGCCTGGTCGTCGGTGGATCGGGCCCTCAGATCCCTCATGACTTTCTTCTGAAACTCCGCCATCATCTCCTGAAGCTTCTGTGACGTCAGAGGCTCATCGGTGACGGGAACGTCACCGGTGGTCGGGGCCTTGCCTGGCCGGTGAGAGGTCTCGTCGTGTTCCTCCCGTGGCTCGGCTTGCTCCTGGATCTGTGATTGATCCGGAACTGCCGGTGGGATAGCTGCTCGATTCATCCTTGTTAATAACTTATCGCTTCTTCTTTCCGCCGCCAGGCTCCTTGCCTCGGCGGCCTGGCTACGTTTTTCGGCTTCCTCGAGCTGTCGTAGGAGATGCTCAATCGTCGGCGGAGCACTCGGTTGTCGGTCGCCGAGGATCAGTGCCTCTGAATGGGATCTGGTCACTGGCATGGCTATATCTGGAACGAGAGGATGTTGCTGAAGGTTTGGTGGTTATATCTGGGTTTAGCTTAGCTTTTTGAGGTGGGAAGATGGTCGGCGGAAATGACCTAAGTTCCCACAGACGGTGCCACTGTGTAGATACAAAATTTGCACAACACAAAAGATGATCCTTCTCTCATTATTCTTCATTGACTTATATACATTTTCCCTGGCTTTTGGCCCATTAGGGCAACATTTTCTATTTTGGACTTTTTCCACCCTTTACACGTCAGCTACTTTTTCCACATTTATAACGCTACTTTGAGCTACAAGTTTATTCTAGAATCTTCGAGTTGCTTCATGTTCTTCGGGTCGGGTTACAGAATGGGATCTCGGGATGTGTCGGTCCGGTACAGGGTCCGGGCCATCATCCATGATAATTATCTCGGGCTATCTGGAGTCGGTCTGGTCGAGATCCACTTTTGTATGGGCCGGGAAAACTGTCATGTACAAGGCCCTAAGTTGTTTTGGGGCCGTGAATGAACAACATGGTCATAGTTCCCCCATTTAATAGGAAAACATATCGTCTATACTACTTACTCTACTCTTAATTGATTCTAACACTTAAATAAAGTAAGAGAAATTTACCACCACATTGTCCCAAGAGAATATAAGACCATATGCTTCATCGGGTTTCATGGCGTACCGGATTCTTTTGAGAAAACCTTCTTGCAATTTATCATTCAGAAAATCCTATACACAATAATAATAGCAAAAGTAAGTCATCAACCAAACTATGAGCTCAATACCACCCAGAACTCAAACACCCAGCAACAACTACTATCACTTCCTTACCACATCAACCTTGAGGGGTCCATCAGGTCTGAAAGTCTCAAAACCTTCTCCATATTCAGCTCCAATTGTCTGATAACACAACAACCACAACCATTCAATTGACCTAAATCGTTTGCCCAAAACAAAAAAAACAAGCATGTAAACAACAAAACATCAGTACCCACAAACCCTAGTCTCCTGAGCATCACCAACTTCATCAATTTATACAACATATAATCAAAAGGGAACAAAAATATTGCAATTCAGAACAAAACACCAGAAATCAAAATCAGATAATTAGTTTCAGTAGAGCCAAAAAAAGGGGGGAAAAAACAATGAAAAAATACCTCGTCCATGAAAATTTTGTTGGGGGTGACTGGAAAGCCATCATCGTCGGAGCCACAAGCATAACTTATGAGGAGATGATTACGGCGATGCTTTAATCTCTGTATTTTCAAAATTGAAGTTACAATTCGAAAGTAATTGAAGAAGATATATACAAAGAAGTAAATATATATATATAGATATATGTGTGTGTGTGTATAAATTGAAGAAAGTAGAAAGGGGACGAACAGAGAATGGAAGCTTTGAGGGGAGATGAGAATGCGGAGGTGGAAAAAAAGAGGGCATGAGAGAGAGACTAGTAGTAGTACACTCCATTTCTTCTGTGTCTCACCAAATACGCTTCAATGGCCGATGAAACAGCAGGCACACAGGCACTATCAGTGGAGCTCTATATTCTACAGGCCTGAGAATATTGGTATGGGCCTATGGTGGTAATGGGCTAAAAAGGGAGACCTACCATAAGCGAGTACTATTATTTTCAGGCCTCTATTTATTTTAGGGAGAATGGCAGTAAATATGTCAAAAACTCTCCTAATGGTTTAAAAACACTCCTCAAATTTCAAAAAGGGGCGTTAAATACCGTCAAATACTTTTTCCGGTGACAGAAAAGGAAAATTACTTTTATGCCTTAATTTAAACTGTTTAAATTATATAGGATAAATTGCTTAAAACCCCTACTCTCTTTCCCTACTATATCCCCTCAACTATGAAATGAACTTAGAACCTCCTAAAGTTTTAAAAAGGTTTCAATTAGACCCCTCACATCATTTAATAATTTAATTTTTATTAAATTTTCAAAAAATATATAAAATTCGAAAACATATATATTAAAATTTGAAAAATATTATAAATTCGAAAATAAATATAAAATTAAAAAATATATATAAATTTCAAAATTATTTTTTTTCCAAAAAACATATTAAATTTCGAAAATAAATGTAAAAATCGCAAAAAACATAAACAATTTGAAACAAATATATAAAATTTAAAATATATATATATAAAATTCAAAAATGTATATTAAATTTCGAAAAAAATTATAAAATAAAAAATAAATATAAAATAAAATATATATATAAATTTTGAATTTTTTTTAAAAAACATATTAAATTCAAGACAAATATATAAAATTAAAAAAAAACATATAAAATTCAAATAATATATATTAAATTTCGAAAATAATTATAAAATTTGAAAAAAATATAAAAAATTATAAAATTTGAAAATAAATATAAATTTCAAATATATATATATTAAATTTCAAAAAAAATACTAAATTCGAAAATAAATATAAAATTAAAAAAATATTTAAAATTTATTTAATTCTCTATCTCTCTCTCTCTCTCTCTCACACACACACACACACCTCCCTCTACACACACACACACACACACATATATATATATATATATATATACACATATATATATATAGATCTATACATATATATACACACACACACACATATATATATATATATCTACACCATCCCCTCCCACCGCCTCCCCCGTCGGCGCTGCCCCCCTCCCCTACCACCTACCCCTACCGATGGGTCAAAAATAGGGGGAGGTGGTGGGGGGAGGGGGGCGGCGCCGGCGGGGGAGGCGGTGGGAGGGGATGGTGTAGATATATATGTGTGTGTGTGTGTGTGTATATATATGTATAGATCTATATATATGTGTGTGTGCGTCTGTGTGCAGAGGTGTGTGTGTGTGTGTGAGAGAGAGAGGGGAGGGAGAGAGAGTAAACTTGAGGGGGGTTTTAAGCAATTTACCCAAATAAATAAATAAATACATGTAATTGGAAGAGGGGTATGCTAGTCATTAGGCAAGGGCTCTTTTGGAATTTAATTTTTTTTAAGTCATGTGATCTGCATGTGACGATATTTTTCTGAAAAAATTATCGGAACAGTGTCGCAAGGGTGCAAAATGCCCAATCGGAGGATACTTTAGGGGGTTATTTGCACAAAGTGAAGTTGAAGGGGATTTTCTACACCTTTTTCAAACGTCAGGGGTGTTTACTGTCATTCTCCCATTTATTTTAGGGTAATTCTCACTTAATCTCACTTCCGGGTCTGAAATTTTGAAAATAAGTTGAGTATTAGGAGAGAGCAAATATGAGGGCCTTAAGATGTAAGATTTCACCAACTTAAAAATTATAAATGCAAAAAAAAAATTTACTAGAAATATTTTAAATTTCTTAATATTTAAAAAAATCTAAAACAATTTTCATCTTGGTGTTGTCGTGAAAATTTGTTGTTGTTTGGGGAGTGCAGTCGCGAGTCTTAAGAGTAGTCGCGTGAAAAAATATTGTTGTTGTGCAAGTGCGGTAGTTACGATAACCTTAAGTATAGTTACCAAACATTGTGCAATTACGAGAAAAATCTTTTAAATCTAATCAGGAAAATTGAGATTTTTTTTTAAAAAAATTAGACTTTAATAGTCAATAGTTTAATTTAAATTAGACTTTAGTTTCACTAAATTGAAAATTTGAGATTGTTTTTTTTTTAGTTTATAGTAATTGAAATATAAAATTGTGGAGCCGAAATTGTGAAATTGGGTTTAAATTTAGTATAAATGAACTGTTAAACAAATTACTACTTTTTTTTTGGATTTATAGTAAAATAATTTTTATTCTAAAAAAAATAAAGCCCTTGAATTGGATCGAGAAACTAATTAAATTCTTTAAAAAATTATAAAAATACTAATATATTTTAAAAACTACAAAAAATTAAATAAAATTGGAGCCCCTGAACCCCGGAGGCCCTAGGTGACCGCCTTGGTTGCCTACCCTCATGGCGGGGCATGACATCTTTGAAATTCAAATATTCAAATTACACTCCTTTGATTTGGTTTTAGTCCAATATAACCCCCTTTGTGTCTACACCAACTGTAGATTATGTCAATGGAATGACATTAGCCTCTAACCACTATGTAAAATGTCTGTTTAGCCTTCCAAGTGTATGAAATTATTTAAATATCCTTATTTGTTCGGTATGATTAATCAATTTCTCCCTAACTTAAAAATGTATATATCCAATTATACCCTTACACAAGTTATATATTTATATATACAGGGACGGAGTAAGAAAAAAAATTAGTGGGTAACCTTTAAAAGTGACAAATATATTAAAAATTGAACTAATTTAGAGGTGTGGGGTGAGTTAAATGGACTTTGGGTTGTGTTGATTGTGGGCTTTTGGTTGCGAGTTCGATGAACCATAAGAAGGGAGTTAAGGTTCAATCAACTAGTTTATTGAACTAATTTATATATTCTATATAATTTTAATGTATTTTTATTTTTAGTATAATAATTTTACTTTTCAAAAAAATTATTTTATTCTTTGAAATTGAGGGGCAATAAGCATAAATTTTAAAAAAATTAATGGGCAACAAATCTCAGTTTTTCTATAAGTCCCTTAAAATAATTTGTATTAGTATTAAAAATATTTAAAAAAAATCAAAGGGGGCAACTGCCCCCTATCACATGTACGTAGCTCCATGCCTGTATATATACACACACAAATCTATTATTCCAAAAATATATTTGGCGATCTCGCCGGAAGTAGTGACATGTAGTAAAATAAACCCTATATTGATCAAACATGAAATCAAAAATTCTATGTAATTGGTAATAAAAATAACCTTAAATTCAATGAAACCCAAAACCAAAAATCACGTAATGAATAAATCCTAAATCGATATAACTAAAAACAAAAAGTCCTAGGAAAAGATTGTATTTGTGTGTGTGTATATATATATATATATTTCCTCAATCAGAAATTCTAAGATTGAGAAAACATGTATGTTATATACTCCCTTCATCCCATTCTAAGTTTCCATTTATGGGAACTCAACTTATTAAGAAAAATTACTTGGTATTTTATATTATAGTGATAGTGAGGTCAATTGTCAACTTTGCCCTTAGTAGATCCAAGATGATGCGATGGTTTGTAGTTTAGGATTTTTATTATTTAATATAGACATGCATTAGGAGTAGATTAGAGTAATTTAATTTGCATGTACTAGTTAGGTTAATCATGAGATGGGTTGTCGCAATCCGGTTGATGGTAATCCTTTTTAAGGTTATATTTAGCTATATACGGTACGACCTGATTCACATTTATGGATCGCCCTCTTGCAATTGAGCGAGTTGAGAATTATATTATGCGGTTAGTGTTGGAGTATGGAAACCTTAGATTTTATTTCTATTGTTTTTGTCTTAATTTATCTTTATTTGTTTCCTTAGTTAATTAGTTAATTAATTTCAAAACGATAAATTATATTTTTCTAGCAATTTAAAAGTATTATTTTACGAGAATTCAGAATACGACTTAATCTCTATGGGATCGATAACCTTTCACAATCTGAACTATACTACAGAACGATTCGTGTACAATAGGTAAAACCTAAGTCGTCATAAGAGGCCGTTTTAACACATATTTTTAGCATACCCCGACGGACATCAAGTTTTTGCCGCCATTGTCAGGGACTAACGGATATTCTGAATTTTAGTAATTTAGTATTTTTGAATTGTTTTTACTTGCATTATTTTTATTTTCTTCTTTTTAAAGTTGCACTGTATGTTTTTGCGAGGTACACTGAAATAAGCGAAAGGAGAACGAGAGGAGCAGGTGGCCACTGTTTTGCTGGACCGTTTGTGAGTTTTATGTGTAGTTAGCATTATTGCACAATTCTACTTTACTTTTCTTGCTTAATTTCTATTTCTATTTCTTTTATTTATATTTATTAGCATAAAAAAAATATGCAGTTTTCTGTCAGAAACTCTAATTTTCGAAAATAGGAGAGATTTTTGAGTGGAAAATGGCCAATAAATAAAACTTACTATAAATAATGAGCCCAGTTGTTTTTTGGCCAAAACACGCTGTATAGAACCCTAAAACCCCAATTTTGTGATTGTCATAAAAAAAAGATGTATAATGGTTATACCAATTCGGCGAGTGTTTCATATTATAATTCATACAACCCGAATTGGAGAGATCATCCCAAATTCCAATACCAACAATCAGGTATAGGAAATTCATATAAAAGCTTTAATGAGGATCCACAATATTCTGATCATGGATTAGGGTATCGGTTGTATAGTCGAGATTAATCCTCAATCATCTAATCAATTCCAATTTGAAGATTCAAATGCATATTCGTGTCCGGAACCATTGTCTGTTGAAGATAAATTCTTAGCCTATTTGAGAGAAATCAGAGCTAACCCTCATATAGAGTCATTGTCTTCTAATGACCAATTCTTAGTATATATGGGCAGAATCGAGACCCTTCGAAATTGTGAGAAGATCATATACAATGGAGACAATTCATACTTTCCTAATACTGAAAATCCTCAATAAAGTTTCAATAGAAGTCAGCAACCATTCAATACTCAGGATTTTCAGTCCACGAATGCCCAATTATTAGTCACTAATTAAACCTAGAGGGGGGGGGGGGGTGAATAGGGTGTTCAAAAATATTTCTACCTCTTTTCGAAATTGGAACAATCTATAATCACTACTCAATTTCTCAATAGTCAAGTGAAAAATTTCAATTCAATTTGTTTATCAACTAATCACAAGACTAATTATCATACAACATATTCAAGTAAATATAGCATGCAATTAAATGAAATAAAGAGAAAGAGATAGAGAAATTGACACCGTGATTTTTTCGAGTTTCGGTAACTCTTACTCCTCTGTTGGCCACATATTGACACCTAGAGGGGGGGTGAATAGGGTCAATTACAAACTTTGAGTCTTTTTCGGTTTGACTTTGTTTTAACAAAAGTAATTTTTGTAGAGCTCTAGTCAAACACTTAGTTAGATAGATGATCCTTAAGTGACTACCTCATTTCATACTTTGAATCATGAACAATAAATTGCATTACCAAATATATACATAATGGATTCAAGAATGAAAACTAGTTCAAGCATTCATTACAACTTAATATGTATAAGCACTTTTCTCACATATGTATAGAAATTATGCAAATTGTTATTTGTCATAAAGAATACTTTGAAGAGTTTACAAAAAGTAATTAAACATTTTGTGCATATAAACTCTTAAGAAGAATGATATATTCAATATGCATTGTGTCAAACACTTGGGGTGCATATGAACATATTATGCTAAGGTGTGTTGAATATGAATTTTATCAAACACTTGGTGTGCACATGGATTATATCTAAATGAGAAGGTAGTCTAAGATATAATCTAATCATGTTTACAATTTTAATTCATTTCAACTATGCATTTTCCTAACCTCTTCATGGATACACAAACACAAGCAATTCCATAGCATTGATATATATAAATCTCAAGATTATAAATGGCAATTTCTTTTAAAGTAAAGAGATAAGGGTTAGAGAAAATGCACACCATAGACACCGAGATTTTTACATGGTTAAACCAAATCTTTGGTTTACTCCATGCCTTGAGATAACCTCTCAAGGATTCCACTATCGTGCTTCTCTTTCCGGGGATAAGCAAACCCTTACATGCCTCATTCTTCCGGGTGAATAGCAAACCCTTACACGCTCCTTCTTCCGGGTGAAGAGCCAACCTTGCTCACTCTTGCGGGTGGAGAGCCAACCTTCGAACACTCTTGCTTCCGGGTGAAGAGCCGACCATTGCTCACTCTTGCGGGTGGAGAGCGAACCAAATCCTCTCTTTTTAAGGTTGAGAGAAACCTTTACAAAGCTTCAACAAACCATTCCCATGCCAAGACAACTTCTTGGACTTTCACTCTCAAATGAATAAGAATTGAATTTGAGTGTACAACAATATCTCTCAATAAATGGATATAGAAATTCAAAGCTCACTTCCTCACATACTTAGAGTCATAAATAAAATACTCAATTGAAAAGCTCAACTCAAGTATGAAGAATGAATCACAAGAAGAAAATATGAATGATGCTCATGTGGTGATTCATGTAGGAGTTTTCTACCCAAAAATAATTTCAAAATTGAAGCACAAATGATAGATTTTTCATACTCCTATCTCCCTCTCTTCTCTTAACCATTTTTGGCTCATATAAGGCATATATATAGTATATGAACACAATATAGCCGTTTGGGGGTGTTTCGGGAAGTTTTGGAACACTTTGGATCCGAAATTAGCCGTTAGAATTCAAATTCCGGATGAGGCAGTCGACTGGGTGTTTTGGGGAAGTCGGCTGGGTCTTAAAAAATTCATTCCGAAATTTATTTGTAACTCTCTGACTCAGCCAGTCGACTGGCCTTCTTGGCCCAGTCGACAAGGTCAACAAGCAGTCGACTGGGTGGTTACCCAGTCGACTGGGCTGTTCAGCCCAATTTCGACACAATTCACTCTTTTCGTCATAACTAGAGTTTCGTAACTCGGATAAAGTATTTCTTTAGCTTTTTGGAAATAAGACTTCAAGATCTTGATTGTAGGCTTTTGAATCAATCCATTTGACCCATGTTTGATTGCGATATGGTCGTTTTAATGTGACACTTCATTTCGAACTTCTAACCCACTTGATGGTTTTTCGTGAAATCTTTTGGGATTTTTCCGAAATGACTTAGACACACTCCTAGGATGTCTTAGAAACTTATTCAGGTCCTTGACATGCCTAAATTCAATATTGAGATCATAAAATGTTTTTTCAATTTAAACAAATTCTCAATATTAGACAAAAGCTTTTCATGGTTTAACAATTTTGTTCAAAGCTTTAATATGCATCTAGAATCCATTTCAAGTGATATGAGTTAAGTTAATGGTTCTAGGACAACATCTTTATTGAGTTCTTCCACAGCTTATGAAAGCTTGAACTAACTCAACTTTAGCAAAGACTAAATGATGTTCATAGTCTAATGCTAATGATGCAAGGACTCATGAATGATATGCATGATCCTATATGCTATATGGTCAAGAGTTGAGCTTTCAAATAAGTTATTTCAAAAATAAATTTACATTTAATCTAGCACTCACCCAAGACTATTTTACCCATTTCTTGATCTTCAATTTCTTTAAGTTTTGGGTTGATGTCTCCATCCTTGTCTCCAATGTCTTTTGAGCTCTAAGCACCTTTGCGTGATCTTCTCATGGATCCACTAACTCTCTTGAGTTTATCTTGAATCAATAACCTATTAAGCATAACTCAAGAAGACATTAAATTCACCATATTCAATGGTTTGTTATCATCAAAATTTCATGTTTACCCATGGTGGAAAACCTTGGGTCAACATCCTCGGCTCAAGAACCCCTTCTTGAGACTTTTCCCGATCCTTTTACTATGACACTTCCTTAACAGGTGGAATGACAAACCTTTAGAACACAAGCCTCTAGAGCTTGTCTCTCAATCAAGAGAACAACCCTCTCTTGAAAAATCGTTGGATTTCACTTGTCCGAGATCACAAATTCTTATGTAATCAATAAAATCACTCAAGAAGAAAAACACTCAAAACCCAAAGGTTTTTATGGAAGATAAATCAATATAAGCTCAAGTGTTTTTGGTGATTTTTAAATAGCTCTAGAAATGTATTCTCAAAGGATATATCAATGAACAATATTTGGAGAATAAAAAGAGATACTAGATGTTTTGATTTTCAAACATTTTCACAGAAAATCGGATTTTCAAAGCTTGGTTTCAATGGCTTATTACAGAACAATTTTTGTTGAAGATGAAGACTTCTTTCTCTTTGATTTTCAATCTCTTAGCTTGCAATATACACATCTCATTCTATATATATCAATACTTTAGGGTTATGAGAGTGAGTATTGAATTAGAGAAGTCAAGAGCCATTTGAAATCCATTAAACATGATGCACAAAACATGGAAAATGTTTTCTTTCAAAACTGCAGATTTTGAGGAGCCTTTAGTCGACTACATGGAGTCTCTAGTCGACTAGAGGGACTCTCTTAGTCAACTCAATGAGGAGCTTTAGTCGACTACTCTATGAGTTTAGTCGACTACATTAAAATGGATGAAAAACTGGTTGCTTCTTATTTGTTTAGTCGACTACTAGAGAATACAAAGGATTCTTTTAGTCGACTATGACTTGAAAAATATTTGTAAAAATCATTTTTCTTTCCGTTTGAGTTAGGTAAATCATTATTCTTTCCATTTGAGTTTGATTCATTTTATGCTTGAGCTTATACGATAATATCGACACATAAAATTACCTTGTTACAATGATCGCTCCCCGACCTATCTACCCCGAGTCTTGAGTCTTCGACTTTCGCCTTTTGCTGTTGAATATTTGAATTTTCATTTTCGCGCTTCAATTTCTTTCTTGGCGTTTCGCTTTTATTCAAGATTTCTTTCCGAGTTTGCTTTCCAAGTTGTTTACCTGTCTTTTGCTGAAAACATGAACTCGATAATTGATTAGTATCAAAAACTCTTTAATGGTTTGTTATCATCAATTTTGGAATTTTTTGCCAAAACTAAATTTCAAAGCCAACAATCTCCCCCTTGATGATGACAATGAATTTTGTGTTTGCTTGACATTGGTGAAACATCAAGTGATGCTCCCCCTCAACATGTGCATAAAATATTTATTCAAATGCTTCTCCTTTGTAAATTAAATTTTCAGTTTAATGGGCATTTTGATACAATAAATATATAGGCGAACATTTGAGATAATTAATAAACAACATTTTATAGATAGTTCAATTTAGTACAAGTCGTTATACTAATGAAAACAGGAAATAGCAAACAAGTCACAAATAAACACCAACAAGCCACACAAAAACAGAAATTGCTAATGTCATATAATGAAATACATGAAGCAACAATAGCATAATTTCTCCCCCTTTTTGTCAGCGTCGAGGGGTGCATGAGCGAGGAGTCGTGCGTCCAATTGTAAGGTCATCAAGTGACCCTGCGAGAGCAGTGATATGGCTAGAAAGTCCATTCTCAAAAAGAATTAAACGCTCATTGATTATCCGAATGGCTTCCGAATTTCTATTCACCGTTGCATCAAGGCGTTGAAGCACTTGATCCTGCTGCCTAAGTAGCTCCGAATTGCTCTAAACAACCCCAAGAATTTGGTTGAGAAGAGCAGCCTGAGAAGCCGAAGCACTATCCAACTGAGGATAGAGACAAGATTGCGTTTAAAACCTCCTAGGGAGTATTCTGTTATAAAGTCATACCTTTCGGTCTGAAGAATGCCGGGGCCACATACCAACGAGCGATGACAATTCTCTTTCTTGACATGATGCATAAGGAGATCAATGTCTATGTAGACGACATGATCGCCAATTCCTACTATGAAGAAAACCACTTAGTCAATCTCAAGACATTATTCAACTGATTCAGAAATATCAGTTGAAGCTTAATCCTGTAAAGTGCATGTAAGATCATGAATTTTTTTAAGCTTCTTAATATCTATTAAGACTTATTACAGTCCATTTGAGCTTAAATTCTTATATTTTAACTGAATTAATATATGTGTGTGTATATATATATACAGAGAGAGAATGAAAAGCTTTAATTTAAAATCTAGTGAGTAGAATAAATGGTCTAGAGTTTAAATATGTTATACTCCATTATGTGTGTCACTAAACTTTATTGATGTTAGTATTTCACTTACTATTCATATAATTGTGACTTAATTTAAAGAAAATGGGTGCATGATTTATTAACTAGCAAATAACAATTGGAATATTTCTGACTATAAGAGTTTCAATATAGATATACTCATATGTATGTTATAATATTTTGTCTGACAAAGTGGGTGTGATGTGGGATTTTATTGTGAGGTGGCATTAATTGACAATTTGAATGAAACTTATAAATTGATACATTAAGAATGTGGCAGCATACCTTGATGGCCAAACACAACATATATGCAGATGTAAGTTGTAACTATGGAAATCTCCAGGCCCATAGGAGCCCATTAAGTGTTGGGCCCATCAGGCTGATGGTCCAACAAGGTTATCAAACGTTCGAAGATTAGGCTCATTTTAACTTATAATTCCTTGAAAATAGAGATAATGATGTAAAAAAAGTAGTGTTGCCCTAATGGGCTCGAAACCCAAAAAGGGAATGTATATAAAGGAAACAAAAGCCAAATAAAAGATCATATTCTTGTGTTGTGCATTTTTTGGCATTTACACATTGGCGCCATCTGTGAGAATATCAACGAGGAGTTCTTGATTTTTCGGATTTGTTCTTCGAGATTTGTAAATCATTTCCTTCTTCTCATCTCGTTAAGCTGAGTTTGTTTTGTTCAACCCGAAGATTTGAGAGTTTGTTCCAATTCTTCACCACCCTCTAAAAACTCCATTCACACTGACCCACTACTTCTGAAGCAAACATGTCGGTCACTCATTCGCAAGTGGACGTCCCCGCCATCGATGACAACCGTGTAGAAATTCCTCAAGCCATTGAGCAAATTCTGCAAAGCCTGATAGCCGCTGAGGAACGTAGCCGAGCTCTTGAGAAGCAGAAAGCAGAGCTCATGGTGAGATTGGCTCTACCACCGCCTGCCCCTCCGTCAGTGGCGCTCGACCACTCTCAGAACTAGTAAGATGGCAACAGACTGGAAGAGCACGCCGAATCTTCCCAACACTCAGGAAAGGCTCCCACCGCCGACAAAGCCATGACCCCCCAAAAGCTTCAAGCAATGATGGACGAATTCCAAAGGAAAGTCCTCGGGAACTTGAGAGCCCAGTCTACTGATGACCTGGTCATCTAGGCGTCAACTGATTTGATACAATCACCCTTCATCCTTGAGATAACCCGAGAACCTTTTCCAAAAAAGTTTGTTATGCCTCGGTTCAACCCCTACGATGGCACAAAAGACCCTGAGGAGCATATTTATTAGATTCATCAGAAGATGACCATGTACGCCGAGAACGAATCCTTGCTTTACAAGGTATTCTCCACAAGTCTTGCTGATGCAGCTCTATTATGGTTCAGGAAGTAGCCGTCTCGATCAATCGTCAGCTGGCAATAGTTGACCAGGCTCTTCGTTGCCCAATACTATGGGAACAAAAGACAGAAGAAGACCATATCCTGCCTCTTCACTGTGATCCAGGCGAAAGGGGAGTCACTGAAGAACTTCATATCCCGATTTAACATCGAGTCTTCTTCTATTGATAATTGTGACCAGCACTCAACTGTTGAGGCCTTCTGGATGGCCCTTATTCCAGGAACCAAGTTCCATCAGTCTCTGGTGAAACGCCCCCTATCGGGTATTGGGGAGTTAAACTCCAGACCCCATGGATACTTGAGGATTGAAGAGGAGTAGACCATCAGGGAGAGGACGACGACCTTGGTCAGCGTTGAAGCCTGATCAAAAGATCAGATAACCGATTGAAATCATCTAACCTCATCAGGGCCGCCAGCTTCTTCAGGATCTTAAGCCCCGCACCCTTTCAAGCAATCCAAATCTGAAGAGATCACAATTTTGCAAAAATAAACAAAGTGTTGCCATGTCTCTCGCATGGCCTAAATGTGCCCAAAAGACACAACACTGATCCTTAAGAGATCACAATTTTGCAAAAATAAACAAAGTGTTGCCATGTCTCTCGCGTGGCCTGAAAGTGTCCAAAAGACACTACACTGATCCTGAAGAGATCACAATTTTGTAAAAATAAATAAAGTGTTGCCATGTCTCTCGCATGGCCTAAAGTGCCCGAAAGACACAACACTGATCCTGAAGAGATCAAAATTTTTCAAAAAATAAATAAAGTATTGTCATGTCTCTCACATGGCCTGAAGTGCCCAAAAGACACAATACTGATCCTGAAGAGATCAAAATTTTATAAAAAATAAACCAATTGTTGTTTTGTATATCGCATGGCCTGAAGTGCCCAAAAGACACAACACTGATCCTGAAGAGATCAAAATTTTGTAAGAAATAAACCAAGTATTGTCTTGTTTATCGCATGGTGGAAAGTGCCTGAAAGACACAACACTGATCCTGAAGAGATCAAAATTTTGCAAAAAATACACAAAGTATTGTCATATCTCTCGCATGGCCTGAAGTGCCCGAAAGACACAACACTAATCCAGAAGAGATGCCTCTCCTATGGCCTCAAGCGCTAGAAAAACACAGTATTTTTTGGATAAAATAATCTAAGTATTGCAAAAGTCAACTAGACAGAAACCATGGTTTTCATTCAAAATATGGGCCCCGATGGCCAAGGCTTACAAAATGTTTTACAAATGAAAAATCCTAAGTGCCAACATCAGTGCCCGCCGCATTTGAGCTCACAGGTACAATGGCCCCATCGGGAACTGAAGGATCAGAATCGGACGTGAGCCCCGGAAGAGTCTTGGTCAGGAACTCACAGAAGCGAACGTCATCAGGACCTCCAGCCGGATCATCATACGGCGGAGCAATTCCCAAAGAATCATCCAATTCCTTCACTAAGGCAAAGTCCATCTCCTCAATAGGTTTCTCGATGTCCTTGAAGCATGTCCTCCAGCTGAACCCGATCTGGTACTGGGCAGTGTCGCAGAGGCGCTTATACATCTGATTGTCACCCCGATGGCACATCTCCACCATCGACCTTTCCACTGCCAAGAGATTCTCGGTTTCAATATTCTCTTCCAAAAGCTTCTCTTTGGAAGCCCTCAGGCCCTCATTCTTAGCCTTCAGGCCCTCCACTTCAGTGGCTAGGGCCCGCCGAACCACCTCCATCTCTTTAATCTTCTCTTGGGCAGCCTGAAGCTGTTGCTCCGTAGAGATTTACCTCTTGGTCTAAACCTCCAGCTTATCATTGGATATCAATAACAAGGTGGCAAACTTTTTCCTTGAATCCTTCTTCAGCCTCAGGAGCTCTGACGATTTGCTGAGCAACCTAGTGTCCTCCTCCATCTTTGCATTAGAAGCTTGGGTCAGGTAAAACATCTGCCAATGATGCAAGTGTTAGATAGATCTATGAATAAAGTGAGGAAATACAAAGTATGACTGAAGGAACATCATGTCAAAAATGTACCTTTACGGCAATCTTCGGACTAGACATGGCCAACTCTGTTCAATCGATCTATACCCACTTATTTCGGTCAGCAGGGGTCCAGATCTAGTAATCCATTGCCTGAAGGGCAACATCATTGTCAATGGTCTCATGTCCCCACACCAAAAAGTCACCACCAAGAAGTGTTATCTTTGGTGCCCATGGGACAGGTTGCTCGTTCCCGGATGCAGCCCCCAGACTCCCCCACTATGCTTGGCAACGAGGCTGTAGTCAGACGGGGCCTAATCGATCGATCGGGGATGTCTTCCTCAGATCGGGGACGTTATGTCCCCCCAAGACTGAGCTCTTTCTCAACTGGTCGGGATCCAGGAACGAGGATTTCCCCCGAAGAAGGGACAAAGGGCAATTCGGCAGTACCCTCCCTCGAAGGAGGAGGTGGAATAACTGGAATATTTCCCATAGGTAGTGGATGAACTATCCCTGAAAGAGGTGCCAGAATGCCTTGGGATCGCTGATCGCCACGGGCCTCCTCTGGTACCAAAGGGTTCATTTGGGAGCCCAGTACTCGCTTGGCTTTCTTCTTAAGCACAGGTTGCGGGATCCTCAGCATGGTATTTTGTCCTTCTGATGTTAGTGCCTGCAAATTAGAACCCGTCAGGTAACTGCCACACATCCTCAGGGGTTGTCCCCAAATTTTAGATTTAAGGATATCAAATCGGGACGAGATGTAATTTGGAGTTTTAAATCGGTCGGGCGCTCTAAAAAACTCTAGCACATAATCACCCAACTTATCATTGCACTGTTCACAATCGCACAACCCTCTATGATAAGGTTTGAAAGAAGGAAATAAAGGCTTTTCAAATTCACTAGGGACTACGAATCTGGCTGAGCCGGGATGCCTCCAATTCGCGCTTACCAGGATCATTTTTTCCTTCCACCCCTTATTAGACTTCTCAATTCCATCGCATATTTTTCTCCCACTTAAAGGAAAGAGATTGTACCTACCGCTACAGTCCTTCCGGTCCTGAATCTTGTAACAAAACAGGAGCTCAGCCAGACCCAGATCAAGACACATCTCCCGATTAATCATTATGACCATAGCCACGATCCTCAAGAAGTTAAGCCCCACTTGGAGCGAAGCTAAACCCAGGGTGGACAGGACATACAGGAAGAAATGATGGATTGGGAATCGAAGAACTTGAAAATGAAAAGGTGACAGCAAAATCTGATCATCCCTAACTCCTTCCCCTTTCTTGAAGTCGTTCTTCCTAGGATAATTCTTAACTATTACCCCATCGGGTATCCCACACTTAACCCTCAATCTTTTCAGCATCGTATCTACCCTATGGGTAGGGGGAAGGGGATCAGCATAAAATTGATTTCTCGATTGACCTACAGCCGGATCCCCAGCCACAAAAACATTTTGGTTCACCTTAGGAGGACTAGATCTAACCCTCCTAACCACCTCTACCTCTATCGATGGAGGACTAAGGGATGCATCGGGATCTATAGAAGAGGGGAGACGGCCTCTACCCGACTGAGTGTCATCGCTATCAGACATATTGACAAAAAAGTAGTAGAGCTGGAAGAAAAAACTTACTCTAAGATGAATCTCGATGAGATTTCGTGAGTTTTCCTGGAGAAATGTACATATTCTAGCAATAACAAGAGGAAAACCCAAAGTTGTAGAGAGTTTCTGAGAGCCTAGAGCCTGGAAATGCAAGGAATGTTTGGCGAATGGATCCTGAGTATTTATAGAGGTCACCGAAGTACGCGAAGAGTCATGCGCACATGAAATGAAGCATCATGCCGCCTCCTCGGCTCCCATCTCGTAAATCGAGACCACCTGAGCCATGAATTTCAAATGGTTAAATGATGTGTTGGCCTTGAAATTTATTCTCGGACAATAAATCATATTTTGATATTAACAAAACATTTAAAGCGTGTTTAATACTAATGAATTATCAAGTTCATCTTTTTAGCAAAAGACAGGTGAACGACTCGGAAAACAAACACAGAAAGAAAACGACTCGGAAAGCAAGCTCGGAAAGAAAGATTGAATAAAAGCGAAAAGCCGTGAAAGAAATTGAAGCGCGAAAATGGAAAATCAAATAATTCAACGGCGAAGGTGAAAGTTGAAGACTCAAGACTTGGGGTAGATAGGTGGGGGAGCGATCATTGTAACAAGGTAATTTTATGCGTCGATTTTATCGTATAAGCTCAAGTATAAAATGAACCGAACTCAAATGAAATGAAAAACGCTTTACCAAACTTAAACGGAAAGAAAAATATTTTTATTAAATGTTTTTCTTGTTATAGTCGACTAGAATCACCCTGTGTATTTTCTAGTAGTCGACTATTTCAATCAGTAGCTATTGGTTTTTCATCCACATCAAAAGAGTCGACTAAAACAAGCTTGAGTCGACTAGACTACTCATTGTAGTCGACTAGAACTCATTCTAGTCGACTAGATGGTCCAAAGTAGTCGACTAGAACTCAATCTAGTCGACTAGATGGTCCATTGTAGTCGACTACAATAGAGAAGTAGTCGACTAGAAGTTGCTTAAAATCTGCAGATTTTCATAAAACAATTCCCATGTTTTGTGGATTGTGTTTAATGGTGTTCAAACGGCTCTTGTCTTTCAAATACTATAATCACTCTTCAAAACCCTAATGCAATGCTATATATAGAATGAGATGTGTATATTGAAGATTAAGAGATTGAAATACAAAAGAGAAAGAAAGCTATCAAAAATTCTGCAGAAATTTTCTCTACAAAAGCCATTGAAACCAAGCTTTGAAAATCTGATTTTCTCCAAGTTTCTTTGAAAATCAAAACCTCTAGTATCTCTTCTTATTCTCCAAATATCATTCATTGATTATATCCTTTGAAAATACATTTCTAGAGCTATTGTAAAATCACCAAAAACACTTGAGCTTATATTGATTTATCTTCCATAAAAACCTTTGGGTTTTGAGTGTTTTTGTTCTTGAGTGATTTTATTGATTACATACGAATTTGTAATCTCGGACAAGTGAAGTCCATCGATTGTTCAAGAGAGGGTTGTTCTCTTGATTGAGAGACAAGCTCGAGAGGCTTGTGTTGTAAAGGTTTGCCATTCCACCTGTGAAGGAAGGGCCATAGTGAAAGGATCGGGAAAAGTCTCAAGAAGGGGTTCTTGAGCCGAGGAGTAGGAGTTACCGAACCTCGAAAAAATCACGGTGTCAATCTCTCTATCTCTTTCTCTTTACTTGAGTAATTTGCATGCTATAATTGCTTGAATATCTTGTATGCTAATTTGTCTTGAAATTAATTATTATAAAAGTTTAAATTGAATCATCCACTTGCTTATTGAGAAATTGATTTTTGATTATAGTGTGTTCCAATTTCGAAAAGAGTTAGACTTATTTTTGAACACTCTATTCACCCCCCCTCTAGGGTTAATTAGTGACTAACATGATGATATAACCGTCATATTAAATAAACCTGCCACGTCACCCCGATAGGGGTAATGTATCTTTATTTCCACTTTACCTTCTTGGTAATGGGCCTGACTGCCCGAAAGCCCACCACCAAGTAGAGGGCCTGTGTAAGTGTGGAAATCTCCAGGCCCACAAAAGCCCATCAAGCATTGGGCCCATCAGGCTAATGGCCCAACAAGGTTATAAAATGCCCGAAGATTAGGCCTATTTCAACTTATAATTCCTTGAAAATAGAGATAATGATGTAAGCAAAATAATGTAGTCTTAATAGGTTCGAAGCCCAAAAAAAGAATGTATATAAATGAAGCAAAAGCCAAATAAAAGATCTTATTCTTGTGTTGTGCATTTTTTGGCATTTACATAAGTATATTGAAGAGTCGCCACTTGAATCTCTACCCAATGACACGTATACACATCTTTGAATATATTTATGGCCCGTTTGGTAAATGGTGTAAGTTTTTGGTTTTGGTTTGGTTGAAAACCAAACCATGTAGTTTTGGTGTGGTTTGGTTTTATTCTGAATTGAAATCATGTTTGGTAATGATGATTTTGGTCTGACAAAATATAAAGCTAAAGAAACCAGAACGTGTTTGGGGGAGTTGGTGCGGTCTGAAATTTTGAAACCGAATCATGTTTGGTAACTTCAAATGTGTTTGGTAACAGAAAAAAATAGGAATTAATAAATTATGAACTAATTACTAATAAAAATAAAATGAACTAATTTAAATATTATTTATTCTTTTGTACAAATTTATTTAATCTTTAAATATTTATGTAATTATTACTTATTTATTTACTCATTTTATTTTTGTTTATTATTTATTTAGTTTTACTTTATTTATTATTTTTAAATATTTATTACTCAATATTTATTTATTTATTATTAATTCTATTTTATTTATTTAATATTTTACTCAATTTTTTATTTATTTATCATTAATTATTAATCAATTATTTTATTATTATTATTTATTTGGTTTTACTAATTCTATTTTATTTATTTAATAAAATGACAAACATGACAATGTTGACTTTTGTTGATAATGGAATATGCTAATATTGTTAAACTAATCCAATGTGAATAGTACGGAAACCATGTCAATATTGACTTTGGTTATGCGTTGTGAATAGTAGGGAAACCATGTCAAAACCAAATTCTCACATGGTTTCAAATTTTCATAAACCATACACTATAGGCTAACACTGTTGAACCAATCCAAATTTTGCCAAACACGATTTGGTCTAGAATTTCATAACCCAAAACTATATTTTCCCAGCTCAAACCCTTTACCAAACACCCCCTAAAAATGTCAAAAACGTGGGCTCCAATTCACTCCCAAATCGGCGTCGTTCCATTTATCACACGTGTTTTATCATAGATCCGGTATTTGTTTTTTGAAAAGAATCATAAATCCGGGTTCGTGTAGCCCAAGATCAAGTGATGTGCTGATGTGCGCTGACGCCACTTTCAAAACTCACATAAAAAACCAACGGAACAAACACGAAAGCCTTGCTTGAATATCTCCAAAAATTGTTTCCAATTTTTTTTTCGGATAATCAAAACCAAAAATAGTTTTCTAGTTTTTATGATTGAAAATATATTTGGTTGAAACAATTTTCAAAAGCAAAAACTAAAAAAACCTGGTTGGTTGAAATTTTGAAAAGTGAAATTTCCTACCTCTCTCTTTGTATATATAAATATATACACATACTTCTCATATTTTCTAAAATTCTCTCCTCAATCCATATAAATATTCTCTTTCTGACTCTCAGTCATAACAAACGCTTCTCTTCAATCAATTTAGATATTCTCTTTCGCTCGACCTAACTAATTATTTATTATTAATTATTAATTATTTATTCATTTATTTATTTATTTATTTGGTTTTACTTTATTTATTATTTTTAAATATTAATTACTCAATTTTTATTTATTAATTATTAGTTAATTATTAATTCCATTTTTTATTATATTTATTTGTTTGTTATTTTTAAATATTTATTACTCAATATTTATTTATTTATTATTTATTTAATATTTTACTTAATTTTTATTTTCTCATGTATTTCTTTATTCAATTTTTATTTAAAAATGGTACACCAATATTTATTTATTTATTATTAATTAATTAATTATTAATTCTTTTTATTCGTTCTCAAAAATGGTACACCAAAATGATTGGTTTGGGTTGTTGTTGGACCAAACCATGGGTTTTGTTTTGTATGAACAGTCACCAAACCACACAAAAACCACCTCATGAGATGGTTTATAAAATCCCCCAAATTGTACACCATTGTCATGCCCCGAAATTTCACGAACCCGAGAAAAAGTTTAAGAAATCAATGAGAGTAACGTAATACGGAAAACAAAACGAAATGATGGAAAAGAAATAAAGAACAAGGAACTAAAATAGCCTTAATGAAGTCTTAAATAATCCTATAAGACATATCAAGAGAGTTTCTAAGCCATTTCGGAAGGATCCCCATAGAATCCCTAAAACTGACAAGTCAACAAAAGGATCGAAAAAGACCATCACTTTCAAATAACCATTTCTCATTGAAAAATAACTTGAATGGGGCGATTCAAAAGCTCGAAGTCAGATTTCCAAAATGCTAAAAAACGTCTCCATCGGAGCTCCGTAGCTCCAGATATGACTGAAAGAGTGAAGCAGTGTCGAAACGGGACTACACTAGGACACTCTAGGAAATCAGTCGACTAACATGGACCATCAGTAGACTTATGGCCCCCATCAGTCGATTGACAATTAGCTATCAATCGATTGACTGTACTAGAAATTTTGTGGCTATTTGCTAGTCGACTGACGCAACTCTACTCTATACGGAGTCGGATGTGGTTCTGGCTTCAGTTTCATTCTCGCTACTCTTGATTCTGAAATTACATTCAAAGTACTTCCTCCATCAATCACAATTTTGTAAACTTTATCACCACATTTAACAAAGGTGTAAAAAATGCTAGTTCTCTTCCAATCATCTTTTCCTATAGGGGTAGACAAGATATACCTCATGACATTGATCGAAGTCTCATTATTGTCCCAATCTTCATCATTTTCTTCTTCAGAATAGTTGGGATCCTCTAAAGGGTTAACCACTTAGTCAACATTTTCTTTAGTAAAGGGTTTATCTATCTCTTGACCTAGAGCTAGGGTGCGATGGGGACAACATGATGCAATGTGTCCCTTGCCATGGTAGTTGAGACACCCAATAATGGAGTTGTCCTGACGAGAATTAGGGACTACGACTTCCCCTAACATTGGTCTTTTGGATCAGGTTGTTGCTTCCTATAGAGGCAGATGGCCCAGATTGTAAAGTCCTTCTAAACCTATCAAATGTGGTGGAACGGGTCTGAGACTCCCTAGGTTGAGAAGTTACTCGCCTAGGGTTAGGAAACCTGTGGAATTTTTCAACTTCCAAAGCTTTATGATAAGGCTTCTTCTAAGGCGGCAAGTGAATGTAGGTTGACTTCCCTTTTTTTCAAAGACTGTCCTTCTCTTTCCCCGGACCGATGACTCGCTTGTTCAGTACTGCTAACTATTATAGGAGGATGTCATCCCCTCTGCCATCCATATACATCAGTTATTGAATCTCGTGCAAGTTAGGTTGTGGTTGTATTGGCTGCAAGTGGAATATAGGCGCTTTAGGTGTGTATTGACCATGCATGCTCGCGTCGTGTAAATAAGTATGTATGATAGAGGTGGTGTGGTGATTGACCTCAATGCTAATGGTTATCCCCAAGGTTCAATGGATGAATGAAGCTATGATCGTATCCGGATAGAGATGATGGTCTTCCTCTGATGTCTCCAAGCGAGCCATAATATAATAGATAGGTGAAATAGCCAATAGCAGTCTATTCTCACCTATCAATAGATAACAGGTTGCTTCCAAGCTCAAACCATTTGAAGCAACATTGCTACTTTTTTTGTTATTGGTAGAGTCGTATTCTACGCCCCTGTCAAATAAAGTATGTAGAGGGATAGAGCTGGAAGAGAGAAGGAAAAAGAGGAAAAGATTTACAAGTCTAATGGGAGAAGAATGGCTAAGACGTTGACTGCCTTCGATACTATAAAATATAACCCAAGCGGTCTAACCCTCAGGGCGGACCCCAACCAAAAGGCGCTAGACAGACTAACAACAAGTGAGATAAAGAAAACAAATCAACTGGCCCTATGTGTAAAACCTTGCCACGGGAGAGTCTTTCTCTAATGAGAATAAAGAAATTTTTTGGGCAAGACAAGAAAGGAACTCACCCTTTGATACCAAGGGATAAGAGTTGATTGTGTGCGATGACTTGGTGAAGGGAAGCTATGAGAGAAGGTTCTTGAACCGAGTTATGACCTAATAGAGCGCGGAGCCAACGAGTTCAGTCGAACAACATAACGAGTCTAAGGGCGGGATCAAGCTTGAAAGGAATGGACGGGTGTAGGCTTAATAGTGAAGGCAGACCCCCCCTGCAACTAGATATGAGATCAATGACTTAAAAGACAGATGTCGAGAGAAACTGTTAGACTTTTTTATTGCGTTGCGAAGAGAGATCGAAGATGAAGATTTTATGACGCAATGCGGACACTAGATGTAAAAGACAGATAAGGGAACAACCCACAGGAAAGGTATACCTCAAGGAGCAACAATCTCCCCCGATAAACATCTATTTACACGAAGTCAACCTATGGATAGAAAGAGAGATGCAAGAAAGGAAATATGAAATAGAAATATGCTTTGGGAGTGTGAGATACGCGGATGGGGAGTATGCAGCCGAACAACCGCAGGGGCTTCCAGTAGTGATAGCTGAACTAACCAGATGGGCCGCCCAAACCCTAAAGTTGAAATTTCAATCGGAAATCAACATTGGATCCCGGCTATCCGAAAACCGCAGACTGAAATGGAGGATCACAAAATGCAACACAACAAGGCATGGATATGGGCGCTTGCGTGAAGGAAGAAGCGAATCAATCAGAATGGAGACAGGGAGGAGGGGCGAAAGAAATATTTTCGAGCCTGCAAGCAACAACGGCTTAAAAATCGTTGCTCACTAGCTTGTAGTTTAGGGGTATAATGGGGGAGCCCCTTTCTAAAACTTTTATCTAATATAATTATAGAAGGTAAGCTTTTTGGAACCCTAGTTTTGGATTTTCCCTAACCTATACCTTACTAATAAAAAGAGGGCTTACATTTTTCAGCTGCATTGCATTGCCGCATAAACAATGGATCCGTTGGGCTGGATGAGCAACCTTCTCTGGAAAGGAATAGTGAAAAGCCATGTCATTTGGAACGGAACTGGTTGCTTACTTACTTACTTTTAGTAAGACCACTTTTGTAAGGAAAATTATATTATTATTATATAGTATATAGGCATGGTTGCTTACAAGACAAGAGCTAGCTTCTATATGTTCTTCGCCTTAACATATATAAAAACAACCTTCTATCTGGCCTCTGTACTAGTAGTGGTGTGGCTTGCTACTTTCAATAAGATAGGGAAGATTAAGCAAGGCAAAGGAGAAATAAGTTGTCCCCTCTTCTTTATACGGAGTCGGACAACTTCTTATAAACAACCCCGCATGCATTACCATATTTGCATATACCTATACATTAGATCCATACTCCAAATTAGTTTTTATCAAACGTAAGTTTTAAACCAAAAACATTACTTTAAGGTCTCATAAAAGATCCGTCTTGCCCTCGGTCTCCGTTCTAGTATACCACTGAATTTTAAAGTGTCAAAACCTTTTCAAAAAATAACTCAACATCATTTCAAAACTCAAGTTTTAGTCAGGGTCATGGGGGTGAACAAAAACGGGTTTTTCTTTCAAAATGAAAGGATTTGTTTAAAAGCCTAGAAAAATGCCGTTTTCGGCCAAACTCTTAATAACCACATCAATATCGAAAATCCACTACACAACAATAAACGAAATGATTCATATATTATCATTCAAAGTGCCCTAAGGAGAAATATGTCATTGTTTTACATTTCCGGCACCGGAGTGCACCAAAAGAGTAAAGTTCCAACGATCATACATCAATGTAAGCTACTCGGCTAAAATGCTAGCCGTCAAAAGAATAAGTTTAGTTGTTGTAATACTTAACAAAATAAGCACATCTATACAATCATCTAGTATGCTCTACAAAATGAAGTAATCCGCCATCTATATACACAAAAGTGCGAAACCAATACCGTATCTCCACCTAGAAACTACGACCCTCCCAAAGTGGAACCATCACCTGAAAAATATATAAGTTGTGGGGTGAGATCACTAGCCCAGTAGAGGAAGCATAATCACCTCAATCTCGGTAGTCTGAGTGGTACCACCCACCCAAGATTCATGCTAATAATCTTATGTCGGTCTTTCGCCCCACATGGCTTTCACGCCAATCCGGGACCCCATCAAACCTAACAAGTGATTCCCCCACATGCTCACATTATAGTCGTTCAATTATAACATGCTTCAACATCAAAATCATAAACACATATATAGCAGTTTAAATGTAATGCGACACAACACACCTGGGGTACGCACACAAACACACACCTTAACTCGAAGGGGTAACGGGATCATTCTCTAACCATTTACTTTTGAGCATAAAAGCTCATGAAGGAAGGTAGAGTGTCATACCGATCATTCCTTGAGACTTAACAAGGAATATTGAACACACGAACTACGGTCGTGAACATAGAGTTTGGAACAAGTTCTCCCCCTACCATCTCTGTTTCTCAGAAGACTAGTTCTGTAGGAGCGAGAAACACCCCCTGGCCAGTTGTTATGATGATCCGACATAAGGCAACTAATACATAATTACGTGACCGACATAGACCAACACCAATGTACTCACGTGACAAGGTGTACTCAATATGCAAAATTCTCAATTTAGTCACATTTCATCATAATACATACTTTATCTCTTTAGGCAATATATTATGTTCAACTTTAACAATATGCTCAATATTTCACATTTTTAAGCAATAAATCACAACAAGCATTTATATGACACAAACATGTTTTCAAGGGGCCTAGTTCATCGTTTAAGTTGTCAAGACTCAACTCGCATATATATATTCATCATATATACACATAGAAGTACACACCCTCGTACAAAAATTAAAGCAAATCATTTTCCCCTTACCTCGAGTCTAGACAATGAGCAAGAAGGTGAATAAGAGAGTCCAAGGAAGACCACCAAGAATGAGCAAAGGCTTCCAAGAGTGAAGTCAAATCAACCCAACATCATCCAAAGCTACCATGAATTACAAGTAGAGAAATGTAATTTCAAAGGTGCTTTTCAACAAGATCATTATCAACAAGAGCAATTTAAACCACAAGAATGGACAAAGGAATCCCAATAGGTCAAAGTTAGATTTCTTGCCAAATGAACCCAAAAGAGGAGAAAAGAGCTTACCCAACAACAAGTCTAATTCAATCGGTAGATATGCTTCAATTAGAGTCTTATGCAAGAGCTATAGATAAGACAAACCAATAATCAAATTTTGAAGACAAGAATTCAAGAATAGAAGTTAGGGTTTGAAACTAGAATTTCCAGAGGAGGAAGAATCACTTACCAAGCTTTGGCTCAAAAGGAAGCTTAGAGCACCAACATCAAATTTCATGTACAAACCTTCTTCAAATTCCCCTCAAAAGGGAGATAAAATGAACACAACTTGAAAAAGAAAGAGAGAAGTAAGGGAGAGATAAAAGAGAGAAACGTATGAGAGCTAGAGAGAGTTTTTGGTGAGTGAGAGAAATGTCTTGCACTTTGGAAGACAATATCAATACATATATGTGTATATGTATAGCCAATAATTGAGTGTTTCAATCCAATGGTTGATATTGAAGTTGGGAGAAAGTAAAAAGAGATCCAAGGGACACCATTTAGTCTTGCTAAGTGGAAGACCATACACAATACACACTAAACCCATTTGTTTGCCAAACATGGCCTTATGATCTAATGGTTAAGATCAAGGATGAGAGAAAGTGGTTGAGATCTAAGGGTTGAGATTGTGACAACACAAAAGTAGTGGAAGACCTTTACCAACTCCCACTACTTTACAAAAGTGCTTTTAGGAAGAGCAACTTACCATTTGATCCATGTCTTTCATTCTATTCATGACAATAACACTCATCACATATATATACTCAACATTTAGGAAAATCTCTACAATCTCCATAATCTCCATACAAGTGAAAATACGAATTTACCCTTAGGTTTTTTAATTTCCGAAATCGCTCCCAACACTTTTCATCATTCACGAAATGAAATTACAACATGAAACTTACAATTATAATTACACATAATTCACGTAAGTCATGATGAGCACGTAAACACATTAATCACATAATCATATTACTAAAATTTTTAATTAGGACGTCAAAATACCGGACGTTACAACCATGGTGTGGAACTGTTGACCCAACTTGATTAGTTCTAGTCATACGTAACTAAAAATGTTTAAAATGAAGAATTAGCACGATCTAGTTTTACCTCTTAGTCGCAAGTACGCGAGTAGTATATAGTATAGTTGGGTAGAGAGGGTACCGAACCACACATATCAGAGTCATGTTTCAAATAATTGTAAAGCAGAAGATTGAAATATATTATATTATAAATCATTAATTCAATCTCACCTTAAGTAAAGAATTAATAAATAAATCTTATTTAGGTGGTCTTGTTCGGTCTCTCACTACATAATCATCATATAAGTGACCTTCAGCTTCTCCTCTTTGCAATAAAATCAATTAAAAGTCTATATTACTTGACTAGGATTTCGTTGGAAACCCTAGATACCGACTAGCTGCTCATGGAGAAAGGAGAGTGTATCGTTGATGAAGCCACCATCTTCACGGTTGGATAGTTGGTTCTTGAGGCGAGCCTCTCTAGAGAAAGACTTTGCATATGAACAATGATATATGATCCAAATGATCCAGGATATCTTCTCTTCATGAATTATTCATATATTTATAGACAAAAGTTGGTGTCGATATGTCATGTATTTTCTTGAACTCCAAAAAGATTTGGAGTGAATCGAGTGATGACCAAGTAACAGTAGTGAATGGACTAATCTGCCATCTGATATACTTGCACACAAAGTCATAATTTTGTAGTATCTTTGTGCACATTTCCCAATGTCGGCACTAGCCGATCGATCGAGAGTGTCCACCGATCGATCGGTGACTCCTGAATTTTAATGTTTCTTTATTCTGCGATTTTGTGCCTCAACCACTTATACTCTGGTTTGCTGACTTGTATCTTTCTCTTAATTGAGTGCATTTATCCTCCAACTATTATTCCAAATCAAGCGTATTTGCTAAAAATCCAAAATTAACTCAGATTTGCACTAACACCCCTGAAACATGTTTAAACACACAACTCAAATAAGAATATCTTATTAATAAAATAAAGAGACTAACTAAAGGTTTATTAATGCCCAAAATACAAAATATTTTTGTCTTATCACACCCCCAAACTTGAATATAGCTAATCCCTTAATTATAAAATAAAAGAAAGTAACATGAAGAACGGCTAATCTAATTTATCTAAACTATTTAAACTAAACCCCTTTCTTTCGTGAAGGAAAAACGATTACACTTACCACGTGTAACAAGCCATCTAAACCCCTAGGAAAAATCCTAGTAGACGAGTGAAGTATCGTGAGGGTTAAATAGACTACCCACAACTTCTTTATAATCTTTACTTGCACATATTCATGAAAATTCTTGTTAATTAACTACGAGATGATATAATCCACAAAATAAATGCAAGAAAATAAATTATACTCGTACAAAATAATAATTATCTCAGATTAGTGTTAAGAATGGTCTCCACTAGTGGTTAAACTTAGCTAATCTTTCTAGAGCCAACAATCTTCTGTGTTTTGTGAACTTTCTCTATAACACATTTATTCCCATTTATAGTATATCTCTTATATTTTTTTTTTCTTTTTGTCGGAGAGGTCTTTCCTCTCTTTTTGCTTTTTTCACTCAGAATATTTTCTTCTTCGTTTTTTTTTTCATATACCTCAATTTTTTGTGGAGAAGGCTTTTTTCTCCTATTTTGCTTTTTGCACTCATTTTTTTGATACGCCATCCTCCACTCTTTTATTATTGTTTACAAGAAGAATGTTTACGTATATCTTTTCTTTGTATTTTTTTAATGTATATATATATATATAATTTAGAGATAATACCTTATATGATCATAAATGAAACTATAACGATCATGTGCATGTGCTTATATGTCAAGATTGTCTTTTCTATTTTCAATTTCACCAGTTTACTCACTTATGGAGAACCACATCTTTTGACCTTTCTAATTTAATCATTCTTCAGATAAGCAGAAAATATCAAGTACATCTATTCTCTAGACTAGTCTCATATTCCTAATTACTTCACAAGTTTAATCAAGAATATAATTAAGTAAAGATAAAATAATAATATTTTACTTAGAATAATATAATATATATTTATTATACATACACTTATATATATATATTAGAAATTAGTCATAAAAAATATTAATATATATATTATGTTTTTTTATGTAGTCGATGCTCGATCGATTCTTAGATATTTTGCATGAATTCCAGTAATCAACAAAAGCTAAAACTACAATTTTTATTTTTCTATTCTATCAAAAAGTATTAATTTCCCTCACATTTTATATCTAATATTACTCCATCTCCCCAAACTTAGATCAAACCATGTCCTCATGGTTCTTAAAAAATATTAAAACACGGAAAAACAATGTTACCACTTTATGAAGCAAGATTTCAGGATGTTGTCGAAACCTCCCCCAAACTTGGTGTGTGCTATAATTTGCAGTCTAATTCAAGACTAAAACCAATATTATAGTAGAATGATCAACAATTATAATAAATAAGAGGGAATGAAATTTTATTAATTGACAGAAATAAAGATAGATCGGTCATAGGCCTACAAAGAATTGAAAGTGCAGAAAAGAAAAACAACCTAATTCTAGAACATGCAAATTAAAAATCAAAACAAATCTATTCCATCCCTTGCACTAAAATTCGATGCTTCTCTAATCCTCTAAACCATTCTTTTCTGCAAAAAGAGAAAACACATACTCACTCCACCTCATTATTTATTTGCCCTCCACATCATTAGCTTCTATTATCTTGAGAAATTTAAAATAGTCTTATTCTTTAGGATGCCTCAACCTAAAGCATATATTAAGAATGGGTATGGAAATTTCAATTAATTATGCCCTTCCCCTCCATTCCTAATCATAGTCCAAGTATCCATAATATTAGCAAAAATAATATTGGGCAAAGAAATCCAATACCCATTCTTGAGACTGTAAATCATCATCACAAGTGTGTGATCACACACATCTTTAGGCACGTTTGGACAGACTTGTCTCCCTAACAAATTCATAGCCATCCAATAGCACAGATCAACTTTAGCCCTAGGAATAGTGGAAACTCCTGGCCCTACCATAAACCCAGCATAAATATCTTGAACCATCATTGGAAAAGAAGGATATGGTCTAGGAAGATACCTCTCGCCACCCATTGGTTCATCAGGAAGGTTCACACTCTTGTAATCTATGCGGCTGATACTTCAACAATTTGATTATTAACTTTTGTTAATAACTCACCATAGACCTGCCAATTCCCATAATCTAAGTGACGGTAGAAAGCATGAACTAACAAAGAATTTGTGCTAAGGGCAGCCAAAACATAAATTGAAGTTCAGCCCCTCTCATTAAATATGGTCATGGTTCTCTCAATGGTGGATTCATGATAATCATCCAAAAAGAAGGCACACTTATATTTGATTATGGTGGAAGTGAAATTAGAAGATAAAGAACTGACCACCATAGCTAATAGTGTGAGCTTGTGATATTTTTTTGAAGGGATGAAAAATCACTAACCCTAAGAGAGTATTTATAAGAAACAAATAAGGTCTTCTATTACTAGGAAAGACTTGAAAAGGTAAGTTTATAACTTGAATATGAAGAAAATACATAAAATGGAATAAGTATATAGTCATATATAGTTAAATATCAGCCCTTTCTAAACCTGAAATATTATAACTTTTGGAACTTGGACTAGGATTTTGACCAGATTGGTCCCATAAAGGAAGAAATTAATATTTCCCCAAAAATATATATCTTATAAAAATTAGCAACGTACCAATCGATCGCCACTATGATCTATTGCTCGGAGGTAAAAAAACAATTATTGTAAAATTAGCAAATATATAAATAGATGTAAATATATAACTTTATTAAAATATTAAATATAAATATATGAATACTTAAAAACCGCTCCCCAAAACTTATTAAAAAGAATGAGTAAATTAAAGGTAACCAAATAAAAAAAAACTATAATTATATTTTTGATATAAATAAAAATATAAGAATTAGTAATGTTATCTATATTATTATATATATATATATATATATTTATTTGTCTATTATTTATTATTATTATTATTATTATTATTTTCTTCTATATATGTATAGGAATAAATATATAAAATTAAGACAATTTCCAAAAATCCCCTTTTTATAAAGTATATTGTTTTTACATACAAAATAACACCGAAATGTAATTCATTTTCGGTAAAACAAAAATGGAAAGCACGAGTGAATAATAAATGCCTATGATAATCACTCACACTCGTGTTTTCCGTTCCTACCTACTGAGCTTCAGGCGCATCATCCTGAAGAGGACTAGGTTATACGCCTCTTAGAGTGCGCACCTCCTCTATAAGTACAACCATCATCTTCATGACTATGGCTAGATCTGCTCTAAACCTGTCCTACTTAGCCCTAAGAATAATGACTGTTTCTATTGGGGCTAGTGTAGGATCTGCGGCTGCGAGAGGTGGTGGCTGAGCAGCAGCAGTAGCAGCTGCAGCGGGCTGCGCAACAATACATGCCTCTCGTCCTGAAAGAAGATGGCGGTAAGAAAGCCTCCATGCTAACCGCGTAAAAGCCTATCCCGTAACTAGGCCAGCATCCCCAGGTACAGGTCGGATACCCTCCTAAAAGATGAGGCTCATAGCCAGGTCGGGGAACGGGACATCATTGGGGCTCGTCATCTGCCCCATCGCCTAGTACATCTGAGCAAAAATAATATGAGGTATGGATATCCAATACCTAATGTTAAAAGCATAGAGGGCGGTTTGCAGCCTCCAACGCCTCTCAGTCTTGTGCCCTCACGGGTGCAACTGTGCCTTTAACACCTCATTGATGAACCACATTTGTCGCTCGTAATCTATCTTGGTAGTGCAAGTATGGGTAGCGTCCCTATACCACCCACCACAACATGCCTCCGCCATTATATTTGTGGCTGGAGTATTTGTAGGAAGCTCCTGGTATATGGCCCTCATCCTTGTAAGGCACTCAATAGGCAACCCCAAGCCTTAGAGATAGTCTCGGGGGAGATCTCGATATATCAACCATGAATGCGAGTGTGTAGACGGAGCCGATCCTCCTTTATCGTCACCTCCATCTCTACCCAGAACTGGCGGAGTAGATCACCGTAGATGGTGGGCACAAGTCGGGATAGGAGAGTCTGTAACCCTCGAGCAGTATACTTGCCCACCACCCATATCGTAGTGGACTCCGTCAGAAAGTAATCAAAATCCTAATCGCGCTCATGGCGTAACGGTTTCCTAACAGCCCTTGCAACTGTCAGGTGAGCCTCCTCTAGAATCCCGGCGCGTGTCCTCTTACGGCACGGACCCGCATCAATGGTCTGCTTACGGCGTGGGGCCATAAGAGACAAATATGTAATAAAGATGACATTGAGCTGAATAGGAGTAAAAATAGATCAACTGAATGATCGTTGATACAACCGATCGATCACTAGAACGGGAGATCGATCGCTGGAGCGTTTCGAATGATCGCGGGTATGAGCGAACGATCGCGAGAATGATTGAATGATCTCTGATAATGGCCAAACAAATATCGATTGATCGCTAAAAGATTCATCGAATGAACACTCGATCGATCATTGTAAAATCCAAAATATGGCCAAAATAGTAAATGTACACTGTAAATATCTAAATCACGATCAACGGCTAGGATTGCTTAAGGTTTTGATTTTTTTTTTCTGGTAATTTTTGAAATGGAAAATAATTTTCTATATAAGGTAATTTTGAGAAATTGTATTAGATATGGTGGAATTAAATTTCCACCTATCCCGATAGATAGAATTGCTTACAGATGGATTGATAATTGTAAAATATTTTAATTTTATTATTTTTAATCGATAAAAATGGATAGTCAGAGATATTCTGCTAAAATATGCAAATACTATATGTATAGATAGATGTTTTTATGGAATATTATTTTTCTAATTATAAATATTTTAAAGGAAAATAGTGATAAAATAAAATGTAGTAATAAAACTCCTAATTGCTACACTCGGCTAAAATATTAAGTATTTTTCAGACGGAGACCATTATTTAATGTAGATGGAACGACATTCCTATCGTGCTTAACCAGGGTTATCCGTGAAATGTATCAAATTGATATATTTGTTTCCTTCTTGCGTATTATTTTCCTTTACACGATTTTTAGTTTACCTAATTAATCATAACTGGAACTCCCACCATCGCCCCATTTCGTCGTAGTTCAAGGTATCAAAAAATTTCCACTTATCATAATCTTTGATAACGAAAATTTCCGCTTTGGATGGAATTTTGAACTTTTATCAAATTTAAGATCTACTTGTCTAGTGATGATGCTATTTATAAACCATAGTTCAAGTCGAATTTTTGCTTTTGTAATCCTTCCCATTATGAGTTTTATGTCGTTATTTCCACAAATAATTTTAGCCATTTCACGAGTTGTAAGATCATAGGGCGGGATTTTTGGAAACTTTTCCACTAATTCCGAGGGTATCTTATGAGGAATATGTCATTCCCCTGTACGCTTGTATGTAATACTTTGCTCACTTCATTGTCTCTTAAATGTATATTCTGATTAAATTCTCGCACTAAATCAGGGTATGTGAATGTTGAAGCAATTTGTTTTCTAATCTTCGTCTTTTAAGTTCCTCCATGGCCTTTTCTATTGCTAGCTCGGGATATTCATCTCTAAAGAAGATACATTCATACATCAATTTATGATCAACCAGAATGTACTTTTCTATCTTTGGTGGGGGTATACTTGGTATGGTTGGTTTAGGCTAAATTTTCTTTTTTTCTTTTTCCTTTTTAGTTTCAGCTAAATGTTGTTTCCTTACTTCTTCCTCATAATATTCTACAAACATTTCTAAAATAACATTAGGTATAGGTTTAGCTACAAATGTGTCTAGTTGACAAGTTGATAATTCGTCAGGTGGTTTATCCACTGGTTGAGGTACTAGTGTTGATTTGTCAAGAGTTTCAACTATAAAGCATTCCTTATTACCTTTTAATGGATACCCATATTCAAATATATTTTTCCGAACCTTTATATTTCAGAATGATAAATCCAGAACCCCAGTTCTATAGTTTATACATACATTCATAGTTGCTAAAAATGGATGGCCTAGGATTACCGGTATTTGTCTAGTGGGATCATAAGTAGGTTCTATTTCTAAAATAACAAAGTCAACAGGGAAATAAAATTTATCGATTTAGACAATGACATCTTCTATTATCCCTCGTGAGTGTTTAGTGGATCTATCAACAAGTTGCAAAACAACAACTGTTGGCGATAATTCTCCTAACCCTAGTTGCTTGCATACTGAATATGGTAGTAAGTTTACACTAGCTCCTAGATCGAGAAGAGATTTTTCAATTTCTTGATCTCCTATTGTATAGGAGATAGTTGGTGCTCCTGGATCTTTATATTTTAGAGGCATATTATTGAATATTATAGAACTCACGTCATTAGTCAACACTATCTTCTTAGCATTGTGAGTTATGTTCCTCCTTTTATGCGTACATAATTTAGCATAAGGAAGAATCTCTTTGATTGTTGTCAATAAAGGAAGATTAATCTTTACTTGTTGAAATGTCTCAAACATCTCTTGAATCTTTTTTCCTTGTTTTTCTAAGGAACAGACTCTTATAAGCGCTGTGGAAATGGTGTTTTAGGTTCGTAGCTCATTTCTCCTATTTCTTTTGTTGGTGTAGAGTTTTCCATAACTGGTTCTTCTTTCTTTTTAGAAACTAATTCTTCCTCTATTTTGAGATTTATTTCTTTCTTGTTATAAGCTAATTATTTTTCCTCTTCAGGTTCGGTTTCCTTATTGTTTTGCTTATTCGTCCTTTCCTCGAATTATTCCTCAGCCTTGTTGTCTATGACTCTACTATTTTGAAGTGTAGTTATGGCTTGAACGGTTTCTATTGTTGGTTCTCCTGCTGGTGTTATATGTTTAATCATATGTTGCCCTTTTGGGTTTATAAGTGATTGACTTGGTAGTTTCCCTTCTTCTCTTCTATTCATAGAATTAGCTATTTGCCCAATTTGGGTCTCAAGTTTAGAGATAGATTGGGAATGAGTGTGTAGGATTTGTGTGGAATTTTTGAATTTCTCTAGCACACTTCTGAGTTCTTGTTCAATACCAGGTGGTCTCATAGGTTATGTATTTTTTGGGTTTCTAAAAGGTGGATGATTAGGGTTTTGATTGAATTGACGAAATTGATTTGGTTGTTGATTAGGGTTTTGGTTAAATGATCGGAATTGAATGGTCGTTTGGTTAGGGCTTTGATTAAAGGTGTTATTCTGAGTTTTATATGAGAAATTATGATGAATACGCCAACCAGGGTTGTAACTATTTGAAAATGGGTCATTATTCGAATTGGTAAAGGTGACATTAACATCCTCAGTGATATACTCAGATTCTAGTTATTTATAAGGACAGTTATTAGCGTAGTGCGAGGGATTAGCACATACCGAACATACTTCTTAAGGTGTAGGGTTCATATAAGTGGTTTTCGTTACTTGATCAAACTTTTTATTTAGCTCATCCACTTTTGATGTTACTTTATATATCTGAGTTGCTTCGAATGCACTATCGGTTCTTTTAGGATTGGAAATGATAGTTTGTGGGGCTCTAATATCATACATATTTTGTCGGGAATCTTCACTAAGATTCTGAAAAAGATTCCATTGGAAATCTATGGTTTTCTGTGTAAATGTTCCTCCATATGCTGCATCAACTGTACTTTTATGGCCCTCTCCCAGTCCTACGTAGAAACTATGGACTAATTCGTGACTAGGGAATCCGTGATGGGGGCATTTTTGTAAAGTTTTAGTAAATCGTTCCCAAGTTTCATAAAATTGTTCACCAGGTATTTGTGAGAATATTAAAATAGCTCTACGGGTCTCGTACGTTTTTCCACTAGGAATAATTTATGTAAGAATTCTTTCTGAAGTTTCTTCCAGTTATTTCTAATATCTTCTGGTATTGTACTATACCAAACTTTCGCTTTATCTTTTAGGGAATAAGAGAATAATCTAATTTTAAAATCGTCATCCGTACATCCTCCTATACGCACAGTGTTACAGACCTCTCAGAATTCATCTATATGATGATAGGGATCCTTATGAGTGTTCCCATGAAACTTAGATAACGTATTAATTATAGCGGGTTTAATTTCGTATTATTCCGTTCCTTCTAGTATCGCGATTTCTATTGGCGAAGTATACTCTTGCGGAGTATAGAAATCTTTAAGGACAGCAGGCAGAGCTACTACTGCGTTATCACCCATGTTTATATTATATACATTCTTTTGTTTATTTATTTGGTACGTTCGATCAATTTCAGGATCAAATGCTTCAAGAGGACTATTAATTGAACGACGTCCAAGCATAAACAATAAAAAATGATATTAAATAAAATAATAAGTTGCAATAAATAAATAATGTAATAAATAAATAAATAGTCTTTATTATTATTATTCTTTTATTTTTTTTATATATATATTTTATATTATATATAGCAATTGAATATATATGTTATGCAAATCTGTTTATATTTTTATTTAAGAAAAGATTATATCCATATTTTTCTGATACAGTACTGATATGATTGATCGGTATCTTTTCTGTCGATCTTTCTTTTTATACAAATGATCATGGAACATACCGAACAATCGTTGAAGGAGCCGATCGATCGGAGACTGGAGTTTGTAAATTTTCTAGAAAATTTTGAAGTTTCGAACAGTGTGGTGGTTACTGACCTGCAAATAAAATTAAGAAATGTAAAAATAAAAATTAGTTCAATAATTCAATAAACTTCAATACAATAATCTGAAATATCCGTTTGATCCCTGACATCACCGCCAAAAACTTGTGATCGGTTCTCCTTGTATGTAAATAAAAGTGTTTAAAATGAAGAATTAGCCCGATCAAGTTTTACATCTCAGTCGCAAGTACGCGAGTAGTATATAGTATATTTGGGTAGAGATGGTATCGAACCACAGAGATCAGAGTCATATTTCAAATAATTGTAAAGCAGAAAATTGAATTATATTATAAACGTTGTTTTGATTGGCTTGTTTTGTAACTAATAAACATAAAATGAAAATATAGTTTTTGTGTTTGTGAATCAAGATAAACAAGTCTAGAGTTTTGCTTCAACTGCACCACTAGTCTCATAATATAGCCATTTAATCTTATTTTTGCAAGAGGACGATACAACTTATACGAATCAGATTAGAAACGCTACAAGCAGTTGCCTAATCCCAGAAGAGATGTAATCAAAGGTTAGTTTACTACAGTTTAATCTTCGAACGGTGTGACCATTGTATGCATCTATACTACAACTACTCCTAAAACATGAAATTAAAACATATTAATGATCATCCCCTCTTAGTATGAACCGTATGCACCTAAAACATTTTCATACCGTTAAGTACCAATATGTATAAACGATTATTTAAACATTGGATTTCTTGCCCTTAGTGAAAACAGGTTGTTCAAGATAAATCATTAATTCAATCTCACCTTAAGTAAAAAATTAATAAATAAATCTTATTTAGGTGGTCTTGTTCTGTCTCTCACTACATAATCATCATATAAGTGACCTTCAACTTCCCCTCTTTGCAATAAAATCAATTGTCTATATTACTTGACTAGGGTTTCTAATGAAACCCTAGATACCGACAAGCCGCTCATGGAGAAAGGAGATAGTATCATTGATGAAGCCACCATCTTCATGGTTGGATAGTTGGTTCTTGAGTTCTTGAGGAGAGCCTCTCTAGAGAGAGACTTTGTATATGAACGATGATATATGATCCAAATGATCCAGGATATCTTTTCTTCATGTATTATTCATATATTTATAGACAAAAGTTGGTTTCAATATGACATGTATTTTCTTGGACTCCAAAAAGATTTGGTGTGATGACCAAGTAACAGCAGTGAATGGACTAATATGCCCTCTAATATGCTTGCACACATAGTCAGAATTCTATAGTATCTTCGCGAACATTTCCCAATGTCGATGTTGGACGATCGATCGGGAGTGTCCACCGATTGATCGTTGACTTCTGAATTTTAATATTTCTTTATGATGCAATTTTGTGCCTCAACCACTTGTACTCTGCTTTGTTGACTTGTACCTTGCTAAAAACCCAAAATTAACTCAGATTTGCATTAAGACCCGTGCAACATGCTTAAACACACAACTCAAATAAGAATATCTTATTAATAAAATAAAGAGACTAACTAAAGGTTTATTAATGCCTAGAGTACCAAATATTCTGGTTTGATCACAACCCACAACCCAAACCACCTTTTTAAGGACAAAACCCTCTACCACGTAGGCACTTAGGAAAAACATTTGGAAGGAAAGTTGTGGGAAATGCCTTATGAATAAACCGAGAAGAAGAGGGAAATAGGGGACTTCGGCTCGAGAGAAAATAAAGGAAAATGAGAAGGAAAACAGAAGGGGGGAAAGAAAATATTGTTGCTGTTGTTTTACACAAGGATAACGAGGTAGGGGGTTTACTCTTTTTGAAAGCTACATATATATATATATATATATATATATATATATTTCCTAAAATTCATGTGAAACTATCTTGATGTTATTCTTCTGGTTGATTAATTATACATGATATGCCTTGTGTACATGAAATTGAATAGTTAGGTCTCCAAATTGGTTTGGTATTGTTTATAGTTGGTGGATTATGTGATTGTAGGGAAGTATTTTTTTATCTATTTCTATATTTATATATATAATTTTTGTTTCATGGTAAACTAATTCTCTATGATTTGCATGTGTATATGTTAATTGTCCTCCATTCTGTTTTATAATTTGGTGTAGCAGAGAAGTATTTCTATTTTATCGTTAGATACAAATTCCTTAATAAATTATGGGTATCTTGAACTATTCAATTATTTGTGTATAGTTTTCGATATATGCTATTGTGGTGATGAAATTCTATTGTTAGACATATCTTTTGAGATGTACATGATATACATGTTCATGAATCTGAAGTCGAGTGGAGGTTGATATGTGGTTGCTTGATTTATTTGGAATGGAAGTTGTAGTGACATGGGTAACTGTTAGAATTATTGTGCGTTTATTTGGTATGGATTGAAATAGTAACCTGTTCAAGTCCGTGTTGAGATAAATTTGCTAGATACGTGTGTATTTGGATTGAATTGAAGGTTATCTTCACCTGTTGAGTGTTGGTTATGATTCTCAGTATTGGATTTTGAAATTGGTAATCTGAACTGTAGAGATTGAGATGTTACTATTATTAATTTAGAAATTAAGCTTGGTTTGCTACATGTTTGTTAAACTGGTTTGATTTCATGGTACAAATGTGGGTTATTGAGGTAGTACATTTGAAAGGCACTGTCCCAGGGATTACGACATCCTTAGGGGTCCCTAAAAGGGTTAAAGATAAGAATTTGGGGCGCGTGGAAATTTAAAGAACCTTATGGGTTCTACCAGGTTTGATTTTATTATTTTAGTTGTATTCTAATGTGCTATATAATTGTTTTGGGTGGTATTTGTTACATGTTAGGTTTTTTAAAATGGTATACTTTTCTACTGGGCGTTAGAGCTTGCCCCTTTTGCATGTCCACCTAGATTCAGGTCCAATGGACGTTTGTAGTAGCTGAGACCTGACGCTTCCTACTCACATGCTAGTGAACTTACATATTTAGGAGTTGAAGGATTTTTGTTGTATATTTTCCTATATATATTCTCTTTGGATGTGTATGTATTTAAAGGATGTATTTTCCTATATATATTCTCTGTACACTCATTATGTAATATATTGTGTTAAATATGGGATGTGTATCTGAAATAGTATCTGGATGGCATGTTGTGGGTTGGTAGACTCTTTTAGAATTTGATATTTGAAATATATATTGGAATTGGGATGGATTTTAAATTCTAGTATGTTTACAGGTTTTTATGGCTTCCGAGGGTTAATAATTTAGGAGGTATTTTGCCAAAATTTTCACTAAATGTGGTTTTAAATAAACTGACTTTTTTCAAGAAATGGAATGAATAAACTCATGTGATAAAATTATTATTTCACTAAAATAAAATTATTTACTATTTTTGAATTTAAAATAAACCTATTTACTATTTTCAAATCCTTAAACCCACATATCACACCTTAGGTTTTTGGTCTTTAAATTCGGAGCGTGACAGTGTGTCTTCGGAGTCATATCGGGCAAGCTACTAGGCTTTATAGTCAATCATTGAGGAATTGAAATCGACCTAGCAAAAGTGAAAGCCATCAGGGAAATCAGGGAAATGCCTGCACCAAGTATGCCAAAAGAAGTCAGGTCTTTTCTAGAAAAGCTCAAGTTCATTAGCAGGTTTATCGCACAACTCACTCTGACTTGCGAGCCTATCTTCAAGCTCCTACAAAAGCGGAAAACCAACATTCTAGGATGCCAATTGCCAAAAAGCATTCGACAGGAGTAAGACAGACTTACTCAATCCTCCAGTCTTAGTGCCGCCAGAGCAAAGGCGACCACTCCTACTCTACATGTCAGTTCTAGACAACTCCATGGGATATGTTCTGGGGAAGCTAGATCACACCGGAAAGAAGGAACGAGTCATCTACTATCTGAGCAAGAAGTTCACTGACTGTGAGATGAGGTACATACCGCTCTAGAGAAATTACAGTGCATTAACGTGGACAACTCACAGGCTCTGTCATTACAAGTTGGTGACCACAACATATCTCATTGCAAGGATGGATCCCCTCAAATACATCTTCAAAAAGTCTGCACTGACTGGTAGGATCTCCAGATGGTAGATGTTACTTACAGAATTCGACATCGTGTTTATCTTACAAAAGTCCGTCAACCTTTGGTGCAATGGTATAACCTCACCCCCTATTTGAGGAGGTGAGGGGTTTGAGCCTTCTAGGAGCCATTGTGGGTGTTGTAGTGTGTGAGTTTCTTAACATTAAAAAAAAAAAAAAAGTCCATCAAAGCTAGAGCTATAGTAGAGTATCTAGTAGAGAACCTGATCGACGACTATGATCCCATGAACACTTCTTCCCAAATGAAGCCGTGATGATGGCTGTGGAAGAACCTAAGGTCGATCCTTCCACATGGACTATGTACTTTGATGGTGCAAATGATGAAAAGGGTGCAGGAATCGGAGTGGTCCTTATCCCCAGCCACAAGCGCATTCGTTATCCAATCACAACCAAGTTGAGGTTCGATTGCACAAACAATATGGCCGAATATGAAGCATACATATGGGGTTTACACGCCGCACTGGACATAAGGATCCCCATGTTGATTGTCTATGGGGACTCCGAGCTTATTATCAGATAGATAATCGGTGAATGGCAAGTTAAGGACACCAAGTTGATCGCTTACCATAAGTACCTCCTGGAGCTCTACAGATCTATCCAGTACATCAAGTTTCATCATGTACCCCGAGTAATAAATCACTTCACAAACGCTATGGCTACTCTATCTTCAATAATCCAGATACAAGGCAACGAAGGTCTCTCTCCAATCGAAATCAATACCGAAATTCGTCGAGCTCATTACATGGTCATCGAAGAAGAGTCAGATGGAAACCAAGGTACTACAACATTCCGAAATTTCTGGAGCACCAAACTTATCCTCTTGGAGGATCACTTAATGACAAAAAGACCATTCGGCGAATGGCACTTCAATACTTCCCTAGTGGGAACATTCTATACAAGAAGTCTTCGGAAGGTCTACTCAGATGCATAGACTCCAAAGAAGCATAGAAATTCATGAAATAAGTACACACTGGGGTATGTGGTCCATATATGAAAGCACATCTCCTATCTCAGAAGATTCTCAGGACCGAGCACTATTAGCTCTTTATGGAAAAGGATTATTACAAGTATGTCCGCAGATGCTTCAAGTATCAGATGATGCCAATAGATTGCATGTAGCACCTCAATAGCTACATTCTATGACATCTCTATTGCCATTTGCAGTTTGGGGTATGGACACCATCGGACCAATCAATCCAGAAGCCACTAATGAACACAGATTCATCTTCGTGGTCATCGACTACTTCACTAAATGGGTGGATGCCGCCTCCTTCAAGAGCCTCACTCAGAAAGAAATTATTAGATTCCTATGGTACAACGCCATTTGTCACTACGGAATTCCAAAGGCCATAATTTTAGACAATGCCAATAATCTCAAAGGTAAATTAATCAGGCAAGCGTGTGCGGAGCTTAAGATCACTCAACACTTCGCAGCACCTTACCATCCAAAGAGTAATGGAGTAGTAGAAGCGGCCAATAAGAAATATGACAATCACCCATGAAGATTGGCATGAGAATTACCTTTCGCACTCATGCGATATCTCACATCAATTCGAACATCCATAAGAACTACTATTTACCCCTTTGTCTACTGAATGGAAGTAGTTTTCCCAGCAGAGGTTGGACTCCCATTTATCAGAATCCTACTCGAAGTCGATCTTCCAGAAAGTGAATGGGTTTAAGCCCGCTATGATCAACTGTGTCTCATTGACGAAAAAATACTCAGAGCCATTTTTTATGGACAGTGCTATCAACGCTGCATTTCTCGGGCTTACAACAAGAAAGTCAAGCCCCGGTCCTTCCAGAAAGGAGATCTCATCCTCAAGAGGATGTTCGATTGTCAGGATGAAGCCAAAGGGAAATTCGCCCCCAACTTTCAAGGTACTTTCATTGTTAAAAGGGTGCTAAGTGGTAAAGCCCTTATTCTTACTAAAATGGAAAGGAAAGTGTTCCTGGAACCCATGAAGATTGGCATGATAAGTTACCGTTCGCACTCATGGGATATCACACATCAATTCGAACATCCACAAGAACGACTCTTTACTCCCTTGTCTATGGAATCGAAGTAGTTTTCCCGGCAGAGGTTGGACTCCCATCTTTTAGAATCCTACTCGAAGTCGATCTTCCAGAAAGTGAATGGGTTTAAGCCCGCTATGATCAACTATATCTCATTGAAGAGAAAATACTCAGCGCCATCTGTCATGGCCAGTGCTATCAACGTCGTAGTTCTCGGGCTTACAACAAAAAAGTCAAGCCCTGGTCCTTCCAGAAATGAGATCTCATCCTTAAGAGGATATTCGACTGTCAGGATGAAGCCAAAGGGAAATTCGCCACCAACTTTCAAGGTCCATTCATTGTCAAAAGGGTACTAAGTGGCAGAGCCCTTATTCTTATTGAAATGGACGGGAGAGTGTTCCCGAAACCGATCAATTATGATTCTATCAAAAAGTTCTATGCATAAAGTGAGAAAAATCATCTGAACTCATTGGGGGATGATGGACAATATTCCTTTTCCACAATAAACCTCTTCCCCCAGCTAAAGCCGGGGCAGTTTTTCTATACACATTCCCTTCAATTCATGTTTAAGACATACATCAAAAATTCAAAACAACCCTCCATATCAAACGGAGGACCGATTCTCTCAAAGTCTACGAACCCCTACACCAAACAGGGGCCAATTTAATTTCAAAAACCCATTACCCCCTACCCCAGCAAAGTTGGGGAAGTTTTTATTAATTAGATAGGGCCATCCTACCGCAAACCACCCCTCAGAACTCATGCCCTCTTAACCCTAATTTTGAGTTCAGATGTGGAGAGAAACCTAGACAGGTTAGCCGAAAAACCCCTCGAAGGGCCTGGGGTTCTGAATATGTGTCTCAAAGAGAATGAAAAATGGCCGGACTTAGTACTCCTCATTCAAAAGGATGTTAAGGGAAAAATTGAGAGCCAAATAGGTAGCTCTGCCGAAAACCCCTCGAAGGGGTGGGGACCTGAATAAACAGTTGAAGTCAGCATCTGGGAATACTTATCTCATCGACAGTCAATATCAACTTCAATCTCAGATAGAACCATAATGGCCGCATGACTATAGTGTATCTACTGCCTCGCTAAAATTCCTTATCTCAGATCATGCAATATGCTACTTCCCCAATAGAGTCCTATTTCTATAATAGGGCACTGTATCCCCAACAGATTATCAATCTCGTAATGGAACCACCATCATTTACTGACCAATTTTCACATAGAAAGCTCCACTATCTCAAAGGGGTTCCCTAGTAGAAGTTATGAAAACTTCCCCAGCAAGGTCACTTTTTATCTATCCCATGCGAAGTTTACAACACTTATCCCTAGCCAAGTCACTTTTAAATCAACTCAATTGTTCCTTAGTAGAATCAATCATCCCCGGCAAAGGGTACAAGATCTCTTCCCAAGTAGAGTGGTCTTCTATCAAGTCATCCACTTCTTAGTAAAGTAGTACATCCCAACGGTTTTCTATTTCGAGCAAAAGTACAACCCACCTCTGGCTCATTCAAGAGTTTTGTTGACTACTGTACGCTAGCTGTCGGGTGTGTATTATCCCGCTCTAGTACCAACATCAACTTCATTCAGGAAAAGGAATGAACTAGGACTGATATGATTCCTTGTTTACATGGTAAGGTTACGTAGCCTGTCATGTCAAAATTTCCTAGGACTCCGAAACACGATCCTAAGAATTTAGGGAGTGAAGCAAAAGTGAAAAGAAATGAAATAAAATCGTATTACGTCATTAAATAACCGTACAAGGATAAAATAGTCATTTCACATCCCAAAGATGTCAAAAATATTATTCGGGATAGAAAAGAAAATAAAACGACTCAAACGGTACTCTAAACGGATCATTCTAACACCCCATGTTTACCCAAGGTTAAAATGGTCGTTTCAGGGGTAAAATTGTAATTTTAAAGTACAACTACAAAGTTTGGACCTAGCACAAGACTTAGGAACAAACAGAACCTAATCAAAGCCACGAGGCGAGATATATGAATTTTGAAAAACGGTATGGGACAACGCCGACCAAAACAGAAAGTTGAAGTAACCCACTTTCACCAAGGGTAAAATAGTCATTTAAAGTAAAAATAAATGATTTTAAATTTTATCTCAAGAATTTGGACATAAGACAAGCCATAGAAACAAACGGGACCTGATTCGGATGTGCAAGGTGAGAGAAATGAATATTTGAAAATTGGATGTCGCAATGTCAACTGAGCTCACCCCCCTTCAATTTTCAGCCCCTTCCAAAAAATCAGAGGCTTGAATCAATAGAAATCAGCTCACCCCCCCCCCCCCCCCCCCCCCCCCCCCCCAAAACTCAACCTCATCCGTAATTTTAGCAACAAATGGGAAATTTTGAAAAAAAATGGAAATATGCCGATTTTGTATATGGACTCCGTTTTTTGTGCCATCAAGCCCGAAAAATCACAAATATTTGAAAAGTGATATTTTTATTCTCAGATTCCAGAAATAGTCACCAAAACTTCAAATACAAACTTTGTATAAGAGTGATTCCCTAAACCTCGTAAAATTATCCGTCTTTCCTCCGGTCTTCGTTTTAACTACCGCCGGCTTATAAAATTCAAAATCTTTATAAAATTGAGTTTAAAACCATTGTTAAAACAAGATAAAGTTTTTAGGACTACGGGGGTGGGGGAAAACGGGTTTTTCCATTCAAAACAAAAAGGGCTTGTTTGAAAACCTAGAAAAATGCCGTTTTCGGCCAAACTCCTAATAATCACATCAATATAAAAAATCCACTGCACAACACTAAATGAAAGCATTCGTAGATTAATATTCAAATACCCTAAGGCGATACATGTCATAGTTTTCCACAAAATGAAATAGTTTACATTTCCGGAACCGAAATGCACCCAAAGAATAAAGTCCACGTGTATAACGCTCCAAGGGACATACATCAATGTAAGCTACCCGACTAACACGCTAACCGGAAAAGGATAAGTATCTAATCATTCGTTTACAATTTTACAAAAAAAAGGAGCATATGTATACATGTAACTTACAGTAATGCTCTACAAAAGTCATACGGTCCACCACCCCTTCACAAAAGGGCAGACAAGTGCTACACATCCATGGAGAGACTAAGGAACTCTCTCAACGAGGTCATCACTTGAAAAATATATATGTCATGGGGTGAGCTCACTTGCTCAGTAAAGGAAGCGTCATCACCTCAATCTCAGTAGTCCGAGTGGTACAACCTACCCTAGGTCATGTTACTAATCATATGTTAGTCTTTTGCCCCACATCGATCTCACGCCAATCTAGGACCCCATCGAACCCAATAAGCAATTTCCCCTAACATGCTCACATTATAGTCATTCAAACATAGCATGCTTCAAAGTCGAAATCATAATCACATATATGATAATGAGTGACGCACCGATTCTTCCCAAGTGATTTTGAAACTTCTCAGTTTCAACAAGGAAGAGCGGTTGCACGGGAGCCCCGCTTGCAACTCCTGCACCCTAAGATCCGAGAGTGGTACATTCCACCACGATGGGGAAACAACCAACCCTATATCCCCATTTTTCGGCTTGCTAGTTCTATAGATGGGAGAAACCTCCTGGCCATTTGTTGTGATGATCCGATATAGACTACTCACACATGTGTGCATGACCCATATAAACCAACACCGATGTCTTTGACATTACATGGTGTACTCAAAATGCATCAAGGTTTTCAATAACAATCATGTTCCATAACAATATATGTTTATCTCATTCGACAATATATTGTACTTTATTTAGCTACGATCCCTCATAATACATGTTTTATCTCATTATGTAATATATTATGCCAACTTATCAATATGCTCATAATTTCACATTTATAAATAATAAACCACCACAAACATTTATATCACACAATCATGCTTTCAAGGGCCTAGTTCATCGTCTAAGTTCTCAAGACTCAACTCACATATATATATGTGGCATATATACACATAGAAACATACTTCCTCGTATAAAAACTAAAGTTACTCATTTTTCCCCTACTTCAATCCAAGCAAGCTAAACAAAATTATGCCCGAAAGAGGTCCAAACCAATTGATAGGTGCTCAATATTGGTCATTTTTCGCCCCTATCTTACGTTTGTTATGTCTTTACATTTTGTTACTTTGTATTTTTATCCCGTTTGTGTGTGTAAGCATGTTTTAGGAGCTTAATAAAGAAATAGAGCTAATCTCCATGAATTAACTGAGTTCGTGTTCATTTTCATCTCGAGAAAGGAATCAAGAGGTGTGTCAGAGCAAAAAAGAGCTACCAGAGGGAAAAATGGTTATTTCCCAACATTGTTATCTCACCGAAGCGCAAAAATGTCATTTTTAGACATTATTACTTCACCCAAAAGCATTGAGAGTCAAAGGTGACCAATTTAGCTCAAATAGGAAAAAAAATGGTTTTTACAGCCAAAATGCATTATACCCTACGTCGTTAGAGGAAAAAAGAGGCAAACCGGACCTGAGCTACACTTTGGTTTATGAGACAAAGTGGGACCCTACGCCCAAGCGTAGGTTAGGGGCGTAGGTCCTGCCTTGTGGCCACGTGATCCCTTTACATGTAAAAGTTGTTTTGGAATTTTTAAGTTTTATCCCTGCTTCGATATTCTAAGTGATTGGTGATTCCAGACCTCTACATACAAGCTTATACACATATTTTCATCAGATTTTAGAGACATTATTCATGTATTATGAAATTACAGAAAAGGGCAACCATTAGGGTTTCCCTCACTTGTCCATCAATATGAGAGGGTTAGGTTTAAAGTTCTGGTTCTAGTTTTGGTTCGGATTTTCACGCACGTTCATTCATAGAGTTCTCACGTTCAAAGTTCAAACTTGCTTCCATTAAAGAGAACCACCATTGAAGACCTAGAGATCTGGAAAAGAAGGTCATGGAGAGTGTTTCTACACTAACAGTGCAGATTCACTCAGTCATGATCAACTAATTCGGTATCTAGGATTTTCTCGCAAAACCCTAGCCAAGTAATGTAGTTATAATCTTATATTTAATTGTAGAAAAGGGAAACTGTGACTATACTGTGATGATTGTGTTAGATGAGAGACCATTTTTATTCGTGATACAAGTTTATATATTTGAATTGATTCCTGTCTTAGACTTTTCGAATATATTTATCTTTCACAATCACAATTATTCACTATGGGCTTGAACTCAGATGCTTAATCTGTTATTTTCTACACAATGGTGGTCATAAAACTCGAAACCCTAGGTTGACACAAGCCATGCCCTAATAAACTGATATAGACATGCTTTAGTTTATTTTCATTCTTTAATTTAATTTTATGTATTTAGTTTCTATTATTAGTTGGCATACACTAATCAGTTTAGTCTTGAGATGGGTTGTCGCGAACCGGTTGAAAGTAATCCTTCTTGGGGTCAAACTGCTGGCGCGAGGAGACCTGATTCACAGTCAATGGATCATCCTCATGCAATTGAAATATAATCTGAACTATATTATGCGGTTAGTGGTGGAGTGAGGAAACCCTAGTTTTCTCTCTCTCTCTGAATCACAACCATTATTCATTATTGTTTTCTGTTTTATTTTCATTAGTATTAGATAATTCACAAAACCAAACTCTTTTCGGTAAAATATAATTCAGTGTTTTTAGACTATTGAAGTGAATAATCCTCGTCTCTATGGGATCGATATTCCCCTACTCAAGCAAAACTGTCTACAATTGATCTGTGCACTTGTAGAAGGGTAAAACCTAAAGTGTCATTAATGTGTCATTTTTAACCACATATTTTGCGCACACTTGACGCGCACCATCAATCTACCAACTCAAGTGCTCAAAAGGATAGCTCCCAACTAACACACGTCATTCAATGAACAACAATATCACTATGGTGTCACAATAAAAAAAATAATCTAAGTGACTCCAACCACAAGAATCAAATCAAACCCTAATGATACCTAAATTAGGGTTTCATGAGAAAATGAAAACTTATGAGTATAATATAGTGAACTCACCACTAGCTCCTTCACAAGGTGAATTCCAGAGCTACTACCAATGGAACTCACTTGGTGGTTGGAAGAAAACTCAACATTCCATAACATGAATAAAATAAGGCCAAAATTAATATCAACACAAGGAATTCATTTACAACTAGGTTTCTTGCAATAAAAATCTATAATGGAATAGAAGACTTACCAAAGTAGTTCAAGAATACCACCAAGAGAAATCCACAACAAGCAAGGAGAAAGGAGAGATCAAGAGATTGTGAGAGAATGGAAGTCTTGCAAAGTGAGTAAAACCTTAGAGATGTAGAGATTCTCCATTCACATTTCTAACCCTCCAATGGTTGGGAATAAAGCAAGGGAAATTGAATAAATGAACCAAAGGTTGAAATGAAGTTTTGCAAAGTGAATGACCAAGAATAATGCATTTTTGCATTTGTGTGCCATCCAAACAAGGCCATATGATCCAAGGGTTGAGATTAGAGGTGGGAAAAGAAGATAAATGGTTGGGAATGAGACAACACATAAAAGTGTGAAATTACCAAACCTTCTCAACTTAGGGTTAATTACAAGAGTGCCATCATGACTCTCAATTACCATTTTACGTCTTGTCATTCTATCTATTTACCACCATATCATTCATACACCAACAATTAGCCAAATCTCTATAATTTACACTAAGTAATCTTAATATGAAAATACCAATTTACCCCTTGGTCAATTATTTCCCAAAATTGTTTTCAATAATTTTCATTTTCTCAAAATGAAAATACAACATGCAACTTACAATTTTAATCTCACATAAAACATGTAAGTCATGCTAAGCACATAATCACATAAGTACTTAATTGTTAATCAAAATTTTTTTATTAGCACAAAAAAATATTGGACGGTACAACCTCCACAGCTTAGGAGATTTCGTCCTTGAAATAAAGACCTACCTATAGTAGAAAACATGTCTGAGTATTTTTCCCAAACTTCAAGCTCACGCCCTCAAGTCGCTTCCTCGACTCCACGATGGTGCCATAAGACCTTAACTAAGGGGATGGTTTTGCCTCGCAAAACCTGCTCTAACGCATCCAAGATCCTTATAGGTCGTTCCTTATAGAACACATCCTCGGCAACATCGACATCCACCCAACTCAAGACATGAGATAGATCCGGCTCATATTTGTGAAGCATAGAGACATGAAAAACATTATGCACCCTTGAGAATTTCGGTGGCAACGCTGAACGATACGCTACCTCGCCTATACGGTCAAGAATCTCGAAAGGTCCAATAAATCATGGGGAAAACTTGCCACTCTTCCTGAATTGCATCAAGCCCTTCCGAGATGAAACCTTTAGAAATACATGATCATTGACCTCAAAGAATAAAAGACGCCTACGTCGATCCGCATAGCTCTTATGTCAGCTCTGTGCTATAACCAAATGTTGTCGATCAATCCTAATCTTCTCGGTTGCCTCATGAACCATATCGGGTCCTAAAAGCATAACATCACCAACCTTAGCCCAACAAATCGGTGAACGACACGGTCTACCACCATTTAAAAACTGGACTGATTACTGCTGTTGTATATGAATTCTGCCAAATGAAGATGATCCTCTCAACTGCCTCTGAAATCAATAACACAAGCACAAAGCATGTCATCGAGAATCTGAATGGTACACTCTGACTGACTGTCCATTTGAGGTTGGAAAACGGTACTAAACCGCAAGTGCATATCCAAGACAGTCTGAAAAGCCTTCCAAAATTGGGACATGAACCACGGATCCTGATCCAAAAAACTATTAATTAGAACCTCGTGAAGTTTTACAATCTCCTTCACGTACATCCTACTAAAAACCTCTACATTATCTGTCTCATGGATAGGTTGAAAATGTGCAGTCTTCATCAATCGATCAACGATCACCCACACTGCATCTTTCTAATTCTTCATCTTCGGTAACCCTGTCACAAAGTCCATGCAAATGTGCTCCCATTTCCACACGGGGATTGGTAATGGATTCAAGAACCCGGTAGGTCCTCGGTGCTCAACCTTAACCTGCTAACAAGTAAGACAATGACTCACAAAATCTGCAACTAATTTCTTCATTCCCTGCCACCAATAGTGATCCCAAAGATTATGATACATCTTTGTGCCACCTGGGTGAAAAGCAAGCCTAGAACTATGAAACTCTCGCAACATCTCCTCACGGCATATCTACGGTACAAAAAGTAAACCCCTGAAATGATAACCTTCCTCGAAGTGCAACACCCAATCATCTATGACCTTGCCACTAGTAATGCGAGTGCAAACCAAAGGAATGTTGTCATCCTGTCCCCGAGCCTTAATCACACAAATCATAAGTGAATGTTGTGCCACCATGCTAAACAAGGTCACTAGTGACTCCCCAGTATCATGGAACTGAACACCCAACTTTGCGATGTCCTCCATCATCCACCACTCACGAATAAAGATGCTAGATAACAATGTTTGTGACTTGGAATAAACACATCCGCCACTACATTAGCTTTCCCGGGGTGATACTGGAGTGCAAAGTCGTAGTGCTCTATGTACTCGACCCATCGACACTATCGCAAATTCAAGTCCCGCTACGTAAAGTTATACTGCAAAATCTTGTGATCGGAGAAAACCTCAAATCTCTCACCATACAAGTAGTATCGGCATCCCTTAAGTGCAAAACAAACGACTGCGAGTTCTAAATCATATGTAGGATAATTCCGCTCATGAGTCTTCAACTATCAAGACCCATAAGCCACAACTCTCTAGGACTGCATAAGTACACATCCTATTCCCTCGTCAAAAGCATCACAATAGATCACGTAACCAACACCACACTTGGGAATAATCAACACTGGAACCATAGTCAAACGTGTTTTCAACTCAATGAATGCCTCTTCACACTTTTCATCCCACACAAACTTGATACCTTTTTACGTGAGGCAAGTCATAGGAACCGCCAAATGAGAAAATTCATTCACAAATCGTCGATAGTAACCTGCTAAGCCAAGAAAACTACGAACCTCAAAAATGTTAGTCAGCCACTTCCAACTCATCACCGCCTCTATCTTCGAAGGACCAACTGAAATTCCTCCTTTAAAAACAACATGCCCCAAAAATCTAACTTCTTGAAGCCAAAACTCATATTTCTCATACTTAGTATACAATCGGTGCTTTCTTAGGATTTGAAGAATGGTCCTAAGATGAACCTCGTGCTCACTTTCCATAATAAAGTACACTAAAATATCATCAATGGATACCACGACAAATTTCTCTAAGAACTCATGGAAAATACAGTTCATGAGACCCATGAATGCCACCGGTACATTAGTCAAACTGAAAGACATCACTAGAAACTCGAAGTGGACGTAACGAGTGTGGAAAGTAGTTTTCGGAATATCAACATCCCTAACCCGCAACTAATGATAATCGGACCTCAAGTCAATCTTGGAGAAAGACTTAGATCCCTTGAGTTGGTCGAACAAACCATCAATCCATGGCAATGGATATTTGTTCTTGATCATCACCCGATTCAACTTATAATAATCGATGCTTAACCGTAGTGAACCATTATTTTTCTTAGCGAAAAGTACCTGAGCACCCTAATCTGAAACACTAGGTCGAATAAAACCCTTCGCCTTGAGATCATCAATTTTCTCCTTCAATTCCTTTAACTCTGTCGGTGCCATTCGGTACGGTGCCATGGATATAGCATCGGTACCCGGTACAAGATCAATAACAAACTCAACTTCACGAATCGGAGGCAAAGAAGTCAAGTCATCGGGAAAAACATCCCAATACTCGCCCACGACAAGAGGTACACCCACATGGCCACGACCTCATCATCGGACAATAAACTTGCCAAAAGAAAACTAGATACCTCACTACCCCATAAATAATAGGAAAAAGTGAAAGAGTCGCTTCGATTGCCAAAGAAGTGAAAACGCTCACCTTTAGGCATCCACACCGATACACGACCTCTAAATCAGTCAATCTGCTCACGAAAGGTAGATAACCAATCCATGCCCAAGATGACGACAAAGCTTGTCATGTTTAGGAGAATGATATCGAATCTTAACGATCGTCCATCAATCACAATCTCGCATCCACGACACACTCTAGAAAAATACACACTACCACCCACGGTGTGTTAACACATAAAGGTACACCAAGATATGAAACATGTATACCCAAAGTAGAAGCAATAAAATAATGTGAAGCTCCAGAGTCAATAAGAACATGAGCCCAACACCCATACACAAGAAATGTACCTCGCACAATAGAAGATCCTATTACATTGTCCGCTGTTGTGAACACATAAGCACGACCTTGAGAACGTGGTGCCTGCTAGATAGTAGATGCCGAAGTCATGGCCTGAGAACCTTGAGCAGTTAGTGTTGACTGCTGCAATGCTCTATACCCAGATTGGCCTATTGGTTGTATAGCCCTAAACTGCTGCCTAGTCCCATTCATAGGAGTGTCATTTCTATATCCCTGATGATAATTCCTCGCGATGTGACCCGTCTGCCCACACTGAAAATAGGCCTTGCTATGCACCGAACCACTACTCTGCCCCTACTGAAGATACGGACACTGTGGCCTCTTGTGTCCTGACTGAAAACATTGATAGTAAACAATCTCTTGGTGAGTAAAACCTGAAAATGCTCGAGAAGGAGCAGACTGTCCTTGACACTGCTGTTGTGGTTGTTGCGCTATGCAACCGGAGCTAAAGTGCCCTCACGCTGCCTCTTCTTTTTCCCATAGCCCAAAGAAGAAGAACCTCTGAAGCTCTTGTCTTTAGCTTTGTAACGGCCTCGCGGTATGTCGGTATGGTAAGCACAGAAATCTTTAACTTGAGATTGCCCCTCAAGCCCCTCACAAAACGTTGACCTTTCACCTCATCATTCATCACCATCACAGGTGCAAATTAAGACAAGCTAGTGTACTAAAGCTCATACTCGGTCACTGTCAAATTGCCCTAAACCAACTCATTGAACCGGTCCCTCATGCTTATCCTAGCAAGTTGTGGGAAGTACCGATCCAAGAAAAATGTGCAAAAGTCCAACTATGTGATATTCCTGATGTCCCTCGTGTTGATGATAGACTTTCACCAACCCTTGGCATCACCAGTAAGTCAAAACGATGCAATCATGACCCGTACATCATCCTCAACAACCATCAAGATACAAAACCATTAGTGATCAGCTCCAACCAATTGTCGGCCACTAACGGATCCGGACCACCGACAAACATAGGTATGCGAACCTCAAGAAATCTCGGAAAGCCTTTTGAGCACATGAGCACTCGTCCTCAATATGTTGCCTCTGAGGAACCTGTGCCATAACTGCCACTAAAGCACACATAAACTGATATCTATCCATAAAAGGAGCCGCTGTCACACACTCTCCAACATTGGGTGGTTCAGGTACATTCTCGTCCACAACCGGAGCTACTTAACCTGGAGCATCACCCTCTTGAGGTGCAAAAGCTTGCTCCATAACATCGGGTACTCCGGTTCCCCTCTAATGACATGCGGTCGACCTCTACGTGGAGGCATGCTCTCTACATGGCAACAACTAAACATTTAAGTCACAAATACAATCATAGTACGCCAAACAAAACCACAAAGTCAAGCCGAGACACGCATAAGTCAACGACGCACAAGAGACGAGAACTAACACATAAACCAATAATAAGTAGGAAAAAACAATAAGTAAAAAGTGATAATGACCTCGCTCGTTGTCCCATAAAGAAAGAACACGCTCAAATACCAAGTTGTCATGACCCGAATTTCGTAGGACTCCGAAACACGAGCCTAATAATTTAGGAAGTTAAGCGGAAGTGAAAAGAAATGAAATAAAATCGCATTACTTTGTTAAACAACCGTACAAGGGTAAAATAGTCATTTCACATCCCAAAGATGTCAAAAATATCACTCGGGATCGAAAAGGAAATGAAATGACTCTAAACGGATCATTCCAATACCACATGTTTACCCCACGTTAAAATGGTCATTTCAGGGGTAAAATGGTAATTTTAAAGTAAAACTACAAATTTTAGACCTAGCACAAGCCTTAGGAAGAAACAAAACCTAAATTAAAGCCACAACACGAGATATATGAATTTTGAAAAATGATATCGGACAACGCCGACCAAAATGAAAAGTTGAAGTACCCCACTTTCACCAAGGCTAAAATAGCCATTTCAAGTGGACATAAATGATTTTAAATTTTATCTCATGATTTTGGACATAGGACAAACCATAGAAGCAAACATGACCTAATTCAGAGGTACGAGGTGAGATAAATGAATTTTTGAAAATTGGATGTTGCAATGTCCACAGAGCTCACCCCCCTTAAATTTTCGGCCCCATCTGAAAAATCAGAGGCTGAATCAATAGAACTCAGCTCATTCGTAATTTCAGCAACAAATGGGAAATTTTTTTAAAAAAATGGAAATATGTTGATTTTGCATACGGACTTCGTTTTCCGCGCCGTTAGTCTCGAAAAATCACAAAGATTTGAAAAGTGATAATTTCATTCTCGAATTCCAAAAATAGTCACCAAAATCCCGATAAATGCGTAAAATGCAAACATTGTATAAAAGTGATTCCTTAAACCTCGTAAAATTATCTGTCTTGTCCCCAGTTTGCGTTCTAACTACCGTCGGCTTCTAAAAGTCAAAATCTTTATAAAAATGAGTTTAAAACCATTTCTAAAACAAAATAAAATTTTTGGGGCTACGGGGGTGGGCGAAATGGGCTTTTCTATTTAAAACGAAATGGGTTTGTTTGAAAACCTAGAAAAATGCCGTTTTCGGCCAAATTCCTAATAATCACTTCAATATCAAAAATCCACTACACAACACTAAATGGAAGCATTCGTAGATTGAAATTCAAATGCCCTAAGGTGATACAAGTCATAGTTTTCCACAAAATGAAATAGTTTACATTTTCGGCACCGAAGTGCACCAAAAGAATAAAATCCACGTGTATAATGTTCCAAGGGACATACATCCATGTAAGCTACCCGGCTAATATGCTAGCCGGAAAAAGATAAGTATCTAATCATTCATTTACAAGTTTACGAAAAAAGGAGCATGTGTATACAAGTACATTACATTAATGCTCTACAAAATTCATACGGTCCACCACCCCTACACAAAAGGGCGGACAAGTGCTACACATCCACGGAGAGACTACAGAACTCTCCCGATGGGGTCATCACCTGAAAAATATATAAGTCGTGGGGTGAGCTCACTAGCCCAGTATAGGAAGCGTCATCGCCTCAATCTCAGTAGTTCGAGTAGTACAACCCACCCTAGGTCATGCTACTAATCATTGGTCGGTCTCTTGTCCCATATGGCTCTCACAGCAATCTGGGACCCCATCAAACCCAACAAGCAATTTTCCCCAACATACTCACATTATAGTAATTCAAACATAGCATGCTTCAACGTCGAAATCAGAATCACATATATGATAGTTTAAACGCAATATGTCTTAACGCACCTCATAGTACACACTTTGCCCAATACAGGTTAACGGATATATACTCTATCCATTCACGATGAGAATGAGTAACACACCGATTCTTCCCAAGTGATTTTGAAACTTCTCACTTTCAACAAGGAAGAGCGGGTGCACGGGAGCCCCGCTTGCAACTCCTGCACCCTAAGATCCGAGAGTGGCACATTCCACCGTGATGGGGAAGCAACCAACCCTATATCCCCATTTTTCGGCTTGCTAGTTCCGTAGGTGGGAGACACCTCCTAGCCATTTGTTGTGATGATCCAACATAGACTACTCACACATGTTTACATGACCCATATAAACCAACACCGATGTTTTTTACATTACATGGTGTACTAAAAATGCATCAAGGTTTTCAATAACAATCATGCTCCATAACAATATATGCTTATCTCATTTGGCAATATATTGTACTGAATTTAACCACGATCCCTCAAAATACATGTTTTTTCTCATTATGCAATATATTATGCCAACTTATCAATATGCTCATAATTTCACATTTATAAGCAATAAACCATCACAAGCATTTATATCACATAATCATGATTTCAAAGGCCTAGTTCATCGTCTAAGTTGTAAAGACTCAACTTGCATATATATATATATATATATATATATATATATATATATATATATATATATATATATACGGCATATATATACATAGCCACACACACCCTCGTACAAAAACTAAAGCAACTCATTTTTCCCTACCTCAATCCAAGGAAACTAAACACAAGGATGCCCAAAAGAGGTCCAAGCCAATCTACTAACTCAAGTGCTCAAAAGGATAGCTCCCAACTAGCACACACTATTCAATGAACAATAATATCACCATGGTGTCACAATAAACCAAAATCATCTAAGTGTCTCCATCCACAAGAATAAAATCAAACCTTAACGATAGCTAAATTAGGGTTTCATGAGAATAAGATAGTGAACTCACCACTAGCTCCTTCACAAGGTGAATTCAAGAGCTACTACCAATGGAACTCACTTCATAGTTGGAAGAAAACTCAACCTTCCATAACATGAATAATAGAAGGCCAAAATCAATATCAACACAAGGAATTCATGAACATGAAAGTTAGGTTTCTTGCAATAAAACTCTAGAATGGAATAGAAGACTTACCAAAGTAGTTCAAGAACACCACCAAGAGATATCCACAACAAGCAAAGAGAGAAGGAGAGATCAAGACATTGTTAGAGAATGGAAGTCTTGCAAAGTGAGTAAAACCTATGAGATGTAGAGATTCTCCACTCACATTTCTCACCATCCAATGGTTAAGAATAAAGCAAGGGAAATTGAATAAATGATCCAAGGGTTGAAATGAAGTCTTGCAAAGTGAATGACGAAGAATAATACATTCTTGCATTTGTGTGTCATCCAAACAAGGCCTTAGGATCCAATGGTTAAGATTAGAGGTGGGAGAAGAAGATCAATGGTTGGGAATGAGACAACACATAAAAGTGTGAAATTACAAAATCCTTCTCAACTTAGGGTTAATTACAAGAGTGTCATCACGACTCTCAATTACCCATTTACCCATTTACCACCATGTCATTCATACACCAACACTTAGCCAAATCTCTATAACTTCCACTAAGTTGTCTTAATATGAAAATATCAATTTACCCTTTGGTCATTTATTTCCCGAAATCATTTTCAACAATTTTCATTATTCTCAAAATAAAAATATGATATGCAACTTACATAAGCACTTAATTGTTAAAAAAACAAAATTAATTAACACATAAAAATACCAAACACTACATAGGCAGCCTTGGTCGTTCCCCAAGTTTGGTCACATCATCCGAAATGAGAAAAAAACAACAAAAAAAGGTCATCAACAACATAAAAATAAGGGTGAAGATCTACAAATAAAAAATTACCCCTTTAAAGAGGATGAATTCCCGAGTAAAGGCCAACCAACGACCCTGCAACTAGAGCAGGTTTGAAGTTGCGCCCATCAGAGCCATTACATTGGTGAAATCACATAAAGTGGAATCAGGAGGCAAGTCCAAGTCAGCACTCACAGAGCATTAAACTCCAAGGTTGTCTCCTTGTCATATCTGGTTGTCTCCTTGTCATATCTGTGCAAAGTAATGCAAGACGGTGCAAAATTAGCTAAATGCGGCACGTTGTGGGTAAAATGACCATATTTAAATAAAAGTATGCTTTTTTATTTTCCTTCAATTCCTTTCATATAGATATTAACTTTTGCATAACTAGTTCTAGGGCTGTAATTTGGGTCAGTCCAACCCAGTCCAATCCGAATTCGGTTGGGTCAGATTCGGGTTGGGTTGGATCGGGCCAGTCCTTAAGACATGTCCGGGTTCGGGTTGAACCCGACCCATTCTTTCATAGGTTGGATTGGGTCGGGTCGGGTTGAGGTTTTTTTATCAAAAAAAAAAATCACATATATACTGTGTGTATATATATATATACCTATATCTATATATAGTAATGTCACTATCATGAGCTCCCAATTCATTCAACATATATGGTGTATATATATATATATATATATACTGATCATTGGCGATCACGAACGCTCTCTGCTGTTGCATAGTAAGCTTGTTCTGGCTAAAACTTAAAACAAGAAAAATGAGGATTGTACTGTGTAATTGATATTGGAAGCAATATCTTTCGGGTCTTCGGCCACTGGATTCGCGGTGGCTGGAATCTTTGCAGAGATGCCAAATATAGTAGCACCATTGGATTTTTCGACAGTCGTCATCCTCAGTACTCTATAAAAATACCTCAAATCATGAAAAATCAAACATCAAACAACCAAAAATTTAAACTCATTCACAGCTAAAGAGAGACAAATAAAAACAGACTTATATATATAATCCTACTGAAAATAATAACAACTTTATACTATAAAAATCAGATTCTTCACATATGCGTGTGTGTGTTTGTATATATATATATGTAAATTCAGATCCTTTACATCTACGTGTGTATACACATCTACATGGTAGCCAGAAAACTAAGAAATTGACATTCAAATTTATCATTAAAAGAAGAACCGTGCATCAATTCTAAATTGAACTTATATATATATATATATATACAAATGATAGTGGAGAATTGAAAATTTGAAATATAACTAATGGATTACTGTGCAATTATAGAGCAAGTGTATGAATGAGATTACCAAAAACAAAAAAGGTAAACAAGAGAAGCGAATTACTTTGGGATATGTGAACCGTAGCTTCAAACTCCAATCGTCGTCAAGATTTATGTGATGCAATTCAACAATTCTATGTAAGAAAGAGAATCACGTAAATAAGAGAGTTATATATAAACACAGATAAATATTTGTGTGTGTGTATATATATATATATATATATACATACTGATCCAAAATTCAGATCTTAACAAAAATCGGGTTTCGGGTTGGGTTTGGGTTTAACCCGAACCCAATCCAATTTAAATATTGATCGGATAAAATCCAATCCGTGATGGTCCAAATTGAACCCGAACCCAATCCAAACTCAAAATTTTCGGGTTGGGCCAACCCGCCCAAGTTGCACCCCTACTTCCATAATTACATCAAGGCACTCATATGTGCCGGGTTTTAGACTAACAAAACTGGTAGATATAGAAAATAAAAGGCAGGAGACCGGGGTATTCTCAAAAATCCCTCACCACAGATCCCCCGCAAACTCTGCACATGGGGAAGGAATTGGATCTCCGTTCTCATAACTAATAAGCTCGTCTACAAAGTCAAAGATAGGGGAAGACTCACCAACTGAGATCCCAAATCCCAGGCATCCCCTCTGGGATACTCACTTGAGAGATGGATATATGGACGAAGATCGGGGACATACTCGAAGATCCACAATGCTAGAAACTGACAAAAACCGGTCATACTAACTACTTGCTGAGTAGTACAGTGACAAAGCCCAGATAAGAATAAGCGAAAAGCAATGTCTGCCCAATCATAACCAAGTGCAACCCTCATGTCATTCAGCACATGTAAATGCAGAAAAGTTACACAATAGAAATCGGAAAAAAATTGGACCTCTTCTCATTAATTCAAGTCCTCTATTTATACACAATTGTGATAAATGGGTCAAGCCCATGTACTCAGGTTTATCAATCCCTCAAATCAAGGGATTTGATAAACTCTACCCTTTTTTGGACTGTTTATTCTATAATTGGATTGCTCATTGTCTTGTGGACCACACTTTAGCTTCTAGAATTTTCCATAGGCCCATTGTTGTTTTCGGCCTGCTTGTTTTCAGCCCATCCGCCTTCCGGCCCATCGGTCTTTGGCCCATCCGTCGTTGGCCCATCAGTCTGGTGGCCCATCTATAATTGGGCCAAATATTTCAACCATTACACAGGCCCCTAAGGTTATGGGCTTTTGTAAAAAGCCCATGACCGAAAAATTTCAAACAATACAAAATATATATATACATTCATGCACTTTTTTAGGGAAAATGAAGTTTGGTGAGTTGTCAACCAATTATGAGCATTTATTGGTATTTTGAAATGTGCAGCCACTATTCCCTTGATTGCCGCACTATGGCGGCTCATCGTGGGTTGCGCGACCTTCGGGCTTCGTGCAACCCTTTGGCCTCCTTCTCCCCCTCTATAAAATCCACACTTCTCCATTTCACTTCTCATTTCATACTTTGCATTTTTCTGCTCTTGTCTCTCTCTTCCTTAGCTTTTTATCCTTGGGTTTTATTTTCTTGTTCTTGCCGCAATCCTTCCCGTCGATCGTTCCGGATTTTACTTAATAGGACAAAAACCCGCTGCTACCTGAAGCTCCTGTGATTCTCCGTTCGCCAACCGAGTAAGTTGACCGGTCATTTCTTCTCATTTCTTTTAATTTTCATCTTTGCCCCCTTCTGTCTCTTCTACCTTTCTTTAGAATCATGTCTGATAGTGACGACACCCGGTCAGTAGAGGAAGTCGTTTTATCTTCTACCTCCGGCACCGATCCCACTAGCAGTGACAATCCCCAGCCCATTCCCAATATAACCAAAAAGACCATTCCTCAAAGTACTGACCTTCCGGGTTCCTCAGCGACCGATCCTGCGATATCTAAACCTTCTGAACCATTCGTTGTGGCCCCACTTAAGAGGACCCGACCTGAAGTGGACGTTAAACATCTTCGGGCTGAGACCCAAGTTCCCCAGGACGTTGATGTGTCCCCTTACCCTGGCTACCTAGATTTTACCCAGAGCCAGGGCCTAGCCCCCGGTAGCATTCTGCTATCGGCATCTCATCTTAGGGTTCTAAGGCTTCCTCTTCACCCCTTTTTTCACTACGTGTTTTTCATGCTAGGGCTGCACCCTCTTCAACTGAACCCGAACAGCTTTAGGATCATATCCATGCTCCTGTTGTATAACAGGGATATGGACTTGAACTTAGGTCTAGCCGACCTCCTCCTTTGTTATTTTTTCCAAAATGCCAGAGCCAGTAGGGGTAGATACAACCTTTTCCCCTTTCAAGGCCGCATCATATGCACCGATACTGAAAAATCGGACAAGGGATGGAAAGAACGAATGATAGTTGTACATGACGGTTTTCCCGGCCCATACAAAAGTGGATCTCGACTAGACCGACTCCAGATAGCCCGAGATAATCATCATGGATGATGGCCAGGACCCTGTACCAGACCGACACATCCCGAGATCCCATTCAGTAACCCGACCCGAAGAACATGAAGCAACTCGAAGATTCTAGAATAAACTTGTAGCTCAAAGTAGCGTTATAAATGTGGAAAAAGTAGCTGACGTGTAAAGTGTGGAAAAAAATCCAAAATAGAAAATGTTGCCCTAATGGGCCAAAAACCCATAGGGAAAATGTATATAAGCCAATGAAGAATAACGAGAGGGATGATCTTTTTGTGTTGTGCAAATTTTGTATCTACACAATGGCGCCGTCTGTGGGAAATTAGGTCATTTCCGCCGACCATCTTCCCACCTCAAAAAGCTAAGCTAAACCCAGATATAACCACCAAACCTTCAGCAACATCCTCTCGTTCCAGATATAGCCATGCCAGTGACCAGATCCCATTCAGAGGCACTGATCCCCGGCGACCGACAACCGAGTGCTCCGCCGACGATTGAGCATCTCCTACGGCAGCTCGAGGAAGCCGAAAAACGTAGCCAAGCCGCCGAGGCAAGGAGCCTGGCGGTGGAAAAAAGAAGCGATGAGTTATTGGCGAGGATGAATCGAGCAGCTCTCCCACCGGTAATTCCGGATCAATTATAGATCCAGGAGCAAGCCGAGCCACGGGAGGAACACGACGAGACCTCTCACCGGCCAGGCAAGGCCCCGACCACCGGTGACGTTCCCGTCACCGATGAACCTCTGACGTCACAGAAGCTCCAGGAGATGATGGCGGAGTTTCAGAAGAAAGTCATGAGGGATCTGAGGGCCCGATCCACCGACGACCAGGCCCTCCAGGCCTCTGCCGACTCCGTTCAGTCACCGTTCACTCTCGAAATCACCAGGGAACCGTTCCCTAAGAAGTTCGTCATGCCCAGATTCACTCCCTATGAGGGAACAAAAGATCCCGAAGAGCATATTTACCAGATCCATCAAAAAATGACCATGTATGCCGACAACGAAGCCCTGCTCTGCAAAGTCTTCCCAACCAGTCTCATCGACGCACCACTCCTCTGGTTCAGGAAGCAGCCGCCGAGATCCATTGGCAGTTGGCAACAATTGTCCGACCTCTTTGTTGCCCAGTATTTCAGGAGCAAGAGGCAAAAGAAAACCATCTCGAGCCTCTTCACCATGACACAAGAAAAAGGCGAGTCTCTCAAGAGCTTCCTGTCCAGATTCAACGTCGAGTCGTCCTCCATCGACAACTGCGACCAACACTCAGCCGTGGAGGCCTTCAGAATGGCATTAATCCCGGGGAACAAGTTCCATCAATCACTAGTGAAGCGGCCTCCCTCAGGAATTGGAGAACTCAATTCTAGGCCTCAGGGCCATTTGAGGATCGAAGAAGAGGAAGCAACCCGACAGAAAAGAGCGGCGTTGATCAATGTGGAAGTCAGGTCGAGGGATAAGGTTTCGGATACATCCCGACATCCGAATAGTCGCAAGCGCTCAAATCCCACGATCCCATCTTCACCTCAATTTCCTCCACATCCCGAGAGACGCACCAGATTCGAAGAGAAGATCACCCCGTTGAAAGTGACCCTCGCAAAGCTCTTCTAGGAAAACAAAGCCAGAGGGATCTTCCAGGCTCCTCCCCCAATCAGACAACCCATGGACCAGAGAGATAGATCAAAACACTGCGCCTTACACAGTGATTTTGGCCATACAACAAATGAATGCAGGAACCTGAGACGCCAGGTCGAGATGATGATAGCCCGAGGGGAGCTAAAGGACTATATTCAGCGGGATGTCCCGAGAGTCCATCAACCCGCACAGAACAACCCACGGAATCAGGCTCCAGCTCATCCGGTCAGAATCATCAACATGATCCATGGAGGTCCTGACTCGCGTAGTGCCGAAGGGTCAAGACGATCACCAAATGGGTTGAGGCCGAAGCCTATCCCTCTATAAAGGGCAGCCACGTGGTGAAGTTCATATGGAGTCACATCATCTGCCGGTTCGGGGTACCAAGGACAATCATGATGGACAAAGGCACAAATTTAGACTGTGAACCGGTCAGGTCATTTCTGATCGAGCACGGGGTTAACCAGAACACCTCCTCGGTGGGGTACCCTCAAGCTAATGGGCAAGCAGAAAGGACCAACCGTTCGATCTTTAGCACCCTTGCAAAGAAACTCGAGAAGGCAAAAGGAGCGTGGTTGGACAAATTACCAGAGGTATTATGGTCATATAGAATGACGCCCCGGCAACCAACTGGTGAAACACCCTTTGCCATGGCATATGGGTCAGAAGCCGTAATCCAGACCGAATATGCCGTCCCGACATTGAGGTCGCTGGCCTGGGACGAAAGATCAAACAATCAACGCTTATCTCATGAGCTTGACCTGGTGGAAGAAAGGCGAGATATTGCCGGGATAAGGCTGACAGCTTATCAACAACGGGTCAGGAATCATTTCAACAAGAGGGTAAAAAGAAGGGGATTCCAAGTTAGGGACATGGTCCTCAGGAGGAAGATAGGACACGTGGGAAAACTCCAAGAACCATGGGAAGGGCCCTACACTGTCACCGAGGTAATAGGTCGGGGGGTCTACAGACTGCTTAGGAACTCGGATAATAGAAGGGAACCAAACACACAGAATGCATCCCGACTAAAGAGGTATTACCCATAGAAATATTTCGTTTTCGACCATTGTAAGCAAAGGCCACTAGAGCCAAAAGGATTGCAATGAAAGTCCAATTTTTCCCGAAAGTCAGAATCATCTCCAATTATCAGTTTTAAAACCTAAGTGTTGAATCCTCTCCATGGGCCCAAAGTGCCCGAGAGATCCTCATAGACCCACCAGTGGTCAGGTTTTCCAATTATTAGTTTTAAAACCTAAGTGTTGAATCCTCTCCATGGGCCCAAAGTGCCCGAGAGATCCTCACAGACCCACCAGTGGTCAGGTTTTCCAATTATCAGTTTTAAAACCTAAGTGTTGAATCCTCTCCATGGGCCCAAAGTGCCCGAGAGATCCTCACAGACCCACCAGTGGTTAGGTTTTCCAATTATCAGTTTTAAAAACCTAAGTGTTGAATCCTCTCCAGGGACCCAAAGTGCCCGAGAGATCCTCACAGACCCACCAGTGGTCAGGTTTTCCAATTATCAGTTTTAAAAACCTAAGTGTTGAACCCTCTCTAGGGGCCCAAAGTGCCCGAGAGATCCTCACAGACCCACCAGTGGTCAGGTTTTCCAATTATCAGTTTTAAAACCTAAGTGTTGAATCCTCTCCATGGGCCCAAAGTGCCCGAGATATCTTCACAGACCCACCAGTGGTCAGGTTTTCCAAAATATCAGTTTTAAAACCTAAAGTGTTGGACCTTCTCCATGGGCCCAAAGTGCCCGGGAAACCTTCATAGATCCACCAGAAATCCCAAAATGCCCGACTGTTATTGTCTGGTGTTATTGTTAGTCTTAACAAGTTACAATTCAATATCCCAATTTTTATCAAATGGAGTGCTGGATCATGCATATCCCCAAGAAAGTTTGAATAAATAAACTCATTCGTATTGAAAAAAGGCCCCAGTGGCCAAGGCTGATACAATAGAGCTGTGATAAGTTGTTACAAACAAAATAAGAGAAAAATAGAGGGATAGCCCTACTCCACCACAGGAGGATCCCCGTCACCACCTAAGGCATTGGTCCCGAGGGATTGTCCTGTGTTTTCAGGCTCAGGCTCATCCATGCCCGAGCAAGAAGGCGGAGCGGGCAGGTCAACTTGAAGGAACCCACCGAAGGCCAAATCATCTGGTTCAGCCTCAGGATCATCATACGGAGGCCCAACTCCAATGCTGAGGTCAAGTTCTTCAATAGTCGGGATCTGCCTTTCCTCTTCAGGCTTTTGAAGTTCTTCTATGCATTCCCACCAGCCCTGCTCATAACGGTACTTGCATGTCAGCATGAAACGGGCGATCATCTGTTTACCACCCTTGTGGCACATCTCTACCCGAGACCTCTCCACGCCTAAGGCATTCTCGACCTCGACCTTCTCCTCAAGCAACTGCAGCCCCGAAGCCTTTAACTTCTCAATTTCTTCGGTCAGGGCCTCCACTTGGAGAGTTAGGGCCTCCCGAGCCACTACTTCCCGATTAGCCGTTTGCTCAGCCTCCCGAGCCTTCGCCTCGAGTTTTGAGATCGTCACCTTGGCGGATGAGAGCCCCTCTTCAGCTGCAACCGCCCTGTATGTCAGGGACTGGATCTTGTCATTGGCCTTCTTCACCTGCTCCAAGGCATTGACACACCCAGCCTTATGAACTTGAACATCGCGATTCAAAGCGTTGATGACCCGAGCATCATCCTCAAGCTTACAATTGTACGCCTGAGTAGCGTGAAGCATCTGAAGGAAAGAAAATGTTAGCACGGAATAAGGGGCAAAATATAAGCTAAGTGCGAAAATATCTCAAAAGTTATTACCCTCATTGCAAGCTCGGGGCCGTTCAAGGCTAGGCTCATCCTGTCGTATCGACCCATGGCCAATCTATCCGCCGGGGTCCAAATCCCCAGGGCCATCTCTCGCAGGGCTTCTGAATTCCCGATCGTCTGGTCCCCCACAGAAATGTATGGATGGCCCTTCCTGGTATCCAGCCTGAACCGGGGGCCATGGGGAATATCTTTTCCACTCTCAGCAGCTTTCTCTATCTCCCTATTATCTTGTTTTCTGACATTCGTGGAGATAGCAGTGCGGAGTTTGGTAGGTCGGGATTGACTCTGGTCCTCATCGTCGGAGCCTAAGTCCCGGGTATCCGACACTGAGATAGGAGCACCCAGTGCTACACTCCGGCTAGAGCTCGGCCTGACTGAAAGGTCGCCTCGAGAATTATTCTGATCCAGACCTGTTGAGCTCGGAACCAGGGCATGATCACCCCCGACCTCGACCGCCTCCGATGCACCCGTTTGCGGATCTTGAGATGGCGGAGGCGGAGGCGTGACAGGAGGATGCTCTACCGGAGGAAGGGGCATGGCAGCAAGTCCTCCAGCCGGTCCCGCCGATTGACTGATTGCAGGGTTCTCAGGGACTGGAGGGACATCAACCCCGCAAACAAAGGACGTGGAACCCATAACACCCTTTCTGGCCCTCTTTATTGAAAGCTTGGGCATGACAACCGCTTTCCTCTTTTGCTGACCCCCAGACATCTTTCTCTTTAGTTTTTTCGCTCCTAATTTAGTCGATGTGGAACCCGAGGCTATCGTCGGTGAAGGTTCTCCCGATGCAAGCTCCTGCAATACAGATCCAGTCAGGCAATTCTGGCTATCCCTTAAATCCTGACTCCATATAAGGGCTCGTAACAGTTCAAATCGGGATCTTATATACCCGACCTCCCTTTTTTCTTGATGAGCCTTCAGGAAACTCATAACTAGCATACCCAACTTATCATTGCATAATTCGCAGTGGCAAGAGGCTCGGGTGTGAAAACTCTTAAATTCGGGAAGTCGGGTTGGCTGGAAAACATGGTTGACTGGAATGTTCATAGCGTCGGGATGCCTCCACTGACCACTCACTACTATCATCCTTTCTTTCCATCCTTTGTTGGATGTCGGGACATTGTCACACAACTTCCTCTTGACATAGGAGGTTAAGTTGTACCGACCCCTATTATCCTTCTGCTCTTGAAGTTTGTACGAAAACAGGAGCTCAGCCAAACCTAAGTCCAGGTCCAACTCTTTATTGATCAGCAAAATCATGGCCAGGATCCTGTAAAAGTTAGGACCGACTTGAAGGGGGGCCAGACCCAAAGTCGCTAGTGCCAAGAGGAAGAAGGGATGAATGGGAAACTTCAAAATGGCAAGGTGGAATGACGAAAGTAATATCTCTCCGGCCTTTAGCCCCTGACCGACTCTAAAGTCTGCATCCCGAGGGTAATGCCTAACCTTAACTCCTTCAGGAATCCCGAGGCTCTTAAGTTGAACATCTATCCTGTATTTGGCTGGGAGGGGATCAGTACAGAAATTCTCCTCCTCCTCAGCATCCTGATCCTGATTAATCCCGACACCACCCTCTACGACTCGATCCCCTGCGTACTGGGTGACCTCCGGTGGGCTAGACCTAACTACTTGGGTAATCTCAACGGACGGGGTGCTAGCCGAGATCTCGGGATCAGTAACGGTCCGGTCGGTATCTGCCAGTTGCAGGTCACTATCCGACCTAGTATCATCACTCCCAGACATATTTGACGAAAGGTAGAAGAATGAGAAGAATGACTTACAAAGGTAAGGAAAGTTCAGGCAGCTTCTCCTTTGATCTGTTCTCTGGCGAGTAAATTACAGAATCCGGCAAACTTTACCAACAGGCCGAGAAGGGTGCTTCCAGTCAAAACTCTGCAGCAGGATTCAAATCTCTCCACATAAAGGAATAATCACCACGGTCACAGGAGTTTACCAAGATCAGTGAATGAAACAGTAAATTGTATAGACTTAAGATCGGATTTGGGATTGCACACAGGGTTGGAGAATACGACAAGGAGAGGATGCTGAAAGAGAAGAACGGTTTGAAAATTTTGAAAATATTGCAAGTATGGCGTATGAGAAGGATTTGCAGGTTATATAGAATTGACGTTTCGTCTACCCGTGTCAGGGTACCGGACCGACATAACCCGGCCCATTTCACGCGCATCGGTGCCATCTCAGCCGCTGGTTCAAAGCTGCAATAATTGCGACGGCTGCGACATTCAATGCACCTCCGCATCATCCGGCACGCGTCCTATAGCCACTCCAAGGGCTTTTGATGGGCCTTAATATTCTTTCACCTAATGGGGCTGATAAAAAGGCCCATGAGCTGAAAGAGGGCCTATGTACATGACGGTTTTCCCGGCCCATACAAAAGTGGATCTCGACTAGACCGACTCCAGATAGCCCGAGATAATCATCATGGATGATGGCCCAGACCCTGTACCAGACCGACACATCCTGAGATCCCATTCAGTAACCCGACCCGAAGAACATGAAGCAACTCGAAGATTCTAGAATAAACTTGTAGCTCAAAGTAGCGTTATAAATGTGGAAAAAGTAGCTGACGTGTAAAGTGTGGAAAAAATCTAAAATAGAAAATGTTGCCCTAATGGGCCAAAAACCCATAGGGAAAATGTATATAAGCCAATAAAGAATAATGAGAGGGATGATCTTTTTGTGTTGTGCAAATTTTGTATCTACAGTAGTTGTGAGTGGCAATTGGTCATACCCTTTTTCTCGTATATTCCCGATCCCTAACAAGTTTGGTCCCATTCGTCTGCCTGTCTACCGCCCCCTTCATAAGGCTTCTTGCCTCTGTGACCACTGTGACCTTCATCGGGGGGACTATGCCTTCAAATTTCTAGGTTATGAGGACAAGGACCTTCCCATTACCTTTATAAAACACCGGATAGGCCTCTTGAAAACCCATGTCTGGGGCAAAACCCGATCGGCTACTGACCTGCTGACCTTGGACAATCTTGAGTCGATCTCTAACTTGGGCGCTGGTTTTGACAGGATGGACTTTCCTGACAAACCAATGTCTGCCAGAATCCCTCAAGTTCCCGAAGGGATCACGCTTGTTGATGTTGTGCCATTGTCAACAGCACCGCCTTCATCTTCGGTACCTCAACCTGTTCAGAGCCCGACTGCGCCACCAGTACAGAACCCATCGGTTCCTCCTTCGCCTCCTGCTAATGCTCCGACTGTGAGGACCCGATCCATTGCAACTGGTGGAGTGGGTACTAAAAGAGCCAGGACACAAGCCGAAAATGCTTCTTCAAGCAAAGCTCCTGCTGCCCCTGAATCATCCCAAGCCCTGATTCCTTGGGAGCCCAAGTTTCTGCTGCCAGATGGGACTCCAGTCTGTGCTGATCAAATCACTCTTAATCATCCGGAAGCTCTTCGGTCTATGGCCAAAGGGATCTGGACACCAGCTGATAGGGTGGCTCAGATTAAAATCACCAGGACTGATCTGGCTAAGAGGACTTCGATAATGGTTATGGAGGTAAAAAGACTTTGTTTAACCTTTGTGTTCTCTATTTCGTTTATCTGATCGCTATTTTTGTAATAATCCAATCTTTATTGTGCAACTTCTCTACGGTGTTCAGGCCTACAACAGCCTCCTTGAGACTGATGTCAAAGAAATGGCCGGTATGAAGGCCCAAATAAAGCAGAATGAGATCCATCGGGTTCCTCTGGTCAAGGAGGCGGACGGTCTCCGACAGACCGTTTCTGAACAGAAGACTCTTCTGGAAACCGGTGAAGAATAAAGGCAAACCCTGATTGCCGAAAAGCTGGTTCTGGTTGCCGAACTGGAAAAAACGAAGGAGGCTGCCAGGAAGATGGCGGCTGAAAAAGCTGAGTCTGATAGACTCTTGGCAGAATCAGAAAGGCTTCTGTCCCTTGAGCGGGAAAAGGTCGAAGTATGCCGTTTGGGAGGGCTTGACATGTTCAAAAGATACAGTGCCATCTGCGACATCCGAGCGGTCAGGGCCTGGCGGCGGAGGCATGAAATGGAGCATATCCCTCTGGAATCCCGGGAATTCAAGACCGCAGAGGAATTCGATGCCCATATGGGAGTATCATTTCCTTATGAAAACCCTCCTGCCTCTGAGAACGAGAAGTGCTTCGCCGCCATCCTGAAGGGGGAAGAATACCATCCTCCTGAACAGTAGCTAGGGCAATTTTATATATATATATATATATATATATATATATATATTTTTGTTTCCCCCAATGGGCTAATTTCTTGTAACTTCCTTCTTTTTTAATGAACAAGAACTTTTATCCCCTTTTCCAGTGATTATTTGTCCTTTGTGTTGGTTTTTTTTTTTTTTTTTTTTTTTTTTTTTTTTTTTTTTTAACAAACATGAAGCCTTCGGGCATTTGGCCCCTGAGGCTTGATTTCATCCTCTGGTTAGTTCAAATCAGGTTTGAACTCAAACACTTAGGAAATTTTAACAAACATGAAGCCTTCGGGCATTTGGCCCCTGAGGCTTGATTTCATCCTCTGGTTAGTTCAAATCAGGTTTGAACTCAAACACTTAGGAAATTTTAACAAACATGAAGTACTTGTATAAAAGTATAATCTATCTTTATTGAGATGAATTTGAAAATCATGAGGCAGAGGTGCCGATATCGGGCACAGATGCTTCGTAACAAAGGTGTCATAGAAAGACACAGTCTTATTTCTTAACAAGAAAAACAACTATCTAAGGATAATACCTCTTTAAGCGATAAGCATTCTGAGAGTTGGAATCGAGGCGGCCTGTCTCGTTCTTCCAAACCCGATAAGCACCGCGTCCGATAACCTCAACCACTGTGTAAGGTCCTTCCCATGTGTCTCGCAACTTGCCTACAATCCCAATCTTCCTTCTGAGCACCATCTCGCCTACTTGGAACTCTATTCTTTTGACTTTCTGATTGAATCGTGCCCTGACTTGCTGCTGATAGGTAGCTAGTCTTATCCTGGCGGCTTCCCTTCTTTCTTCCAGGAGGTCCAGATCATGGGCTAGGTGCTGATTGTTTGGACCTTCTTCCCATGCGTGACTCCTTAAAGTAGGTACCCTTAGCTCGGTTGGGATAACTGCTTCGGCCCCATAAGCAATGGCGAAAGGGGTTTCTCCAGTTGGCTGTCTTGGAGTAGTCCGATAGGACCACAACACCTCAGGCAATTTCTCTAACCATGCCCCTTTTGCTTCTTCAAGTTTTTTCCTCAACGTGTCAAAAATGGTTTTATTCGTCCTTTCGGCTTGCCCATTTCCCTGTGGGTAGCCGACGGAAGAAGTGTTCTGATTGATCCGATGCTTTGCTAAGAATGCTTGGACCCTTCTGTTGTCCAGGTTGGTGCCATTATCCATCATTATGGTTCGGGGTAGGCCGAATCTACAGATGATGTGGCTCCATATGAATTTTATAACATGGTTGCCTGTTATGGTGGGATATGCCTCTGCTTCCACCCATTTGGTAAAATAATCGGTAGCCAGGAGAACATGCGTGGTACATCGTATTGCCTGAGGGAGAGGACCCACAATGTCCATCCCCCATCGGGCAAAAGGGTGAGGGACAATAGTTGGGTTTAAGAACTCAGGCGGTGGATGAATGGCATCTCCATGAAACTGGCATTTTTTGCAATGTCTGACATAAATTTCAGCATCTCTTACCAGGTAGGGCCAGAAGTACCCCTGGGTGAGGACTTTATGACCTAGGGACCTTCCTCCGGAGTGATTGCCACAAGCTCCAGCATGAATCTCCTCCATGACTGCCGATGCCTCTGATGGGGTGAGACATCTCAAGTATGGTCCGGAAAAAGACTTTCGGTATAGTTGGCCGTTGTATAGGGCATATCTGGCTGCCTTCATTCTTATCTTCCGAGCCTCTGATTTTGATTCCGGCAATGTACCAAATCTCAGATAATCTACTATCGGATCCATCCAACTTGGTTCCCATGGGATAACCATTACTTCGTCGGGAGGCTCCAAGCTGGATCGGACGATAAAAATCTATTGGTATAGTGCGAGTCATACTTTCTCCCGTGCCGGAGGCTTGGTTAGCCAGATGATCTGCTACAAAGTTATCCCCCCTGGGAATCTGCTCAAAGTTTATCTGCTGGAACTTATCGGCCTCCCTTAGAACTAGATTCTTGTATGCTTCCATCTTCGGCTCTCGGGTTTCATACTCCCCATTTAACTGTCGCACGACTAGCTGGGAGTCACTTCGTACTTCTGCTCTTTGGACTTGAAGGCTGCGGGCTAACCGAATTCCTGCAAGGATGGCTTCATACTCTGCTTCGTTGTTAGAAGCTGGAAATTCCAATCTAACGGATTGTTGGATTTTAGTACCATCCGGTGTTACGAGTACTACTCCGATCCCTGCTCCGTTGGTATTGGATGATCCGTTTACGAACACGAACCATAATCCAGGCTCAACTTCTTCTGTGCAGTCAGTAGTTTCTGTTTCTAGCAGGAAGTCAGCTACTGCCTGTCCTTTGATGGCCGTTCGGGGGACATAGGTTATGTCAAAAATTCCTAGTTCAATTGCCCATTTTGAGACTCTCCCGGATAACTCAGGCTTCGCCATTATGGATCTTATCGGAGTTACAGTAGGAACTATGATCGAGTGTGCTTCAAAATAGTGCCGAAGACGCTGCTTAGCATTGATCAGTGATAGTATCAGCTTCTCCTGCTTTGAATATCGGGTTTCTGCATCAGCAAGGGATTTGCTGGTGTAGAAAATTGGTGTTTGGTACCCTTTGCCCTCCTTGACCAGAGCGGCGCTGGTAGATGTTGCTGAAATGGCAAGATACAGGTGCAACGGCTCATCGGCTTCAGGGGTTGTCAGTATCGGGGGCTTTGCCATGTAATTTTTGAGTTTGTTCAGGGCGTCCGCTTGTTCTGGCCCCCAGACTTCTCCTTGTGAGGCTTTTATTGCCTGAAAGAATGGCCTACACCGATCGGTTAATCGAGAGATAAATCGACTGAGGGCCGCTATTCTTCCGGTTAGTACCTGTATCTCCTTCCGGGACTTTGGCTCAACTGTCTCTACGAGAGCTTTGACTTGCGCAGGGCTAGCTTGTATTCCCGCCCGATCAACTATTTGACCCAAAAACTGGCCTGAGGATACTCCGAAAGAACATTTGGTCGGGTTGAGCTTCATATTGTACTTCCGGAGGGTGTTGAACACCTGCTGCAGATCGGTTAGATGGTCTTCTTTGACCTTGCTTTTGACCACTGTGTCATCGATGTAGGCCTCGATGGTGGTTCCCATCATCCCTTGGAACACTCTTCTGACTAATCTCTGATAGGTAGCACCTGCATTCTTTAGTCCGAAAGGCATAACTGTATAACAAAATGTACCTGATTCAGTGATGAAGGCAGTCTTTTCCTGGTCCTCCGGATCCATTCTGATCTGGTTATAGCCAGAATATGCATCTAGAAAGCTGAGGCGTTCGAATCCTGCGGTGGCATCTACCATCTGATCGATCTTTGGTAAAGGGAAACAATCTTTCGGGCATGCTTTATTCAAATCAGTGAAATCAACACATACCCTCCATTTGCCATTTTTCTTCTGGACCACCACCACGTTCGCCAACCAGGAAGGATACTGGACCTCTTTTATGAATCCTGCTTGCAGAAGTCGATCAATCTCTTCAGCTATGATCTGATTTCGATGGGCTCCCATTTGTCTCTATTTCTGTCTAACGGGCCTTGCGCTGGGATCCACATTGAGAGAATGCAGGGCTACTGATGGATCAATACCGGTCATGTCCATATGGCTCCACGGAAATATGTCAGCGTTGGATCGGAGAAGGGATTCCATTTCTTCTTTTTCCTGTGGACTGAGGCCTGAACCAACATAGGTGAACCTTTCAGGGCGATCGGGGCAAATTTGAACTTCCAATAGTGGTTCAACTGGTATTGGTGAACCCGAACCGCCCTCCTTTAATTGCTATTTGGCATCATTTGCTGTCTTGGACTGTGACCTTTGTTCCGGTTCCGTTCTTCTTTTTAGAATTTTCAAAGTGATTGCGTAACACTCCTTTGCTGCTATCTGATTGCCCCTGATATCGATCACGTTAATTCCGTTCGGACAAATACACCGCATGACCTGATGCATGGTAGAAAGGACTCCGTGCATACGATGGATCCATCCCCTTCCCATAAGGAGATTATATGAAGGTTTTACGTCTACCACCACAAAAGTCTCTCAGAGCGTGCGCCTTGCTGTCGTTACTGGTAACTGTATTTCCCCCACTGGTTCCACTCTTTTGCCATCGAATCCTGCTATCGGGCTTCTGGAAGGGGCTATTTCCTGAGGGCTAATTTCCAATTTCTCAAAGGCCCATTTGGTGATAATGTTGGCACTGCTTCCTGGATCGAGCATTACCCTCTTGATCAGACAGTTGGAGACCATGAGGGAGATAACCAGGGGGTTGTCATGAGGTGTCTGAATATTCCACATATCTGCAGAGGTGAAAGTAATCCGGGCGTCCTCTTTCGGGTTTCAGAATTCGGTAACTTCGCCAACCCTTCGTAACTTCTGGGCTTGCCGCATCTGTGATCTACGGGCTTCTTCCACTTCTGATCGACTGGGCCCTCCATGGACCATGTGAATGACCCGCACGGGTTGTCCCATAGCTCCCTTAGCAGGAGCATGCGTCGCTTGATCTGGCCGGGCTCCTTCCCTGGCAACATACTCGGTCAGTTCTCCTTTTGCAATCATGGCTTCCACCTGTCTCCTGAGGCTTCTGCACTCGTTAGCGTGGTGCCCGTATTCGCCATGGAAGGCGCAGTGCCTCGACATATCCCTTTGGTCCATCGGTTGTCTAATGGGAGGTGGTGACCGGTAGATTCCTTTGTTCTTTTTTTCCTGGTATAGCTTTGCCAAGGTTACTTTTAAGGGGGTGACCTTTTCCTCAAACCTTGGTCGTTTCTCTGGGGCTGGGGATGGAGCTGGAAGTGCGCTCGGTCTCTTCCGGTCTGGTGCCCGATCCTTTACCCTGGAAGGCTCGGATGCTCTGGCTTCTACTGTTGCAAAGGCAGTCCTTCTTTGTCGTATGGCCAACTCCTCTTCTATTCGGAGGTGGCCCTGTGCCCTGGAGTTGAGCTCTCCAATATCGGCTGGTGGCCTTTTGATTAGGGACTGGTGGAACTTGGTTCCAGGGATCAGGGCCATTCTGAAGGCTTCGACGGCTGAATGTTGATCGCAGTTGTCAATTGAAGACATCTCCACATTGAACCGTGAAACAAAACTTTTCAGGGATTCGCCCTTCTCTTGGATCATGGTGAACAAACTGGAGATAGTCTTCTTCTGCCTTTTATTGCCGAAGTATTGTGCAATAAATAACTCGCAGAGTCTGAGCCAGCTACCGATCGATCGGGGCGGTTGCTTTCTGAACCACAGGAGGGCTGCTTCGGTCAGGCTGGTGGGGAAAACTTTGCAGAGTAAGGCCTCGTTCTCGTTGTAAACATTCATCTTGTATGAACGTGATAGATGTGTTCGGTTGGATCTTTTGTGCCATCGAACAGGGTGAACTTCGGTAATCTGAACCTTTTTGGATAGGGCACGCTGGTGATCGAGACGGTGAATGGTGTCTGAACGGCGTCTATGGATGCCTCGGATGCCAGATCGATTGGGGTCTGTACCTTCAGATCCCTTAGCACGTCTCGCTGAAATCTTGACATGATTTCCTCCAGTTTTTTCATGGTCAGGACCTCCTCGGGGTTTCTGCCCCAAGAACCTGTAGGGATGACTCTGCCTATTCTTCGCGATCGTTGTGGGCCTTAGCGGGTGGGTTATCTTTGTCTGTCTGGCGGCCTATGGATCGTTTGCGCTGGCCGGACTGCTCGTCATCATGGGCCTCATGTGGGTTCTGCAGTTGAGCCAATTTTGCTGCCAGTTCAGCGTTCTGCCTTTCTAATTCGGCAGTCCTTTCCTCAAGGGCTCTCCTGATCGGATCTTCTAGTTGTTGGCCTCCGTTTGGAGGCAAATCGGTCTGTTGTGATCGTGTGATCGCCATCGATGGTACGGATCTTAGCTTTTTTGTAGAGGGTGGGAAGCTTATTGAAAAAGATTTCAATAATAGGGAAGTCTTCCCATAGACGGCGCCAATTGTGTAAATGCAGAAAAGTTACACAATAGAAATCGGAAAAAAATTAGACCTCTTCTCATTAATTCAAGTCCTCTATTTATACACAATTGTGATAAATGGGTCAAGCCCATGTACCCAGGTTTATCAATCCCTCAAATCAAGGGATTTGATAAACTCTACCCTTTTTTGGACTGTTTATTCTATAATTGGATTGCTCCTTGCCTTGTGGACTACACTTTAGCTTCTAGAATTTTCCATAGGCCCATTGTTGTTTTAGACCTGCTTGTTTTCAGCCCATCCGCCTTTCGGCCCATCGGTCTTTGGCTCATCCGTCGTTGGCCCATCAGTCTGGTGGCCCATCTATAATTGAGCCAAATATTTCAACCATTACAGCAGCCCAAGCAAGCAGCCCACAAAGAAGTACAGAAATATGCGGCAATAATGCACCTCCTTATCAATCTCATATGGAATATCCCCCCCCCCCCCCCCCACCCCACTGTACACCATCCAGTAATGCTCCCATCCGGATCTAACCATGACATAACACAGTCTCAGGAAGTCCCAATAATCTCATCCCCTCAGTATGGGATACCTCACAAAGTGGGATCGGGGTGCCCGAAAAGGATAGACTAGTGATCAAAGACCAATTTAAAGGCATAGGACTCAGCTCGCCAATGACCAAGTGTAGGGTGTTCGTACACCCTAACCATCGCTCCAGAAGAACCCTCGTTTATAAATGGTTAAATCGATTGGGGTCTATCTTCAAAAAGCTATTAAATCTCATATCTCGGAAGAAATTAGAGTACAGCCCTGCCTTTAGGACCTCATAGCAAAGTTGTGCCCATGAACTGCGAGAGAAATAAGGACCCCCAGAAACATGGCCAAATTTCAAGAATACAGATGGGTGATGGGCTAAGTTAGTCAGCGGACTAACGTTTAGGCTTGGTTGATTTTTAGTTTGGTTTTATCTTGTCTTGTTTTTGTATTTTTTTAAAGATTAAATGGACTTTGATTTCTATAATTTAAGACTAAATATTTTTTTAGGTGGACCCCACATTCCACTACACATCACCTTTTCTCTCACTTTTTATATATATATATATAATTCATGGTGGACCCGCTGGCCACTATTCTTTATTCTCTCTTTCTATATAGGATAATTTGCACTAACACCCCCTGAGGTTTGCATCTATATATATTTTCAAAAACATATAAATTCGAAATATATATATATTTCGAAAATATATATATAAAATTTGAAAAATATATAAATTCGAATATATATAAATTTCAAAAAAAAAAATTCAAAATATATATATTTTCAAAAACAAAATTCAAAAAATTATATAATTTCGAAAAATATATAATCATTTCAAAAAATATGTATATTTTCGAATTTATATATTTTTCAAATTATATATATATATATATTTTCGAATTATATATATATATTTCAAATTTTATATATTTTTTGAAATTTATATATGTTTTTCGAAATTATATAATTTTTTGAATTTTGTTTTTGAAAATATATATATTTTGAATTTTTTTAAAAATATATATATATTCGAATTTATATATTTTTCAAATTTTAATATAATATATATATATTTCGAATTATATATATATATTTTAATTTTTTATATATATTTTTAAATTTATATATGTTTTTCAAAATTATATAATGTTTTGAATTTTGTTATTGGATATATATATATTTTGAATTTTATATATATTTTTTGAAATATATATATTCGAATTTAAATATTTTTCAATTTATATATATATATTTTTAAATTTTATATATATTTTTGATTTTATATATATTTTTTGAAATTTATATATATTCTTCAAAATTTATATATTTTATTCTAATTTTATATATTTGTTTCAAAATTTAAATATTTGTTTTCAAATTTTATACATTTTTTTGAATTTTATATATTTTTTCGAATTTATATATATGTTTTTCAAAATTTTATATATTTAGGGTTGGGGCATAAAGGTCATTTCACATTATCCTTAATATTTTCGAATTTTGTGAAGGGTATTTTGGTCATTTGGGGTGTCATGACAAACAAAACCAAACCTCAAGGGGTGTTAGTGCAAATTACCCTTCTATATATATATATAATTCATGGTGGGCCCCGCTAACCACTATTATTTACTCTCTCTTTCTATATATATATATAATTTATGGTGGGCCCCGCTGGCCACTACTCTTTACAAAACCATACAAGACCAAACAAAACCAGTCAAGACCAATGAAGACTAATATAACAAGACAAAACCAGACAAAACCAAACCAGACCACTTTTCAAACGGGCCCTTAAGAACCAAAGAAAGGACCGAGGTATCCCGATCAGAAAAAGGGCAACTAACTAGAAACATGGCATCACCGCTTTACTGTTGGAAATAGTGGCCTAGAGTTTAGGAAGAGAAGTGTATGAAGAAGAATTAGAGAAAATATTTTATTCCTCTTATTCAACTTGATTAAAACATGTAAAGTACATAGCCTTATATATGCCTCAAAATATACATATAACTATCATATTTAATTGCAAATAAAGACTCACTAATCCACTAACATACCATTTAGTGGTGTAACTCCCACTATTATACCTATCACTTATCATAACTTTATTGCCTACCACTAACACCCCCACTAACACAAACATTAAGACACTTAATAAAACTTATGTAACTCCTAAAACACATAATCAAGTTTATTATTTTCAACACCCCCCTTAAACTTGATTTTCCTACTTCAAGTAAACTCGTCAACTTCAGAAATTCTTTCAAACTTGAGGGCCTTGGTGAAATTATCAGCAACTTGATCTTGTGACTTCATGAAGTTGAGGTACACTTCCTTTTCTTCACTTTGCTCACCTTCTTGGAAAGAATTTTGAAGAATCTTTCATACTTGTTTTGCATTACTCGCACTAGCAACCCTTTATAGCATTGCATCATCCATACATTAGTGGACGATCATGACCACCTTCTAGTCCTTTTTTCTCTCTATCTCTATGTACCGCATGTGCTTCACTCGCACTAGGTGTTTCACTCACACCTTATGGCTGCGCCCCGTGCTTTACTCGCACTAGGTGTTTCACTCACACCTTATGGCTGCGCCCCGTGCTTTACTCGCACTAGGTGTTTCACTCACACCTTCTGGTTGCGCCCCGTGCTTTACTCGCACTAGGTGTTTCACTCACACCTTCTGGATGTTCCCCGTGCTTTACTCGTACTAGGTGTTTCACTCACACCTTCTGGCTGTGCCCCGTGCTTTACTCGCACTAGGTGTTTCACTCACACCATCTGGCTGCGCCCCGTGCTTTACTCGCACTAGGTGTTTCACTCACACCATCTGGCTGCGCCCCGTGCTTTACTCGCACTAGGTGTTTCACTCACACCATCTGGCTGCGCCCCGTGCTTTACTCGCACTAGGTGTTTCACTCACACCATCTGGCTGCGCCCCGTGCTTTACTCGCACTAGGTGTTTCACTCACACCTTCTGGCTGCGCCCCGTGCTTTACTCGCACTAGGTGTTTCACTCACACCTTCTGGCTGCGCCCCGTGCTTTACTCGCACTAGGTGTTTCACTCACACCTTCTGGCTGCGCCGGCCTATACTGGCTCTCTCATGCCAACCTGTAACACCCCGTGTTATATTCCTTTTTCCTGAAATTAATTTTTTATTTAATTTCATTAATGACGTCACTTGTTATGACGTATTGTTTATTCTTGGTATTTGATACCTGTAAATTTTTCGCGTTTAGTTTTAAAGTCGGCTGGACGACACTACGCGAATTCTTATTCTCGACTACGCGGTATCATTCGACGTTTAATGATTAGTGTCTCGATTGGATGACGACACATTTTAATTGGTCGGTCTTGTTTAAGTGTTCCGATATTTGGGTTCCTACACCGATATATTTTATTGGGCGTCCTGTGGACTTACGGGTTGACTCAATATTATTTTGAGGCTTCCGGTAATTGTTGGGACTTATTATATATATATATATTTAATTATATATATATATCATTAAAGTGGGGGTCATTTCACAATTATGGAAGTTTTAAGGGTTGCTTTTGCAATTAGTACATATATATGTAGATGTGTATACGCAACCACCAATCCATTCTCTGCAACTCCACAGACCTCTGCTCCTCTCCTTCACCATTGTTGCAGTAGAGAGAGAGAGGGAGAGAGAGCTGGCTGAGGAGCGGGTCGCCATAACAGACGACCGCGCAGCTGGAGAAAAAGCGGCGAGAGGCGGCGGCTGGAGCTAGGGTCGACGACCTGGAGCGGGCGATGACGGTGGACGGCGGCGGTTCGCGGTGGTCGGCGAGGCTAGCAGGTGGTGGCCCAGGTGGTGGTGCAAGGCGGCAGTTGCGCAGAGGTGACGCGCGTGAGCAGAGGCATTTCGGCTGAGCTTCGCCTAATTTTTTTGGCGACCTTCCGGTGATCGGTTTGAGCCGATTTTGGGTGAGTAGCTCCGTATATTCATGGTATTCGTCATATATTAATTTCGTGATTTTAGGATGAACGATTTGCCCGGAAATCGCATTTATAGGTTATAGATTTCGTTTGGGTTATTTTAGATTTAACCCAATTAATTAACCAAATATTAATGGGCTTCGTATATATCGTATAGGTTGTCGAGACGGACATTTCGATATATTCGAAATAATTATCGGACGATTTTGGTCGGCGGGCTTCGTGTTCGGGCGCCGGTACTGTGCTGTTTCGAGCTGTTCGGTAACGTATAAATTAGGTGGGAAATTATATTTCTCACTCCACATTATTGAATTAGTTTAGGGGTGCAAAACCCTTATTTAATTTATTATAGATATATTAAATTGCTAGTTTAAATATCTATAAATCGTTTAGGATCAGAATGAGACTTAGGAATTAATTTAAGAAAATTTATTAAATTATGCCTATATGATTAAATAATATTCTTATTTAAATTAAATAAGAATGGACGGCTTAGAAATCCTTACGAATTTAAATGGGTTATTAGAGATTCGAAAAGCTTAGACGATATGCTAGGATCCTTCTGGTATACGTGAAATAATTGTTTAAATTATTTTAAAAAGGAATGTTAATTGAAAATGAAATCTTTTCTAAAGAATTAAAGAAAATATATTTTTGGAGAACATGAATGGTATATGAAATTATTTTCATATGATTTAAATGCTTTAATATATTTTTAAAAGCATGTACAGAGATTATGAGATTTATATATTACCATGTGGGTATTTTCATAAATATGATGCATTACATATTTATGTTGGACATGATTTATTTGTGTACACCATGTATTGTGAGACATGGGTGTTGGTGCATGTATTGCATGATTTCACCATTTGCAGAGAGATTCATTTGGTGTGGTCTACTTCCTTTGTGCGTGGGGCACGAGTAGACGTTTGTGTTTGGATCGTCGAAACAACTGGCCAGGGGGTGCTTCTCGCTTCCCGCGGAACTAATCTTCTGAGAAACTGAGACGATAGGGGGAGGACACGTAGTCCAAGGCCCTATGTGCTCGACTATGTCGTGGTGACGTATTCCCGGATAAAGTGCAGTAAAGCACTTGGGAATGACGGTTCGATGAGTCCACATTCCCTAGTGAGCCTGCAGACTTAGGGGAATGGTGGAGAATGATCCAGGACCCTTTGGTAGGGTGTGTTTTTGTGTGTGTGTACCACAGGCGGTCTGTGAGTACGGTGCGTTGCATATCATCATGTGATTTATTGATATGTATATATATATGTTGGAGCATGATTATTTATGAATATGCAAAATGAATTCATTTTATAAATGCTCAGTTGAAAGTGATAAATGTGAAAACGGGAATTAAAAGCAGTAATTGTTAAAGTATAAACGAGGCGTATATCCTTATACTTGTGTTGTATACCTTGTGCTCGTAGGGGAGGTTATATATTGGCATAGTGATCTATGTGGCTAGTTGAGGCTAGTGGTGGACCGTAGGCTTGACTTTGAGTTGAGGCCTTAGAGATTGTGGTTAGTAGCCTCAGAGATGTGGTTAGTAGTCTTGTGGTTGTGATTAGTTGAAGTTAGAGATGGATTGTAGAATTGAGGTTGAGTTGAGGCTTTAGAGAGGACTGTCAATTGTTTTGTGGTTGTAGTTAGTTGTGTGATATCTTTAGAGATTTGAGGTCAGTGATTGACTTAGTGTCAATCGTGATTGAGGTATTAGATAAGGCGGTTGATGTGATTGTGGTCTTAGTGGATGTGGTAGTATAGACCTTTAAGTGTTTTCATTCTTTTGAGGAATGGGTAGAGGTTATGATCGAAGTGATTTCATTAAGTACTTGGAGTACTGTAGGGTTGTTCCTCATGCTTAGTTCATTCCCCTAAGCATTCCTTTTACTGTGTTTTGTACGCTAGTACGTAGTCGTTGACTTGTACGTCATTCCTTGAGTCGTTGGTTACGGTGTGGTGCCGAACCTCTTCCTTGTGGTGTCATTTGAGTTGGTGGAGTTGGAACGGATATTTGTCTTCCGTGAGTCCAACGTGTTGTTCGTCCTTTCTTTGTTCTCTCAGACATTATAGAAATCCGTGGAGTTATGTTCCCTCTTGTTTGGCTGTCATTTCGAAAACGGTGTTTTCTAATGTTTTTAAATAAACTCTTTGTATTTAAAAGGAAAAACCCGTTTTCGCCTACCCCCGTAGGAATGAAAAGTTTTGACACTTTATAAAATGATCTTGGGATCTTCTTTAAAATGATTTCAACTTTAAAAGCCGGTGATGGCAAATTGACGGAGACCGGGGGCAAGACGGTCATTTTTATTGTGTGATTTTCTAAAAGAAAACTATCTTGTCACTTGTCTCGAGATTCTGAGATTTTGAGACTCCTTTCTCAAAATCTCGACCTGTAGTATTTTGAAAGGTGGTTTCTTGTTTCACCTTTTCTTCGGATCGTTCTACGTCTCGGTTATGAGGCTTGGTGTCATTCAGTGCACACATATAGTATTGCCTCTCACTTCTTCTTGGTTGTTGGTATCACCACCTAGGTGATATGAGTTTTTCTTACGTTAGGGGCATGGATACCAAAAGGATTGGTTCGAGTTTGAAAACCTTTTTCTTAAAAAAAACTATTGAATCCCTGGGATTCCTCATTTTTATAACCTTCACGCTCGGCCATTCATTTTCGGTTTCCTTGTTCGGTTGTGTCCTTGTTCACTGGTGGTATCTTAACCTTGACATCGTGGTCTTGGTTATCTGTTGGTTAGCATTGGGAACTTTTTTCCTTTGCTTCGTTTTGGTGACCCTTAAGTGGTCGTTCTTGTGAGTTGAGGTCTTGTACTCTTAGTGAATTGATCGGGTGGCTTTGTAGCTTATAGTGCAAGTGTTAGTGATTGATTTATCCTGTTGGTGACTTATTGACTTGTTGGAGATAGCATTGAGGTTTTCGCATAGTGAGATGATGGGGTGATCCCATCCTTGAGGTACAGAATTACTCTAGGAGAGGGATGAGATTTGTTATATATATATATTGTATATATATATATTGATGACGATTGTGTTAGTACGCAAGGACGTGGGTGTTTTCCTTCCTGTGTTATCGGGGTGTAGGATTTGAGCCTTCCTTGGTACTATTGGTGGATTTTGTTTCCTTGTGGATATTAGAGGTGAGTGTGATCTCCTCGGTTGGATCTTCTGAATTGTGTTGTGAGTAATTTGGTGATTTGTTAGACTGGACCTTAGTATCGTATACCTAGTGTACGTTGGTGAGAGTAGTGTAGACTACTGGTGTTGGGTACTTGGAGTACGAGTTTTAGAGACTCATGTTGTGTATTTATATATATATATATGTGTATATATATATATATATATATATATATTCCCTATATACTTATGTATACTCGTTTACGATAATATATGAGCGTGTGACTTGGGTTTGCGTGGATGGGACTAGTTGGGCTATATTTATATCTTATTAGACGGTTTAGCTTTACCTAAACTATCAGAGGATGTGGTAGTTAGGATATCTTTTCCCACTGAGCTTTTTTGCTCACGGAGGGAATTTCATTTGCCCCCTTGGTATTCCATGCCAGGTTGCAGGAATTATACGGCTATGGGCAGGATGCAGTGCAACGGCAGCTTCTTTTGTTTCCTTGTTACAGGTTTTGGAGTTGCGTTGGGTGATGTGGTTACGGTTGCAGCGCGACTGGGTTTGGGGACGGTAGTATTCTTCTTTCAGCTTCTTTACCCATTGTTATGGGATTATCATGTATTTCTTTTGGGAGCCAGTCTGTTGGCATATCCCTGTTGATGTATCTTTTACTTCCGGTATTTATTCTTTCAGGAGATTATTGTATTTATTCTGCACAGCTAGGTGCTTTACTGTATTTTTATTCGAGCATTTGTGGCTCTGTTAATGTTAGAGGGTTTGGAGGGGTTTTGGTTTCTTTCCACTACCTCGGCCCTATTAGGATTGATGAATGTGGGGCTTGGAAGCCATTGTGATTATTGAATTGCTTTGGGCAGGTTATTGTGTTGTGTTTGGTTGTCCGGATGTTCCATTTACAAACAGAACTCTGCCGGATTTTCGTTAGATTCCGCTGCTTAGTTTTATTAGTCATTGGGTATGGAATATACCATTTCTATCATTAACCCATATGTTTTCACGGTTAATGATGTCTTAGTTGGTCATTCATGTTAAGGATCACATTCTGGATTCCTTGGATGTCCCTGTTCGGGAGTCTTAGGGATTTAGGAGCGTGTCTGTTGGTATCTAAGGATACTCTTGTATTTTTAGTATTCGTGTTGGCATGGAGTATATTTTTATTGTTATTCCATGTACTTCTTTGTTATTGTTGACTCTAGTAGTCGCTTGGTTTGCGTCACCCTTTAGGGGCGTGACAGCATGGGATCTAGGCATTCATTGCAACCCTTTGTGGGTGTTTGATGACTGAATGTCATTTGGTTCTCGTTTCTTTTTACTTCCGCAATCACTCCCTTAGCTCTTAGGCTCGGGTTTCGGAGTCCTAGGAATTTGGGGCGTGACACAACCTGTTCTGGTGGCTCTCACTTTTTGGTATAACCTAGCTCTGATACCACTTTGTTGGAAATAGTGGCCTAAAGTTTATGAAGAGAAGTGTATGAAGAAGAATTAGAGAAAATATTTATTCCTCTTATTCAACTTGATTAAAACATGTAAAGTACATAGCCTTATATAGGCCTCAAAATATACATATAACTATCATATTTAAATGCAAATAAAGACTCATTAATCCACTATCATAACATTTAGTGGTGTAATTCCCACTATCATACCTATCACTTATCATAGCTTTATTGCCTACCACTAACACCCCCACTAACACAAACATTAAGACACTTAATAAAACTTATGTAACTCCTAAAACACATAATCAAGTTTATTATTTTCAACATTTACCTCCTTCTTCTTCCTCTTCTTCCAAATGTCCCAAGAAGGCCACTGTACTCTGTTCCCCCGGTTGGAGGAGCTAGCAGCAACGACGGTGTTCCACATCCTGATGAGAAAATAATATTGCTTATTCTAGGTGTTAAGTAACCCATTGTTAGTCTCTTTATTATATTATTTTGGTACTTTTACCCAAGTTGTGTGTTTAAGCATGTTACATGGACTTTAATGAAAAAATAAGTTAATTTTGGAGTTTTAGCAAAATGCCTGATCCGGAATGACACTTTGAAGAATAAAAGCACTCAATTCATAATAAGGTACAAGTCAGTTATGAAAAGTAGATGTCATTAAAGCACAAATTCGCTAAAAATAAAATAATAAAATTCAGAAGCCACATATTGGTGTATTGGAAAACGTGTGAATATACTGCATTCTCTTGACTTCTTATGCAAGTACAAGTGAAGGATAAACTGGTTAATTCAAGCTATTACTTGCTCTTCACACCAAGTCATCTTGGAGTGTAAGCAAAGACATGTCATAATTACACCAACTTTTGTCTATAAATATGTGAAGACTTCATGAATCAAGAAATATGGACAATACACAGAATACAGAATTCTCTCTCTAGAGAGAATATTCCTCTCAAGAATAGACTACCCAATCATGGAGATGATTTCTACATTAGTGATGCAGTCTTCTCCTTCCATTAATGGCTAAGTCAGTATCTAGGATTTCCAACGAAACCCTAGCCGAGTAATGTAGAACTTTAATTATTTTTATTGCAAAGAGGGATAGCTAAATAACACTTATATGATGATTATGTAGTGAGAGAACAAACGTATTACCTAAATAAGATTCTTTATTGATTCTCTTCTTGTCTTATATTGAATTAATAATTAATCTTGAACAATTATGTTTTATCACTAAGAGTTGGCCATGCTAAGAGAAGATGATATAGATATGCTTTTAATTTAATATTTTAGGAGTAATTGTAGAATAGATGCGTGCACTAATCATACTTTAATCGAAGATGGGTTGTAGCGAATTAGACCAATTGTATCTCTTGGGGGATTAGGCAACTGCTTGTAACGTTACTAATTTGATTCATATGAGCTCTATCTCCCTCTTACAATATTATGATTAAAGGACTATATTTTTAGGCTAGTTGTCGAATTGAAACAAAATCCTAGACTTGTTTATCTTGAATTCACCAAAACAATTATTTATTTTATATTTAGTAGATTATAAACAACAATCCAATCAAACGATTTTTAATATAATTCAATTTACTAAGTTGTGATTATTTGAAATACGACTTTGATATCCGTGGTTCGATAACCCTCTCAACCGAACTATACTATATATTACTCGCGTACTTGCGATTGAAAGGTAAAACTAGATTGTGATAATTCTTTATATTTGACACTTTTATTTTCACACGATTTGGACCGATCATAAGTTTTTGGCGCCATTACTGGGGATCAAACGGATATTTCAGATTATTGCAATTCAGTTTCTTGAATTATTATATTAATTTTAGTTTTTTTTTGCTTATTTTTCATTTTTCTTGCAGGTCAGAACTAGATTGTCCCAACCTGTATAGTTTCCATAAAACTTACGGATTTGCATCACCAATCGAGCGGTGAGTAATTCGATCGATCGGTTATACTGAAAACTGCGAAGTTTGTTCGGAAAAAAAAAATAGAACCTTATAATATAAACTATCTATATATATAACCTATACATATAAAAAATATATATATATCAGTATATATATACTGATACAATAATATAAATATATATATATATATATATATAAATATATTATTTTAAATAATAATAAATTAAAATAATTTTAATTATTAATTAATTTAATAAATATTTCAGTTTAATAATTGTTTTATTTTTACATTTTAATTGTTTATTTCAAGTATTATTAACTATTGTTTATGCTTGGACGTCGTTCAATTCATACACTGCTTGAGACATTTGATCTAGAAATTGACCGAACATACATAGCAAATAAAAGTCATAATTTATTAAATAATAATATAAATATTGAAAATATGGGTGATAAATTAGTAGTGGCTCTGCCCGCCATCTTTAAAGATTTTTATACTCCTCAAGATTATATTTCTCCTTTAGAAATTTCGATACCAGGAGATGGGACAGACTAGTATGAAAATAAACCTGCCATAGTTAATATGTTATCTAAATTTCATGGACACGCTTATAAGGACCCTTATCAACATATAGATGAGTTTCTAGAGGTTTGTTCTACTGTACGCATGAGAGGATGTTCGGATGATGATTTCAAAATTAGATTATTATCTCACTCTCTAAAAGATAAAGCTAAAATATGGTATAATACAATACCGAAAAAATATTAAAATTGATTGGAAAAAGCTCCAAAAGGAGTTTTTGCATAAATTCTTCCCGGTAGGAAAAACCCATGAGACACAAAGAGCCATTTTAATGTTCTCACAATTACCTGGTGAGCAGTTCTACGAAACTTGGAAGTGTTATAATGAAATTTTACAAAAATGCCTTCATCACATATTTTCGACTCACGAGTTGGTCTGTAGCTTCTATATAAGATTAGGATAGGGTCATAGAAACACAGTTGACGCAACCTGTAGAGGAACATTAACACAAAAGTCTGTAGATTTTTTATGGAATCTTTTTAAGAATCTTAGTGAAGATTCACCCCAAAATATGTCTGACATTTATAGCACCTTGAACTATCCTTACTAACCCTAAAAGGACAGTAGTGCATTTGAAGTTTGTCAGATGTATGAACTAACGTCAAAAGTGAACGAGTTAAGTAAAAAGCTTGACCAATTGGTGAGAAATACTCACACGAATCCCACACCTTAAGAAGTTTGCTCATTGTGTTCCAATCCTTCAAACTTTATTGTTAACTGTCCCTAAATACAATAAAAACCTGAGTTGTCACTGAGTATGTTAACGCTACTTTTACTAATCTGAATAATGATCCATTTTCGAATAGTTATAATTTGGGTTGGAGATATCATCCAAATTTCTCACATAAAAATCATAATAATACATTCAACCAAAACTCTAATCAACCATCTAATTATCAATCAACTAATCAATTTCTTCCCTTTAATCAAAATCCTAATAAGCCACCTTTTAGGAATCTTAACAATGCACCACTGATGAAACCACCTGATTTTGAAAAGGAAATCATAAGTGTATTGAACGAGTTTAAAAATGCTACACAACTCCTGCAATATATCTTTAAATTAGAAACCCAAATTGGGTAAATAACAAATTCAATGAATGGAAGAGATGAAGGGAAACTGCCAAGTCAACCAATAACAAACCCGAAATAGCAACATATGATTGAGCATATAATACCTGTAGGAGAGCCAACTATTAAAATCGTTCAAGCTATAACTACCCTCTGAAGTGGTAGAACCATTGATAATAAGGATGAGGAGCAATTCGAGGAATGGACGAAGAAACAAAATGCTAATGAAGAAGTAATCCTTAAAAAAGAAAAAGAATTTGTCTCTAAACAAGGAAAAGAACCTGTGATAGAAAAACAGACCAATACTTTTCCAAAAGAAACAGTGGAAATGAATTATGAACTGAAAGCACCGTTTCCACAATGGTTAAGAGATCATGTTCCTTATGGAAAGAAAGGAGAAAAGATCCAGGAAATGTTTGAAACTTTCCAACAAGTAAAGATCAATCTTCCTCTCCTTGAAGCTGTCAGACAAATACTTGCTTATACTAAGTTTTTAAAAGATTTATGTACTCAGAATAGAAATAATCGAACTCATAATGCTAAGAAAATAATATTAACTAATCATGTGAGATCCATAATATCAAACACTACACCTCAAAAATATAAAGATCCTAGAGCTTCGACTATTTCATGTGTGATAGGAGACCAAGAAATTAGTAAAGCTCTTCTCGATTTATGAGCTAATATAAATTTATTTCCTTATTCAGTTTATCAACAGTTAAGGCTGGTAGAACTTTTGCCCATATCTGTCATTTTACAGCTTGTTGATAGATCGACTAAAAAACCTAGAGGTATATTAGAGGATGTTATTGTTCAGATTAATAAATTCTACTTTCCTGTTGATTTTGTTGTTCTTGAAATTGAGCCTATTTATGATCCTAAAAAGAAAATTCCTTTAATCTTTGGATCGACCATTTTTAGCAATTGATAATGCATGCATTGATTGTAGAACTGGGGTTATGGATTTGTGATTCAGAAATATGAAAGTTAGAAAAAATATTTTTTCTAATAACTATCAGTTACCTGAATTAGTGGAGTGTTTTCTTACATATACTATTGATGAGCTAATAGAAGAAATGACACCTCAAATATTAACTAAAAATCCATTAATAAGGGCTATGACAAGCGATGAAATTTTAGATGATTATATTGAGTCATTAAATAAACAGCACTTGCCTGAATTAGAAGATATTGCAGTAATTGAGAAAGTTTTAGGAATACCACATTGGAGAGCACCTAAAGAACCGTTACCTAGCATATCAAGTACGCCTCCTATTCCATCACTAATAGTTCCACTTAAGTTAGACCTTGTAGAGTTACCAAGCCATTTGAAATATGTATTCTTATGATCTGAAGACACATTACCAGAAATTATATCTGCTAAGCTAACCGAAGAACAAGAGAAAAACTTAGTGAAAGTCTTAAGAGAACATAAGGAAGCAATTGGGTGGAGTGTTGTTGACTTAAAAGGAATAAACCTTTCAATTTGTATGCACTGTATTCATTTAGAGTAAGATGCTAAACCATCTACGGAAATGCAAAGGAAATTAAATTCAAACGTGAAGGAAGTGGTTAAGAAGGAAGTAGTAAAGTTATTGGATGCAGGGATAATATATCCAATTTCTGATAGTACATGGGTAAGTCCAACACAAGTAGTACCAAATAAATCTGGTATTACTGTAGTACCTAATACAGTAGGAGAATTAATTCCCTAGCGCACCACCAAAGGGTGGCATGTCTGTATTGATTATAGAAAATTAAATTCACATACTAGGAAAGATCATTTCCCATTGCCTTTTATAGATCAAATCCTTGAGAGATTAACATAACGAAGCTACAACTGTTTTTTAGACGGATACTCTAGTTATAATCAAGTAGCAATTGATCCAGTGGATAAAGAGAAAACGAACTTTACTTGTCCTTATGGTACTTTTCCATATATTGGTTTGTGTAATGTACTACCCAATTTTCAAAGGTGTGTTGTAACGCCCTGCGTTTTTCTTTCTCTTTTCTAGAATTCTTTTCCAAGTGTTAACGTTTTGTGACGTCACTTATTCATGACATCTTGTGTATTCTCGGTATGTGAAAAATTTTCGCGTTTACATTTTGGACTTAACGGGACGACTTCGTGGTATTTCATTTCCGGCTTCATAGATTTGAGTGTCGCCAACGGCAACGTGGGTTCGTGCAATGTTTTCTCGTTGGAACTTCAATAATTGTGTTGCGTTCCCGAAAGTGTACCTTAGTTTAATATAAACGTTCGGTGTAGCACATATATGAATTTCTTGTTATATTTTCATGTTGTAAGTAATGGGAATAGTTAGAAATGATTTTGGAAAAGAAATGACCGAGGGGTAAATGAGTATTTTCATAATTAGAGCACTTAGTGAAAAGTGTACAGATTTGGCTAAGTGTTGGAAAAGAATGGCATAGTGGTAATTAGAGAGGATGACAATGGGTAGAAGGGTAATTAAGAGGCTTGATAACACTCTTGTAATTAATCCTAAGTTGAGAATAATTTGATTATTTCCCACTTTTCAAGTGGTGTCTCATTCCTAGCCCTTGATCTTATTCTCCCATCTTTGTTCTAGACCCTTGGATCATAGGGCCTTGTTTGGATGACAATTAAATGCAAGAATCCATTTTTATTGGTCTTTCACTTGGCATGACTTCATGTCAACCCTTGGATACTTAATTCATTTCCATTACCTTATTCTAAACCCTTGGATGTTAAAGCCTTGTTTGACAAATAAATGAGTTTTGTGAGTGGTGTGTTTAGTCTTCCATTACAAGACTACTTTGTGGCCCTTGGATTAAGTCTTCATTTGTTAGCTTAAAGCTTGGCCATTGGATGGTGAGAGGTGTGAATGGAGAATCTCTACACATTGAAAGTCTTTCATTGCAAGACTTCATAATTTCTCCTCCATTTTTTCTCATCCTTTTCTCTTTGTTCTTCTCCACTTATGGGTGGAATTCATCACCCTAAGTTGGGAGTTTGATATGGCCATTAACATGGAAGATGTTCATTGTGTCCTTCTCTTTGGTTTGAGCCAATGATTGGTAAGTGTTTTTCCTTCCTTGTATTTTCCATTCAAACCCTAGTTTAGGGTTTCTTGTTAAACCACATGATAATTATTGCTCTCATCTTGTGTTGAAGTTTGATTCATGGTTAGGAGGCTATGGTGAAGCTTTCCACCGGTTTTGTGAAGCTAGGGTTGATTAGGTGTATGTAAGTTAAACCTTGTGTGTAAAGTGCATGATCATAATATTGATCAGATTATGATGCATGCTAGTGGGTGGTTGTTCTTGAGATTTCCAAGATTAAAGTGTGTTTGTATGCCAATGTATATGTGTATATGTATGTGGGTATAGTTATGTATATGTGTAAGTGTAATTATACATGTGTATGAGTGTTAGGGATGTAGCCTTGAGGTCAGATTAGGCTAGCTCATTTGGTTAGTACCTTTAAATGAATGGAATGTGGTGAATTCATGTCATGTTTGAGATGTGAATTGTGATAAACTTGCTTAAATTGAACTAAGAGCATGTTTAAATGAATGAAATTGTTATCTTTATGTATTAAAGGATAACTTGATGATTTGGGATCATGGATGGTGCATGAGAAAGCATCCTTGTTGATTATTGCTTTAAATGAGATTTAAAAGCATGTTGAATGGTGAAAAACATTCATGTTGACATTGTGAGAATGTATATTATAAATATGACGAAATACATATTTTGTTGCATAGCCCATTGAGACATATTGCATATGGGTTCACCTTTTGAAGAGAGAAATCAATTGGTATTAAGTCACAACTGGGTTGTGCATCCATCTTTGGATTATAAGTCACAACTGGGCTGTGCATCCATTTTTGAATTTCGTATTGGAAGTCGCAACTGGGTTGTGCATATGAAGTCGCAATCGTGTTATGCATATGAAGTCGTAATTGGGCTATACATATGAAGTTGCAACTGAGTTATGCATATGAAGTCGCAACCGTGTTGTGCATATGACGTTGCAACTGGGTTGTGCATATGAAGTCGCAATTAGGTTGTGTGTCCGTCTTCAGCTTTTAAGTTGCAACTGGGTTGTGTATCCATTTTCGGATTTCGATGTCACAACGGGGTTATTCATTGAGTTTCATGGGTTGAGAATATGTACCATGAGTTGTGTGAGTCACATTGCGTTTGAGTTGCTAATATGTGATTTATGTTTACATATGGATCATGAAATTATCTTATGTGATTGAGGAACATGTTTAATGTGGAATTTGACATATATAATTCATTTATTATTAAAATGCTCAAGTGAAATTGAAGGATGTGAAAATATGATTTGCATGCCTTGTTTTAAAGTATAAAGTGAGATAATGCTTATACTTGTTGTTATGTACTTATATACCTTAGGGGGGTGATATGAGTTGATTTAAGGGCTTCTTGTGATAAGTAAAGTAGGTATAGTTTATGATCTTGGTTGATTGTGTATGATGACCATATGATATTCTTAGAAACCTAAGTGATGTGGTTTTGAATGTGAAATTGAGGTTCCAAAGAATCGGAAGAGGTTTTGATTTGAAACTAGTTGGTTCCATGGCAATGGCCACTAGGTTTCATTTAGCGATCTTAAGGAATGGAATGTCATTGGACCTGTGGTCATTCTGGGTTAAGTCGTTATAGGGTTTATGAGTTGAATGTGGAGCGAAGTGTGGTGGGGTTAGAGTTAGTGCCTTGTGTATAGTCACTTGCCCTTTCTTTCGAGTTGCTTTTGAACTCCGGTTCTTCATTCATTTTCTCCATTTGAGCGTCTACAAATACGCTTTGGTTTTTCCGTTGGTTTTGGTTGTTTCCCAAAAACGGAATTTTCATAGGACTTGTATTTGAGTCTATTTGGTCTTTAAGTGAAAAACTCATTTTCGCCTACCCCGTGATGCCGACAAAAACTCTGAGTTTTGAAATGGTTTTAAAGTCATGAAATAAAATATTTTGACTTTTGAAAGTCGGTGGTGTATAAAACGGAGATCAGGGACAAGACGGTTAGTTTTACGGATTTTTAAGAAAATGTTTTTGATAAAACTAAACCGAGATAAATTGATATTTTCTCATTTATAAAGTTCCTAAATGAGTTGAAGACTTTTTTTCATGATTCCTAAGGCTTTGAAGCTGTTTGGAAGTCATTTTTAAGGTTTTAGGGTAAAAGTAGTCGACTGGCCCTTAAAGGCAGTCGACTGGCTAATCGAACCATTTTCCTTCAAAAATCTCTGCCTATTCCAATCGACTGGCTCATTTTGTACTGCCAATCGAATGGCTTTGAAAGGCAGTCGATTGGCTTTGTAACCCAGTCGACTGGGTGGTCCTGTTCAGCCCTATTCTGACCCTATTTTACTATTTCGCTCATATCTCGAGCTACGGGTGTCGGATGGAGGTGTTCTTTAGCTTTTTAGAAATCTGACTTAAATATTTTGATGTTAGGAATTTTAATAACTTCATTTGAATCATTTTTGAGGCCATAATGGTCGGTTGAATGTGACGGTATGTTTTGAACTTTGGCACACCGCGACAGCAGATTTTCAAAATGTCATAGTTTACTCCTCAAGCCTTGGAATTTGGTTCCATTTGTTCCTATGACTTATTTTAGGTCCAAATATTATCTTTATACTTTTAAATTACTATTTTACCCTTGAGTGAACACGGGTGTTTAAATGGTCCGTTAAAGGTGTCGTTTGATTTGTTCTACTTCTACTTCGATCTCAAGAAATCTTGTTTATGTCTTTTAGGTGTGAAAGGATGTTTTTACTCTTGTGTGGGTGTTTTATGACTACAGGTAATTTGTTTTCATTCCTTTCACTTCCTTTTGATTTTCGGCAACCTTTGTAACTTTTCTTAAATTGAAGTGATTGTTTTAAACCAGTGTTGGGTTTACGGATGTTGGTAGTGACATGTGAGGTGATTGATAGTATGATTTGATACTGAATTGAGATTTTGGAGCTTGGTATGCTCGTGATCTAGGAAGTGTGAGTGTTATCTTTCTTGGAGTGTTATGATTAGAAGTTTTGCTCCCGTGATTTGGTGACATGAGTTGTGTGGATTGTCAGTGTGGAACTGGCGGGTATGAGTTCTAGTGATCTATAAGGTGGTCTATACTACGTGACTTGTATTATTTGTGTATCTCTCTATATATATACGTGCATATATATATATATATATATATATATATATGTGTGTGTAAGTTATTATACGTTATTATGTTATGGTTTCACTATGTGCTAGTTGCCCTATTTATTGATGCATAGTAGGGGACTAGAGGGATGTATTTATGGGGTCTCGTATTGGCGTGAATGCCATGTGGGACATTTGACTGACCTAGGGTAGATGCATGTACATGGGTTGGTTCGCACTCGACTTGAACGGTCATAGGATGTGACATTTACGATTCCTTTCTCCTACGGGGTTTCGATAAGCTCACCCCGGCATTCTATTGCCTGGCGTCCCAAACGACTACGGATTGCTTGGGGTGCAACGACACTTTCTTTTGTTTCCAAGTTATAGGATGGCTTATGGCACGGATGTTGCTGCAGGATTTGGGACGTTCGTACGTAGAGTTATTCCTTTTATTTTCCTTTATTTGTCCCCCGTATTGGGATTGTTGTATTTCCTTGGGAGCCAGTCTGTTGGCATATCCCTTCCTTGTATTTGGTATCGTTGCATCTTTATAAAGATGTATTCTTTCGGCGCCTCGATGTGCCTTGTGTATCGTTTGGTTTAGCTTCCGCTTGGTTTTGTATGGAATTATTGTTATTAACAATATTCCATTCATTTAATTGGTATTGATATTTTTAGTTTGTCGCTCATTTTATGGATCACAACCCCGGATTCCTCGGATGTCCCGGTTCGGGAGTCTTTGGAAATTTGGGGCGTGATAAGTGTGATGTCATTCTTTTCCGATATGGTGGAGAAATTCTTAGAATTATTTATGGATGACTTCTCCATATTTGGAACAACCTTTGATGAATTCCTCGAACATTTAGCATTAGTACTAAAACAATGTAAAGAGACTAACCTCATCTTAAGTTGGGAAAAGAGTCATTTCATGGTTCAAGAAGGGATAGTTTTAGGCCATATTATTTCACAAAGGGCAATTGAGGTGGATAAAGATAAAATAGAATTAATTTCTAATTTGTCTTCTCCAAATTATGTTCGGAAAATACAATCATTCCTAGGTCATGCAGGTTTCTATCGATGTTTTATTAAAGATTTTAGTAAAATAGAAAGACCGTTGTGTAGTTTACTAGCCAAAGACATGCCTTTTGTGTTTAATGAGGAATGTACTAAGGCATTCGAGGCACTTAGAAACCTTTTATCTACAACACCGATTATACAACCTCTTGATTGGTCTTTACCTATTGAGTTAATGTGCGATGCCTCAGATTATGCTATTGGAGCCGTACTAGGACAATGAAAAGAGAAGGTCCCTCAAGTTGTTTACTATGCTAGTAAAACTCTTATTGAAGCTCAGATGAACTACACTACTACTAAAAAAGAATTATTAGCGGTGGTCTATACCTTAGATAAATTTAGGTTGTATTTACTAGGGACCAAGGTCATAGTATATTCTGATCATTCGACACTTAAGTACCTTTTATCAAATAAAAAATCTAAATCCTGATTAATTCGATGGATAATTTTATTACAAGAGTTTGATCTAGAAATCAGGGATAAGAAAGGTACAAAAAATGTAGTAGTAGATAACTTATCAAGACAAATAGTGGAATCAACCGTTAATGATACCCCTGTAAAAGACTATTTCCCGGATGAACAATTATTTCATATTGGTATAATTGAGGAAATACCATGGTATGCAGACATAGTTAATTATTTGGCTATAGGTAGAATACCTATAGGATGGACAAAACAAGAATGAGAACGTTTCTTTTTGCAAGTTAAACATTATATTTGGGAAGATCCACTCTTATATAAATATTGCCTTGATCAAATAATTAGGAAATACGTTCCTAAAAGTGAGGTAACAAGTATTTTAAAATTATGTCATACTCTTGAATGTGGAAGACATTTTTGGGCTAAAAAGATGGCTACTAAAGTGTTCCAAAACGGATTTTATTGACCTTCACTATTTAAAGATGCTTATGAATATTGTAAGAAATGTGATAGGTGTCAACGTTTAGGTGCCATCTCTCAACGAAATATGATGTCATTATCCCATATTCTTATAATTGAATTATTCGATGTGTGGGCGATAGACTTTATGGGACCATTCCTAAAGTCTCAAGAATATGAATGTATCCTAGTTGGGGTAGATTATGTATCGAAATGGGTTGAAGCTATACCAACTAAGATAACTAATCATCAAGTCGTCATTATAAAAGGTGAGAGAACCAAGTCGTGTTCCCACTTATAATGCCCAGGCAATTGTGCTCACCAAAAAAAAAAAAAAGAAGAAAAGAAAGAAAAAACAAAAAAGAAATAAAATAAAAAAATTTCATGTATAATAAAATATGCATTTTTAAAACAAAATCAGGGTCACGATGGATTTTCAAGTTTCCGGTGCGCCGACCTGCCATCTCTAGTCTAGAAATACATGCCCCAATGAAATTCAAAGATCAATTTATAAAAAGGCCAAAGAAATCTTGTCCAATTTCAAAGACCTACTTAGTGCTAAAAACCCTATTTTTGAGCTACTTTGGACCCGAAAATATCCTACGTCCCAAGAGGGATTGGGTCCGATTATTTTTCCCTCATCATCTTGGATATATGGGCTCTAAGTAGGAAAAAGAATCAAGTAAATTGGACTTATGGTGCGTCCGCGGTAGTCACACCAACTTACCTACTTAGCCACTTCGGTACCAACTTTGCATGAACATAGTTGTTCATACTGACATCAATGGCTCGTATTGGGAACACTAAGTGCCATGATTTAATATTCCGGACACTTTTCGTGTTTGCCCTGAGAGCAACCGGAGTTGTTTTCATGAACTTAGGTTTGAAGAGGCATATATAATCAATTAGTGGGTGCATATATCAAGAACTCCATTAATGAGTTCCTTTAAAGTTTAAATATTCATTAAAGATGCACAAATATGGTAAGGAAATTATACATAATGATTGGGTGAGGCAAGTTTTTCTATTTTCTCTTTATTTTCCTTCTTTTTCTTCTACTTCTCCAATTTTTCTATTCTTTTAGTACCCAATTTAGCAGAACGGGTCTAGAGTTCACATGTGCAGAGAGAATGAATTTTCGGCATATATAGATACATTTAAAGGCCGAAAGTCAATAAAAGGGATCCATAAGAGGTCCCCTACTCGGCCCAACGACCACCCGCACTTGTGCCATAGGGCACATGCGCACCGATCCGGTGCGGCATGCCCCATGAGCGCACCATGCACCTGCCTTCAATGAGTGCCATGTGGCGCGCTCCCAATGCGCCACGTGGCTCCTCTCCCTGCATATTTTTCAAAATTACCTTAGCCACCTCAAATGTTTCAAAATTTTCATTTTCACCCCAAAAGTTTCCAAAAATTACCCTATAATCCCATTTTTTTGGAAATTACATTTTGAACCCATTTTTTAGAAAATTAAATTCGGTCCCGGAAATTTCTAAAAATTACATTTTGTCCCCCAATTGTTTTAAAAAAGTGCATTTAAGTCCCTGGAAAATTGCACTTTGACCCCAAAAAATTTCAAAAAGATGTTTTTCTTTTCTAACCTCTTCCTAATTGTATTTAGTCACTTACGTCTTCATTTATCTTGCATTTAGTCATACTTTAATTGCAAATTTGTCCCTTTTAGCATTTAAAATCATCTGTTACATGTATCTTTACATTACATTGCATTTTATTTTACATCTTTGCATTTCATATTGCATCATTTTTTATATTAGAGTTTAGAAATGCATGCATAACATTAGAAAATATTGGAAAATACAAAAAATTGCCCCCCTTTTAGTTCAAAAAAGTATATATCTCATTTGTCAAAAAAAATTTGTCATCTTCCAATAAACTTTTTGCCTCCATTTCAATAAAAAATTTCCTTTGGCGACAAAAATCATAAAAACACTCCCTAAGAGCCTCAGAACATTCTCGGGATACTTTTCATTATCATGCGGCTACATAGCGCCCTTTCTATCATTTATAAGGCAACGATAGCCACTATCTGTTCATTCTCTCTCGTGGGCGCAATTACCTTCACCTTCCCTACACTTTCCTCATGGACTCATTCAAAAATCCTCATTGTATTGCCTACAGTCAAGTCACTTTCCTCGTTGACTCATTCAAAATCCCCGTTGTATTGCTTAAATTCAGGTCAGGTCTAAACTTCATTTTTGATTTGATTCCATTCAAAAGGGATACGTAGGCAGCCTGTTCATACATAGGTTCAGTCATTGCCGCGTACAAATATATGTGGCCCTCAAATTAAAAATTCCAATCAAATTCAATCAACCTCCCCAGCAATTCGAACTACGTGCAGACTTGATTCCCTTCATTAAAGGATACATAGTAAACCTGCTCCAACGCAGGTTCAGTCATCTACGCACACCATTGTGTGTGGCCCCTATTTTCGGCGCGTCTAGAGTTGCAAATGCTCTACCCCCAACCTCGCATGCACACGTTACCTTAGGTTCGATGTTTCTCCGCGCCCCGAAGAATTTTCTATTTTCAACATATTTTTCCACCTTCTATTTGATCTCTTAGGCACGTATTGCCTAATGCATTTATCTCGCACCACTTGTTATGGTGCTCTCTCCCACCACACATGAATAACTTTCGTCGGCATAAAATGCGAAGAGTGTCTACGTCTTTTTCCATCATTGCTCCCACAAAGTAGGAAAAAAAAGGGCAGTTGTAGACACTGCATTTTTACCTCCCCTTTTCGATCACCGGAATTGCACTCCAGGAGATAGTGTCCCTTTGACAACAATCAGTCAAGAATTGTTAATAATTGACTTGGCAATATCTCATAATCCGACTGTTGGATTTCCGATTGCATTTCTTCATAGCATCTCTTACAACATTTACCTCTTAGGAGAGCTCCTTGGAGACAAATGACACATATGCCCACCATTCAACTTACACGGCACCCACTTAGGGTTTTGGTTTCCAAGAGCCGTATCTTAGAATCATATTGTCCAATTGACTATCCGTCTTTTCCAATGCACTCCATATGACATTTTATACTTGGAGAGATCCCCCGATGACCAATCACATAGGTGCCCCACCGTTCACCCAAAAAAGGTATTTTTAGGGTTTAAATCCTAAATAGTGACATCTCTTTCCTCGGATGTCCGATTCTCTCACAGTTTTCACCGGTGATCTATTTTTTCACTATTTTACATATGTCTTAGAGATAGACATTCTCGATTTCAAAGCATAGGGGGTCCAAATCCCCACTGAAGGGATGTGGTCCCCACAATCATCTTTTAATCTCACCGTCCATTGTCCGATCAAAGTTTATTGGTGTATAGCTAACATGTCAAAACCTCAAAAAACACTTAGAGCACGACCCATTTCGATTTCGAGACCCTCCTCAGGCCCCCGGTCAAATTAGTCGAACAAAAAAAATCAAACTTGGAAAAAGTCAAAATTTAATAGTGACTTCGGCACATTGTTTGAAGCAACAACTACAACTCGATCGTCAATTCGATCAAATTGTGGGTCAAACCCCATTCCTTTAGCATTTTAAGTTTGGAAGAGGCGTTTTTGTAAATTCCACGTGTTTGACAGCTCTGATTGACAAACGAACATCGCCATCTTTTTCAGAATGCCATTTCGAGTCGGGAACACTCATTTGTTTATTATAATTTAACTGATGAAATTTTGACCTACAAGTGATCGCCGGTACCAGACTGGGGTCCACATGTGCACTTTTTAGTAATTAAATTTTATTTTTATATAGAAAATAATTTTTTGAGAATTTTAAAAGTAATTACGTCTAAAACAAAGAAGGTTTGACCGAAAAATCAAAATCCATCCACATCCGGTAAATCTCTACACAATATCGGAGTCGGCCACGTACAAATACGAGGCCAACAATTTTAAAACACTAAATTTTTGGATTTTATTTTGGCCTACATGTCTTATAAAAATTAAAAAAACAAAGTACATGATAGAAATTCCTAAAACAAAGTTCAGAATGAGGCCAAACTAAAAAGAGGAGAGAGATAGATACATGGGTAGGGAAAATATTTACACTTCCCTCCCCAACATGAGGCCAAGTAGAGGGGTTAGGGGGTGAGTGTGTGTGCATTTGTGTTTTAGTACACCTTTCTTGCTCACTAAGTCTTGATTTCCATATTCTATAAATACCTCTCTCTTGTCTCATTCAAAGGGGCTTTACACAATTCCAAATTGAGAAATTATTCATTCCATACACCTTAATATACATTTATACATTCCATGAATCATTCTCCACCATTTTCTATCCCTTATACATTTTCTAGGCATCCAAACACTTTTCTACTCACTTTCTAGCCAATTTGGGAATTCTACACCCCATTTTTGTTATTTTTAGTTAGAGCCCTTACAAAATCCAAATCCTTCCAATATTTTTAATGGAGATCTATAACATCTTGATATTTCATTTAATATTTTTTATTTCCCAAGATTCTAAGCCATGATGTTATGAAAAATAAAAAATGCCACTTTTGTTTCACAGTTTTTCACCTCGGCATCTAAAACTTCAAAATATCATAGAGGGCTCAATATTGAGAATTAGAGGTCAAAATACGGAGTAAGATGGTAGCAGACTTATCAATATTTTTGATAAAAATATCAAAAAAATAAGGACAAATCGACAAGGAGATCAAAACTACTCAACATCCCACTGGTCTTCTCAGTGGGTCATCTTTTTTGTCTTCAAGGGTAACTATGATTCTAACCAAGCATGTATGTGCACTCTTCCTCATCTAATCTTCTCTAGGACCTCCATATGAGGACATCAGAAACATTTCATGCATATTTACAATTATTTTTATGAATGGATGAAACACTTGACAAGTTGTGGAAGTCATGTTGCTATTGAATGATATTTGAAACCATGGAAGGTCATTGTTGACATTTGATGAATTTTTTGTATTATTGAGGCTATGGATGGTCATACATGCTTATATTGCTTAATTCTTACGTGATATATCTTGTATTTTCTTGAGGATCAACACAAACACTAGAAAAAGTGCATAAACAAATACTCAAAAGACACAAATCATTAACCTCTTGCCACTACCTCCAATATTTTCACAAAATCATCTTTAGTCTCACCCAAATTTGGGTTTTCCACTTCAAACATCTATTTTTCAAATCTCTACTCAAAACACCCAAATATTGGGATGATTTTTACAGCATTCATTCATTTATTTGTACATATTTCATTCTCTACATGTTTACATGCATTCATTTTGTATACATTTCATTCTTTACATATAGATAGATATTCTTTTGTGAATATTTCAATCTCTATACACATTTGTGTGTCATTCTTTCATTATTTGGACCTATTGTTCTACATATATATTAGTCACTAATTAGCCCTAGAGGGGGGGGGGGGGGGGGGATGAATAGGGTGTTTAATTAATCGTTAATTTCTTTTTAACAAAATGTAGCAATATCCACAAATTTCTAAATTTGTTATACAAATGAATTTTCAATGAAGGATTCAATTTAATTTATCAAGCTAATTATCACAAGATCAATAAGCATGCAATATAACCAAATAAGGAGATAGAGACAGAGAGATTGATATTGTAATTTTTACGAGGTTCGGTAGCTCTTAGTCCTCGGCTCAAAGAATCCCCTTCCTTGAGACTTTCCCAATCCTCACACTATGACTCTTCCTTCAATAAGTGGAATATCAAAACCTTTACACATGAGCTAATGAGCTCATCACACAAATAAGAGAACAATCCTCCCTTGAAACAATTGGCTTCACTTACCCAAGATTACAAATTTGTGAATGCAATCAATATATCACTCAAGAAACAAAACACTCAAAAATACTAAGGTTTTTATGGAAGATAGATCAATATACGCTCAAATGTTTTTAAGTGATATTTCAAGAACTCTAGATGTGTATTCTCAAAGGATGAATTCAGTGAGAGAATAAGAAAAGATATAAAGTTTAAATCTTCAAATGATTTGAGTGAAAAATGAGATTTCTTACTTCTTGCTTTCAAAGATTTTTCAAAGAGTGCTAGAGAGAAAATAAGAGATGAATATTTGTAGAAATTTCTCACACTAGAACTACTCTTTCAATCCTACATCTCATTCTATATATAATGAATCATTAGGGTTTGGAGAGTGAATCTCACTCTAGGAGAGTGAGTTCTGAAAAGTAGCAAGAATAAACACCAAGTGATGGGCAAAAGTATTTCTCAAATTTACTTTTTCTCAAAAAGCTGAAGCACCCAGTCGATTGCCTCCAAGTGGTATTTTAAAAATATTTTTCCCAATGGTAAGGCTAATCGACTGCCTCAAGAGCCAGTCGGCTGCCTAGCTAATCGACTTCCTCAGGCGATCAAAATTGTTCAAAACTCTTTGTTTCATCCAGTCGGCTAGGCCCTTGGCCAGTCGATTGGGTCACAGTCAGTCGGCTGCCATTGCTTGGCCAGTTGACTGGGTGACTTAGAAATTTTGATTCTAAGTCCGTTTTTGTTATGTTTTGAGTTTGGTTCTTTAATTAATTGAGCTTATACGACCAATCAATGCATAGAATACCTTGTTACAATATTCACACACCGACCTATCTACCCCAGTATTGAGTTTTCAACTTTCGCTTTTCGTTGGTCATTTTGTGCTTTCTTGTTTTTACTCTTGAGTTCCTTTACTGCTTATCGTTTGTAATGTTTGCATTCTTTCCGAAACATTTTCCTGTTCTTGCTGAAACCACTTCGCTCAAAATTATATTAGTATCAAATACATTTTCAATGTTTTGTTAATATCAAAATGGGAATTATTGTCCGAAATAAAATTTCAAGGCCAACAATATCACTTAATACTTGCACAAGTTGCATTTATTAGTGCATATTCCATTTATTATAACAAATGTCACTCAATATTTACACAAGTTGTATTTATTAGTACATATACCATCTAATATTTGCACATGTTGCATCTATTAGTGTATATTCCATTCATTACATGTCAATACATATATTCTTTGTGAATTACTTGTTTTATGTTCATTCTTTCCAAATGATTCATTAACAAATGACCCTTCGAAGGGGATGGCATCATAAGAGAAGAGGTCAAACTTTGATAAATCACTCTTACTTGTTTTGATGATGATATTTCTTACATGTTTCAATACCTTGTAAATATACATATGTATGCACTTTCAATACAATTTCTTCAACTCTCTCTAGAGATGATAGTATTACTATTTTGTATACTATACAAGATTTCAATATAGATAGATATGTCATTTCAATTCCACTTTCTTTTAACCCTCTCTATAAATGTGACAATAAGCTATATGTAATTATTATATATCTTGTTTCTATTTTAAAAATGATCCTTATGGTGATGGCCTGTGAAGCAAGATGTGTCGCATCGACGCCCTCGTACGGGGTTTATACATTTTTCTATATACCTTGTTACTAAAGGAGTATTTTGCACATATCTAATTTCATGTCTATTCCCTCGTTATTAGAGGCCTTTTGTGCTATACATGCCAATTTATGTACATACACCTTGCTTTAAATCAATACATTTCAGTTTGTGTATATTCAATATTTTCAAAGTCAAAAATTCATTCAAAACCCTTTTTAAAGGTTCAAAACTCAATTTCAAAATAGTTTTTTCCCTCAAAGGGACTTTTCATTACTTTTCATTACTTTATGTGTTCAAAATATTCAATTTATTTTTGTCCACTTTCGGACCACATTTTAAAAAAAAAATCTACTTTCAAGTAAGCCCTTTCAAATAGGGAAAATCATTTTCATACATTCTTTGCCCACTTTTGGAATTTATACATGCTTTACATGATATGTGCCAACACATGCCTCATTCTTTGTCCGCCTCCGGACCATTCTTTGACAAAACTATTTTTCAAGTAAGCCCTCTCAAAGTGGCAAAATCCATTTTCATACATTCTTTGCCCACTTTTGGGATTTATACATATTTTATGTGCTATGTGCCAACCCATTATATATTCATTGTCCGCCATCGGACCATTCTTCTTCAAAACATATTTTTAAGTAAGTGCTCTCAAAGAGGCAAACTCCTTTTCAGTACATTCTTTGTCCGCCACCGGACCTTTCTTTGTCGAAAATCAAATCTCAAGCAAATCCTCTCAAAGACGCAACTCCATCTTCAATACTCTCTTCGCATCCTTTGAATGCTTACATACATTTTTCATACATACATGTCAATTTTCAAAAATGCTTTTTTTCAAAAAGAAATTCTACCGGAGGGGTGGGGGGAAATTTCATAATTCACAAATTTTATTCTCGAGAACCTTCATCAATGTTATCAAGAGTTTTACTCCTCCGAGAACGCCTTTTCAAAAAAATTCCTACATTTGGACATTTGTTTATCTTATTTCGCTTTCTCGAGCATATACCCTCAAAAAGCTTTTTCAAATCTTTCTACTGGGAAGGTGGGGGATAATTTCTCTTCAATTTACTTTCTTCTCAAGGACCACTGCCCATTTTGTCGCATGTTTTACCTTCCCAAGAAGTTTTTCTTTCAAAAATAAAGACCCTGATCAAGGGCACTTTTTAAGGGAAACTGCATGGTTACGAATGCCAAAACGTTTTCTCAAAACTTCTCCGGGAAGGATGGGGGAAGGGAATACATTCAATGTATATTCTTCGAGGACCGTTGTCCATGTTGTGACGCATTATACCCTTCCGAAGAACTATTTTGCAAAGACAAATATCAATCTAAGGATATTTTTTAAACTTGTATTGCTCGCTCAAGTATACTTTATCAAAAGCTTTTCAAAATCTCCCCCGGGCGGGTGGGGAAAAGGAATCAAATAATCAAAACATTTTTCTCAAAGATCATTTTACATGTCTTTGTGTGTCCTACCCATCCGAGGAACCGATTTTTCAAAATCAAGTCATAAGCCTCGAAAGCTTTTTCAAAAGCTTTCCCCTAGAGGGGTGGAGAAAATGATATATTTTCAAATACAATTTTTTCAAGAATCACCATCAATGATATGGTGTATTCTACTCCTCCGAGAAATGCTTTTCAAAGTCAAAGTCCTACTCGATGACACATCTTTCAAAACATGATTCGCTCGCTCGAGCCTTTTTCAAACCTTCCCCTAGGAGAGTGAGGAAAAATAATTTTCAAATTACATCGCTCTTCGAGGACTGTTAGTCATGATCTAGCAAGTTCTACTCTTCCAATGATCCATTTAACGCTTAAATGCCACCTTTCAAAACAATTTTCAAAACCTTCCCTCAGGCGGGTGGGGGAAGCATAATAGTACTCTTGATTCTTGAACACTAATACAAAGTCTTGCTCACCCGAGAATTTTAAAAGTCCTCATTCAAAATATATCCAAAAGTCCTCATTCAAAAGACATCCAAAAGTCGTCATTCAAAAGGCACTCAAAAAGTCCTCATTCAAAAGGAATCCAAAAGTCTTTATTCAAAAGGAATCCAAAAGTCCTCATTTAAAAGACATCCAAAAGTCCTAATTCAAAAGACATCTTTTCCACTTGAGGTCCTTATTCAAAATGAACTTCTTCTATTTGAAGATATCATTCAAAAGGTTCTTCTTTCATTCAAAGTCCTCATTCAAAAGGCACCTGAAGTCCTCATTCAAAAGGAACTTCTTCTATTTGAATTCCTCATTCAAATGGTTCTTCTTCCATCCTAAGTCTTCATTCAAAAGGCACCCAAAGTCCTCATTTAAAAGACACTTCTTCAAATCAAGGTCCTCATTCAAAAGACACATTTCTAATCAATTCGATGCAACTCGTAAGTCATCACCTTTCAATTCAACTGCCGTTTAATGAACTACATTTGACCCGATTCTCTACCACGGAGATACGTAGGCAGCTTGGGCCTTCCCGAGTTCGGTCATCCCGCCCTTCGTGCACCACTGCATGGGTGGCACTCTATCTTACTTTCCTCCTATTATATAGTAGCATGCATTTTTACACTTTGTTATTTTGCATCATTTCTTTCATAACATGCATAACACATAAAAATGAAAAACAAATTGAAAAAGCAACATCATAGGACAAAGTAGGTTACCGTACATGGTACGGGCGTTATGGGGTTCCTAACACCTTCCCCAAGAGTAACCAAGCTCCCAAACACAGTTGATCTGCTTTAGGGTCCACAATTTCAAATCTTGCTCATCAGAGCTCCCTCTAGGTGACCTAGCATACCACACTCAATGTTAGGTGGCGACTCTATTTTCAAATGACCCTATTCTTCAAGTGCACCTATCAACCCCTTCGCACAACGGATCGCGCTTCTTCTCCGGCTTATGTGGGGGAGTTCACTCCTCCCTAGAATGGCAGGAAAAGCGCAGGCGCGATAACCCTTCCCACCCAGGTAAAATGTAGATTAATTTTAGGTCAAAGCTACAAGATGCCATGACATTTTTGGGTTGGAAAATCTTTTCTTCTTCTAAATATGGTCATGTTTTATTTTTGGAACTTTCACACGAATGTATGTTCCATCAATAGCTCTAACACAATCATATCATATAAATGTATTAAAATTTTCAATTACTATATAATCTAGAGCTAATGATATTTTAAATAAATAAAAAGTTAACTATAAGTACAGATATAATCTATTACTATTCTTTATTTGTAAAGCAATTCTTGTTATGTCCGGCGTTGGATAAAAAATTTATCTTCCAATGAGATTATAGCCCTCATAACATTATGGAAATGATGACTAATTGTCTCAGTGGATAGATGAAAAAAGAATCTATTGGACTATTGTCCAATTTTTGACATTATGAGCTAGAAGAAACTTCGCCACCTGCTCCTTGATGTAGCTATGTGTTATTTGTAAGACATCAAGTTTCTCAAAGAATTTGAACTAGTTTAGAAACTGTGCTTGCTCACATTCGTAAAATATCACAACTTCTTTCATTAAAAATTATCTCTTTTATTATCTTATACCGAACTTCTTCTCTCTCTCTCCAACATTTTCTGCAATTGATCTACTTAAATAACTTCTCTCTTGATAGTATGACAATATTGTCATTAGATTGGAAATACAAGAAACCACCACTATAATTACCATCTGCCTTATTTGTTTTAATTCTTTTGTATTATAAATCTACATATTTTAATCAAAGTAAATAACATGATATATAATGATTGAATAATGAATTATATAATTATCTTTATTTATTTCAATTATAAAAACTATTTTAGCAACTTAATAGTGTAAACACTTTGTAATGAAAACAATTACAATGACAAAAAGAAATTATTAATTCCCTGTTAATAATCGTAGGAAAAAACACACACAAAAAATACCCTTTATCTACCGCAATTCTATTCTATTATAAGCACTATATTGGTGACCTAAATAGCTTAAATGGTTTGTAATGAAAACAAATAAAATCGTCAAAAAAATTTATTTATTCCCAGTTAATACTCATACAAACAAAATATTGAATCTTATATTTTCGCTCCTACGAAACGATTCAGTAGAATAGAACTCTTTTTCCATCCCTGCTAATAATCTAATCTTACCTTTTCTACGTTTATCTTTTCGTAAGTGTATACTATGATAATTTTTTACTACTACTTATAATGGGGAGGTTCTAATATTTTATCAACTGTAATTAGGGAATCTATTAATATATGACTGTTAATTGTCATCAATGATGTATATAAACATATTTAAATTAGACAACGGTTTAAGTGCTTATTCGTAATTCGCTATAAATATGTAAATTGTTAGTTGATCCTATCATACTATTTTGATACATTCTAATATTCAATTAACGTCACTGTTAAACAAGACAACCGAACACTCCTATCCAAACTTTGCAATGACCTCATTGTAATGAGTTCATTCTACAGCTCCTAGTTATATCCAAGTGGATATTTGGGTCACGTAAAATCAAAGATAATTTCATATTATAATAACGAGCTAGGTAATTTGTGGTTGAACTAAATAATTTAAAGTATTAAATAATAATAAAATTTACTTAAATTTTTACAAACCAGCATACTATTAAAATTTAAATAAAATACAAAATCTGATTGAAATTTTAACAAAACAACTTAAATTATTAAGTGATACTAGGGAAAATTACATAAACTATTCCTGAACTATGACCTAATTGCACGCGGTACCCCTTACGTTTTAATACTATCATAAACTACCCTCAAAACCACCTCCGTTGTAACACTTAGCCCCTTCTGTTCAAAGTCAACGCCAGAATTGGTCAATAAATGTTGTTTTTGTAGTGAACTTCCATTTTTGTCCTCATATCATTGCATGTTCCAATTTTGCATACAAAATTACTTAAATACCCTAATTTTTTTGAATTTATATATAATGTTCCAAAATATGAATTTTTTTTTTCGAAAAATATTTTTTTTGCGAAAAAGTATATATTATGTTCCAAAATATGAATTTTTTCTGAAAAATATATATTATGTTCCAAAATATGATTTTTTTTTGCAAAAAAGTATATATTATGTTCCAAAATATGAATTTTTTCTGAAAATATATATTATGTTCCAAAATATGATAATTTTGCAAAAAGGTACTTATTATGTTCCAAAATATGAATTTTTTTTTCGAAAAATAACTTTTTTTGCGAAAAAGTATGGGTGCGTTTGGATAGGGGTGTTTCCGTTTTTATTCTTGTTTTTTTCACTGTTCACGGGAACAAAAACGCGTTTGGGAGCCTTTGATGGTTTTTGTATTCGTGAACAGTAAAAAAAACGTTTTCTCACCCTTAGTTCAAAATTTGAGAACACCAAAATGATGTTTTTTTGTTTTCGGCACTGTTTGTTCTTAGCAAAAAAAACATTAATTGTTACAGATTCCCTAACCTTCATCTTCAACCTCCAAACCCTAACCTCCAAAATTTTTTTTTTTTGTTCCCGAAAATTTTTTAGACAAAATTTCTAACCAAACGTGTTTTTGTTTTCGGATTACCCTTAGGACAAGAACAAGAATTTTTTTTGTTCTCAAGAGATAAAAAACGAAAACAAAAACACTAGTTTCCAAACGCACCCTATATATTATGTTCCAAAATATGAATTTTTTCCGAAAAATATATATTATGTTCCAAAATATTATTTTTTTCCAAAAAATATATATTATGTTCCAAAATATGATTTTTTTGCAAAAAAGTACTTATTATGTTCCAAAATATGAATTTTTTTGCGAAAAATACTTTTTTTTTTGCGAAAAATATATATTATATTCCAAAATATGATTTTTTTTGCAAAAAAATACTAATTATGTTCCGAAATATGAATTTTTTTTACGAAAAATATATACTATTATGTTCCAAAATATGATCTTTTCTAAAAAAAATTTGTTTTTGTGAAAAATATATACTATATTCCAAAATATGATTTTTTTTCTGAAAATAATTATTTTTCAAAAAATATATATTATTTTTTCCGAAATAATTCATATTTTGGAAAATAATATTCTCCCTTCGAAAAATATTTTTTTTGCGAAAAATATATATATATTTTTGAATTTATAATTTTTGGGGCAAAGTGGACACCGTGGGGGTTAGTTGATAAAACTGGATAGTATAGGGGGTTTCTTGAAATTAACCCTAAAATATAATATAAAAGAAGGGTTGTTAAGTAAATTCACGCACAAATCTGACTAGGGCTGTTTTGTTTTAAGGGGTAGTAACTGATATTATTCAAATATTAGGAGTATTCTCTGCAATTAGGTCATAATTCAGGAATAATTTATGTAATTTTCCCGTAATACTATTATGAATTAAAGGACATGGACTTCTAGTTGTGGCTCATGGTTTGAAATTTAGGTCAAAATATGATAAGTCTTTTCTTAGGTTATACTCTTTCTATTAGTCAAAGTTTCCAATTTTCTACACCTCGGGTCCTATTGCATTTACTATCAATCAGAATCCCTTCTCTAGCAATATAAGATGTCCAACAACTATAGAACTTTATCACTGAGATGCCAGCAGCTAAATAACTTTAAAACCTAGCCAACTTCCGCCTCTTACATTCCAACCTTCTTCCACATGTTAGACCCTAAACCCAAAGGTTTAACTTAAACGACATGTTTGGAAACTCGTTTGATCTAATCTGGTCTGGTCTGTTCTGGTTTTGTTATTTTAGTCTTGTCTAGTTTTGTCTTATACTTAAACTTTTTTTGGTAACGATTTGGTCAATTTCTAAAATTTATTACATTTATATATATACACTTAATTCGAAAAAATATTTAAAATTCAAAAAATATATATAAAATTTGATAAAATATATAAAATTTGTCAATAAATATATAAAATTTGAAACAAAAATAGAAAATTCGTAAACAAATATATAAAATCTGAAATATATATATATATAATTTGAAAAAATATTTAAAATTCGGAAAAAAACATATAAAATTCATAAAAAAACATATAAAATTCATAAAAAATATATAAATTTCGGAAAAAATTTATAAAATTCAAAAAATATATATAAAATTAAAAAAAAAACATATAAAATTTGAAACAAATATACAAAATTCGTAAAAAAATATAAAAAATCCAAAATATATATATAATTCAAAAAACATATAAAATTCGAAAAAATATTTAAAATTCGGAAAAAACATATAAAAGTCGAAAAAACATATAAAATTCGTAAAAGATATATAAAATTCATAAAAATTATATATATAATTTGATATATATATATATATATATATATATATATATAATTAAGAAAAACATATAAAATTCGTAAAATATATATAAAATTCAAAAAACATATAAAAATCGGAAAAATATTTAAAATTCGGAAAAACCATATAAAATTCGTAATATATATAATTAATAATTTTTTTTATAAAATTCGAAATATATATATAAAATTATAAAAACATATAAAATTATAAAAACAATATAGAAAATTTGAAAACAATATAGAAAATTCGTAAAATTAAATATATATAATTCAAAAAAGATATAAAATTGTTATAATCTTGTATGATTTTCCTACCCCTTTTTTTTTTGGATAATCTTGTATGAATATACTATTTTGAATATATATATATATATTTTTAAAAAAATTATAAATTACTTTTGAATTTTATATATTTTTTCAAAATTAATATATTTTTTCAAATTTTACATTATTTTCAAATTTTATATATATTTTTTGAATTTTATATATATATTTTGAAATTTATATTTTTTTCAAATTTTTTATTATTTTAAAATTTTATATATTTTTTTGAATTTTTATATATTTATTTCAAATTATATATATATATATATATTCGAAATTTATATATATATTTCAAATTTTATATTATTTTTTTAAAAATATTGTGTTTGTGTGTCAAAAATGGTGGGCGGGTGGTGGGAGAGGGAGAGAGGTGAAAAATGATGGCCGGGTCTTGTATACACATGTCAAATATGGTCTAGTCTTCAAATTAAAGATCAAATCAGACCAATCCTCAACCAAACAAGCCTTAGTGTCACTCACCTTAAATAAATGTTTTAAGAGACTATCGTTTCATTCCAATGTTGTACGACAACAATTCTTGTAGTAGAGCTTTTGCTGGTTGCTCTTTGCACTAGTCCTACATAACCAATTTACACCATATTCTAAATTGCATATATTCGTACACGAATATTTGCAATTACTAAAAACGATTTACAAACATACATGTATGTTGAAATGAGTACATATATACAAGCTTATGAAAGTTTTCAAATTTCCAAATCAATATATACGTGTAGATGCAGAAAAATACATAATAATAATTGGGATACAAGATTGGATCCTTCATTCAATCTTTGGCCTTATATTTATACACAATTTTGGTAAATGGGTCAAGCCCATTTACCCAAGTTTATCAATACCTTAAATTAGGGGATTTGATAAACATTCCCCTTTTTTGGACCCTTTATTCCATAAACAGGACAACTCTTTGACTTATGGATCACTCAATTTCTAGAAAATTCCAAGGGCCAATAAATTGTACTGTCCATCAGTCTTCAGCTCATCTATCAACGGCCCATCAGTCATGTGGCCCATCCTGGTTGAGCCATGAATTATTTTGACCATTACACAAGCCCCTGAGGTTATGGGCTTTGTGATTCTCTTTCTAAAAGCCCATGACCAAAATTTGAGGTACTATACACATATATATACATACATGCACTTTATGCGAAATGATAGTTAGTGGGTTGTCAATCATTACTAAGCATTTATTGACATTTGAAATGAATGGCCATTAATTCCTCAATCTCAACACCATGACGGCTCATCGTGGGTTGCGCAATGTAAATGTAGAAAAGTTACACAATAGAAATTGAGATACAAATTGGACCCTTTCTCATTAATCAAAGTCATCTATTTAGACATAATTGTGATAAATGGGCCAAGCCTATGTACCCAGGTTTATCAATCCCCTAAATCAAGGGATTTGATAAATTCTAACCCTTTTTGGACTCTTTATTCCATAACTGGACTACTCCTTGTCTTGGGGGTCACTCATCTTCTAGAACTTTCTTTAATCCCATTATTTCCTTAGCCCATTTGTCTGCAGCCCATATGCCTACGGCCCATCGGTCTTTGGCCCATCAGTCGTTGGCCCATCCGTCCTATGGCCCATCTCGGTTGGGCTATGAATTATTTTAACCATTACACAGGCCCCTGAGGTTATGGGCTTGATATCCTTTCTAAAGCCCATGACCTCATAAATGTAAATACATATGTATATATACAGTAATAACTTTTATGGGGAATTAAAACAGTGAGTTGTCATGCCATCATTATCTATTTAATGGCATTTCGAAACGTGCGGCCATCACCTCCTTAAATCTCGCACCATGACGGCTCTGGCGTGTCCTTCGGACTTCGTGCAGCCTTTTGGTTTCCTTCTCTCTTTCTATAAAAACCTATACTTCTTCATTTCACATCTCATTTCATACTTTGTAATCTCTCTCTTCCCATCTCTTTTCTTCCTTAGCTTTTCATTACTGGGTTTTTATTTCCTTGTTCTTGCCGCAATTATTCCCGACGGTCATCCCAGATATATTTAATAGGACAGAAATTTGCTGTTACCCGAAGCTTCTGTGACTCTTTGTTCACCAATCTGAGTAAGTCGACCGGTCTTTCCTTCTCCTTTCTTTTAATTTTCATCTTTACCCCCTTCTGTCTCTTCTACCTTTCTTTATCATTATGTCTGATAGTGATGATACCCGATCGGTGGAGGAAGTTGTCTTGTCCTCCACTTCGGGCACTGATCCTACAAGTAGTGACAGCCCCCAGTCTGCCCATAAAAAAGCCAAAACAACTCCTCAAAGTACTGACCTTCCGGGTTCATCAGCAACTGAACCTGTGAATCCCAAACCCTCTGAACCTTTTGTAGTGGCCCCACTTAAGAGAGTCCGACCTGAAGTGGACGTTAAACACCTTCGGGCTGAGACACAAGTCCCCAAGGATGTTGACGTGTCCCCTTACCCAGGTTATCTTGAGTTCACCCAGAGTCAGGGATTAACTCCTGGTAGTATTCTGCTATCGGCATCCCATCTTAGGGTTCTTAGGTTCCCCCTTCACCCTTTTTTCCACTACGTGTTCTTTATGTTAGGCGTGCATCCCCTTCAGCTAAACCCGAACAGCCTTAGGATCATGTCTATGCTTTTGTTGTACAACAGGGATTTAGACCTCAACTTAGGTTTGGCTGACCTACTCATTTGCTACTTCTTCCAAAATGCCTGAGCGAGTAAGGGTAGGTACAACCTTTTCCCCTTTCAAGGCCATAGTAAATGTACTGATACCGAAAAATCGGATAAGGGATGGAAATAACGAATGGTAGTAGTGAGTGGCAACTGGTCTTACCCTTTCTCGCGCCTATTCCCGATCCCTAGAGTCTTCGGTGCCATTCGTATGCCCATCTATTGTCCTCTTCGTAAAGTCTCTTGTCTTTGCGAGCATTGCAATCTTCATCGGGGAGACTATGCCTATAAATTCCTGGGTTACGAAGATAGGGACCTCCCCCTTACTTTCATAAAACAACGCATAAGCCTCCTGAAAACCCATATCTAGGGCAAAGCCCGATCTGCAACTGACTTGTTGATTTTGGAGAATTTAGAGTCAATTTCTAATTTGGGCGCTGGTGTTGACAGGATGGACTTGCCTGACAAACCTATGTCCGCCATAATCCCTCAAGTTCCCGAAGGGATTACCCTTGGTGACGATGTGCCATTGTCAACAACACCGCCTTCGACTTCGGTACCTCCACCTGCGCAGAGCCCAGCAGCGCCACCAGCACAAAACCCATCGGCTCCACCTCCACCTCCTGTCAATGCTCCAACTGTGAGGACCCGATCTAGCACAACTGGTGGGGTGGGTACTAAAAGGGCCAGGACACAAGTTGAAAATACTCCTTCAAGAAAAGCTCCTACTGTCCCTGAATCATCCCAAGCCTTGATTCCTTGGGAGCCTAAATTTCTGTTGCCAGATGGGACTCCAGTCTGTGTGGATCAAATCACCCTAAATCATCCCGAAGCTCTTCGGGCTATGGCCAAAGGGGTCTGGACACCAGCTGATAGGGTGACACAGACCAAAATCACCAGAACTGATCTAACTAAGAGGAATTCAATCATGGTTATGGAGGGAAAGACTTTGTTTAACCTTGTCCTTTTAGTTTTACTTGTTTGATCGCTTTTTCGTGTAATAATCCTTTCTTTACCATGCAGTTTCTCTACGGCGTTCAGGCCTACAACAGCCTCCTTGAGACTGATGTCAAAGAAATGGCCGGTATGAAGGCCCAAATAAAGCAGAATGATATCCACCGGGTTTCTATGGTCAAGGAGGCGGATGGTCTCCGCCAGACCATTTCTGAACAGAAGACTCTTCTGGAAACCGGTGAAGCGGAGAAGCAAACACTGATTGCCAAAAAGCTGGTTCTGGCTGCCGAGCTGGAAAAATGAGGGAAGCCGCCAGGAAGATGGCAGCTGAAAAAGCTAAGTCTGATAGACTCTTGGCAGAATTAGAAAGGCTTCTGTCCCTTGAGCGGGAAAAAGTAGAAGTGTGCCGTCTGGGAGGGCTTGACATGTATAAAAGATACAGTGTTATCTGTGACATCCGAGCGGCCAGGGCCTGGCGGCGGAGGCATGAAATGGAGCATATCCCTCTAGAATCACGGGAATTTAAGACCGCAGAGGAATTCGACGCCCATATGGGAGTGCCAGTGCCTTATGCAAACCCTCCTTCCTCTGAGAACGAGAAGCGCTTTGCTGTCATCCTGAAGGGGGAAGAATACCATCCTCCTGATCAATAGTATAGGCAATTTTATATGTCTTTGTTCCCCTCAAAGGGCTAATTTCTTGTAACTTATTTCTTTATCAATGAACAAGAATTTTTCCCCCTTTCCAGCATTTATTCTTCTCTTGTGTTGGTTTTTAGCGTTTGCACTTAGCTTTTTATGAATCAATCGAGCCTTCGGCCATCTGGCCCCTGAGGCTATCTACCCTCTAGTTAGTTCAAATTGGGTTTGAATTCAAACAGTTAGGAAAGTTTTAATAAATATGAAGCCTTCGGACATTTGGCCCTTGAGGCTTGATTTCATCCTCTGGTTAGTTCGAATCTGGTTTGAACTCAAACACTTAGAAAAATTTTAATAAACATGAAGCCTTCGGGCATTTGGCCCCTGAGGCTTGATTTCATCCTCTGGTCAGTTCAAATCAGGTTTGAACTCAAACACTTAGGAAATTTTTTAATAAACATGAACCCTTCGGGCATTTGGCCCCTGAGGCTTGATTTCATCCTTTGGTCAGTTCAAATCAGGTTTGAACTCAAACACTTAGGAAAAATTTTAATAAACATGAAGCCTTCGGGCATTTGGCCCCTGAGGCTTGATTTTATCCTCTGGTTAGTTCAAATCAGGTTTGAACTCAAACACTTAGGAAAATTTTAACAAACATGAAGCCTTCGGGCATTTGGCCCCCGAGGCTTGATTTTATCCTCTGGTTAGTTCAAATCATGTTTGAACTCAAACACTTAGGAAAATTTTAACAAACATGAAACACTTGTATAAAAATAGAATCTATCTTTATTGAGATGAACTTGAAAATCATGAAGCAAATGTGCCGGTATCAGGCACAGATGCTTCATAACAAGGGTGCCATTGTAAGACACAGTTTTATTTCTCAATAAGAAAAGTAACTATCTAAGGATAATACCTCTTTAACCGATAAGCATTCTGAGAGTTGGACTCGAGGCGGCATGTTTCGTTCTTCCGAACCCGATAAGCACCGCGTCCGATGACCTCAACCACTGTGTAAGGTCCTTCCCATGTCTCTCGTAACTTGCCTACAATCCCAATCTTCTGTCTGAGCACCATATCGCCCACTTGGAACTCTCTTCTTTTGACTTTCTGATTGAATCGTGCCCTGACTTGCTGCTGATAGGCAGCTAGTCTAATCCCGGTGGCTTCCCTTCTCTCTTCCAGGAGGTCCAGATCATGGGCTAGGTGCTGATTGTTTGGACCTTCTTCCCATGCTTGACTCCTTAAAGTAGGTACCTTTAGCTCGGTCGGGATAACTGCTTCGGCCCCATAAGCCATGGCGAAAGGGGTTTCTCCAGTTGGTTATCTTGGAGTAGTCCGATAGGACCACAACACCTCAGGCAATTTCTCCAACCATGCCCCTTTTGCGTCTTCAAGTTTTTTTCTCAGTGTGTAAAAAATGGTTCTATTCGTCCTTTCAGCTTGCCCATTTCCCTGTGGATAGCCGACGGAAGAAGTGTTTTGATTGATCTCATGTTTTGCTAAGAATGCTTGAACCCTTCTGTTGTCTAGGTTGGTGCCATTGTCCATCATTATGGTTCGGGGTAGACCGAATCTACAGATGATGTGGCTCCAGATGAATTTTATAACATGGCTGCCTGTTATGGTGGGGTATGCCTCTGCTTCCACCCATTTGGTAAAATAATCGGTAGTCAGGAGAACATGCGTGGTACATCGTATTGCTTGCGGGAGAGGACCCACAATGTCCTAACCCATCGGGAAAATGGGTGAAAAACAATAGTTGGGTTTAAGAACTCCGGCGGTGGATGGATGGCATCTCCATGAAACTGACATTTTTTGTAATGTCTGACGTAAATTTCAGCGTCCCTTGCCAGGTAGGACCAGAAGTACCCCTGGGTAAGGACTTTATGAGCTAGGGACCTTCCCCCGGAGTGATTGCCACAAGCTCCTGCATGAATTTCTTCCATGACTGTCAATGCCTCGAATGGGGTGAGACATCTCAAGTATGGTCCGGAAAAAGACTTTCGGTATAGCTGGCCGTTGTATAGGGCATACCTGGCTGCCTTCATTCTTATCTTCCGGGCTTCTGATTTTTTTTCAAGCAATGTACCAAATCTCAGATAATCTACTATCGGATCCATCCAACTTGGTTCCCATGGGATAATCATTACTTCTTTGGGGGGTTCCAAGCTAGATCGAACGACGAAGTCTATTGGTACAGTGCGAGTCATACCTTCTCCCGCCGCGGAGGCTTGGTTAGCCAGATGATCTACTATGGAGTTATCTCCTCTGGGAATCTGTTCAAAGTTGATTTGCTGGAACATTTCATCCTATCTTAGAACCAGATTCTTGTATGCTTCCATATTCGGCTCTCGGGTTTCATACTCCCCTTTTAACTGTTGTACGACTAGCTGAGAATCATTTCGAACCTCTGCTTTCTGCACTTGAAGGCTTCGGGCCAACCAAATTCCTGCAAGAAAGGCCTCGTACTCGGCTTCATTGTTAGAGGCTGGAAATTCCAATCGTACGGATTGCTGGATTTTAGTACCATCTGGTGTTACGAGTACTACTCCGATCCCTGCTCCGTTGATGTTTGATGATCCATCCACGAACACGACCCATAATTCGGGCTCACATTCTTCTACGGAGTCTGCCACTTCGGTTTCTAACAGGAAGTCAGCTACCGCCTGCCCTTTGATGGCCGTTCGGGGGACATAGGTTATGTCAAAAATCCCAAGTTCAATTGTCCATTTTGATACTCTCCCAGATAACTCTGGCTTCGCCATTATCGATCTGATCGGAGTTACAGTAGGAACTATGATCGGGTGTGCTTCAAAATAGTGTCGAAGACGTCGCTTAGCGTTGATTAGTGATAGTACCAACTTCTCCTACTTTGAATAACGGGTTTCCGCATCAGCAAAGGCTTTGCTGGTGTAGAAGACTGGTATCTGGTACCCTTTGCCCTCCTTGACCAGAGCGGCGCTGGTAGATGTTGCTGAAATGGCCAGATACAGGTGCAACGGCTCATCGGCTTTAGGGGTTGTCAGAATCGGGGGCTTCGCCATGTAACTTTTGAGTTTGTTCAGGGCCTCCGCTTGCTCTGGCCCCCAGACTTCTCCTTACGCCGCCTTTATCGCTTGAAAGAAAGGCCTACACCGATCGGTTAACCGAGAGATAAAACGACTAAGGGCAGCTATTCTTCCGGTTAGTACCTGGATCTCCTTCCGGGACTTTGGTTCCGCTGTCTTTATGAGAGCTTTAACTTGCGCAGGGCTAGCTCGTATTCTCGTCCGATCAACTATGTGTCCCAAAAACTAGCCTGAGGATACTCCGAAAGAACATTTGGCCGGGTTAAGCTTCATATTGTACTTCCGGAGGGTGTTGAACACCTGCTGTAGATCGGTTAGATGGTCTCCTTTCATCTTGCTTTTGACCATTGTGTCATCGATGTAGGCTTCGATGGTGGATCCCATCATACCTTGGAACACCCTTCTGACCAACCTCTGGTAGGTGGCACCTGCATTCTTTAGTCCGAAAGGCATAATTGTGTAACAAAATGTACCTGACTCAGTGATGAAGGCAGTCTTCTCCTGGTCCTCCGGATTCATTCGGATCTAGTTATATCCAGAGTACGCGTTTAAAAAGCTCAGGTGTTCGAATCCTGCGGTGGCATCTACCATCTGATCGATCTTTGGAAAAGGGAAACAGTCTTTTGGGCATGCTTTATTCAGATCAGTGAAGTCAACACATACCCTCCACTTACCGTTTTTCTTCTGGACCACCACCACGTTCGCCAACCTGGAAGGATACTGGATTTCTTTTATGAATCCTGCTTGTAGAAGCCGATCGACTTCTTCAGCTATGATCTGGTTTCGATGGACCCCCATTCGTCTCTGTTTCTGTCTAACTGGCTTTGCGCTGGGATCCACATTGAGAGAATGCAGGGCTACTGATGGATCAATACCGGTCATGTCCATATGGTTCCACGCAAATATGTCATCATTGAATCGAAGAAGGGACTCAATTTCCTCTTTTTCTTGTGCACTAAGGCCTGAACCAACATAGGTAAACCTTTCAGGGCGATCGGGACAAATTTGAACTTCCAGTAGTGGTTCGACTGCTACCGGTGACCCCGAACTACCCTCCTGTAATTACTATTTAGCATCAGGTGCTGTCTTAGAGTGCGACCCTTGTTCTGGTTCCGTCTTTCTTTTTAGACTTTTCATAGTGACTGCATAACATTCCTTTGCTACTATCTGATCGCCCCTGATGTCGATTACGTCAACTCCGTTCGGGTCAATACACCCGCATGACCTGATGCATGGTAGAAGGGACTCCGTGCATACGATGGATCCATCCCCTTCCCATGAGGAGGTTGTAGGAAGGTTTGACATCCACCACCACGAAAGTCTCTCGGAGTGTGCGCCTTGTTGTCGTTACTGGTAGCTGGATTTCCCCTACTGGTTCCACTCTTCTTCCATCGAATCCTGCTATCGGGCTTTTGGAGGGGACTATTTCCTGGGGGCTGATTTCCAATTTCTCAAAGGCCCACTTGTTGATAAGTGTGGAGCTTCATATTCGGCTTTGTTGTTGGAGGCAGGAAACTCCAGTCGAACGGATTCTTGGATTTTAGTGCCATATGGTGTCACGAGCTCCACACCGATCCCTGCTCCATTCACATTTGAGGATTCGTCTACGAACACCACCCATAAGCTAGGTTCACTTTCTTCCAAAGAGTGTAGTTTCTGTTTCTAGCAAGAAATCAGCTACTGCTTGGCCTTCGATTGCAGTTCGGGGGACATAGGTTATGTCAAAAATCCCGAGTTCAATTGTCCATTTGGATACCCCCCCCCAATAACTCAAGTTTTGCCATTATTGATCTTATCGGGGTTGCAGTTGGCACTATGATCGGGTGTGCTTCAAAATAATGCCTAAGACGTCGTTTTTCATTGACCAGTGATAGTACTAGCTTCTCCTGCTTCGTATAACGAGTTTCTGCATCAGCAAGGGCTTTGCTGGTGTAAAAGACTGGTGTCTGGTACCCCTTGCCCTCCTTGACCAGAGCGGCGTTGGTAGACGTTGACGATATAGCTAGATACATGTGTAGCGGCTCATCTGCTTCTGGGGTTACCAGTATATGAGGCTTTGTCATATAGATCTTGAGTTTCCTCAGAGCCTCTGATTACTCAGGTCCCCAGACCTCTATTTTTGCCTCCTTTATAGCTTGAAAGAACGGCCTACACCGATCAGTTAATCGAGAAATAAAATGGCTGAGGGCCGCTACTCTTCCTGTTAGCACCTGGAATTCCTTCCGGGACCTTGGTTCTGCTGTCTCTACAAGGGCTTTGACTTGTGCTGGACTAGCTTGTATTCTCGTCCGATCAACTATGTGTCCTAAGAACTGGCCCGAAGCCACTCCGAAGGAACATTTGGATGGGTTGAGCTTCATCTTGTACTTTCTAAGGGTATTGAACACCTGCTGCAGATCGGTCAGGTGATCGCCTTTTGCTTTTCTTTTAACCACCGTGTCATCAATATAAGCTTCTATGGTGGATCCCATCATGCCCTGGAAAACTTTGTTCACCAACCTCTGATAGGTTGCACCTGCATTTTTTAGTCCGAAAGGCATAACTGTGTAACAATAAGTACATGATTCGGTGATGAATGCCATTTTTGCCTCATCATCAGGGTTCATTCGTATCTGGTTATATCCAGAGTACGCATCCAGAAAACTCAAGTGCTCGAACCCTACAATGGCATCTACCATCTGATCGATCTTTGGTAAGGGAAAATAGTCTTCCGGGCAGGCTCTGTTCAGATCGGTGAAGTCCACGCACACCCTCCATTTTCCATTCTTCTTCTGAACCACGACCACGTTAGCCAGCTATGAAGGATACTGCACCTCCTTAATGAATCCTGCTTGGAGGAGCAGGTCAACTTCCTCAACTATGATCTGGTTTCTGTGAGCTCCCATCTGCCTTTGCTTCTGTCTAACAGGCTTCGCGTTGGGATCTACATTGAGGAAGTGTTGTTCTACTGACGGATCGATGCCAGTCATATCCAAATGGCCCAGGCAAATACATCGGCGTTGGAGCGTAATAAGTCCTTCATTTCTTCCTGTTCCTGATCGCTGAGGCCGGAACCGATATAAGTAAATCTTTCAGGATGATCGGGGCAGATCTGTACTTCAAGCAAATGTTCAGCTGTTATTGATGACCCCACACCTTCTTCCTATAATTGTTATTTGTCATCGGGTACCACCTTGGATTGTGACCCTCGTTCTGGTTCCGCCTTTCTTTTTAGACTTTTCATGGTAACAGCATAACCATCCTTCGCTGCTACCTGATCGCCCCTGATGTCAATCACGTCAACTCCATTCGGGTCAATACACCACATGACTTGATGCATGGTTGAAGGGACTCCGTGCATCCGATGGATCCAACCCTTTCCCATAAGGAGATTATAGGAAGGTTTGACATCCACCACCACAAAGGTTTCTCGAAGCGTGCGCCTTACAGCTGTCACTGGCAGTTGGATCTCTCCCACTAGTTCCACTCTTATGCCATCAAATCCTGCTATCGGGCTTCTGGAAGGTACAATCTCCTGAGGGTTGATTTCTAACTTCTCAAAGGCCTATTTGGTGATAATGTTGGCGCTGCTCCCAGGGTCAACCATCACCCTCTTGATCAAGCAGTTTGAGACTATGAGGGAGATAACCAAAGGGTCATCGTGTGGTGTCTGAATGCTCCGCATATCTGCAGAAGTGAAAGTTATTCGGGCGTCCTCTTTCAGGCTTATAAACTCGCTAACTTCCCCAACCCTTCGTAGTTTCTGAGCTTGTCGCATTTGGGACCTTCGGGCCTCTTCTACCGCTGACCGATTTGGTCCTCCATGAACCATATGAATGACCCGTACGGGTTGTCCCATAGCCCCCTTGGCAGGTGTATACGACGTTTGATCTAGTCGGGTTCCCTCCTTGGCAACATACTCGGCCAACTCTCCTTTTGCTATCATGGCCTCCACCTGTCTCCTGAGACTTCTGCATTCGTTGCCGTGGTGCCCGTATTTTCCATGGAAGGAATAGTGCCTTGACATATCTCTTTGGTCCATCGGTTGTCTAATGGGTGGTGGTGACCGGTAGATTCCTTTACCCTTTGTCTCTTGGTATAGTTTGGCCAGGGTCACCTTTAAGGGGGTGAACTTGTCCTTAAACCTCTGGCGTTTCTCTGGGACTAGGGAGGGTGCAGGAGGAGCGCTCGATCGCTTCCGGTCAGGTGCCCGATCTTTTACCCTAGAAGGTTCGGATGCCCTTGCCTCTACTGTTGCAAAGGTTGTTCTTCTTTGGCATATGGCCAACTCCTCTTCTATTCGAAGATGCCTTTGTGCTCTGGAATTGAGTTCTCCGATGTGAGCTGGTGGTCTCTTGACCAAGGACTGATGAAACTTGGTTCCAGGGATCAGGGTCATTCTGAAGGCTTCAACGGCCAAATGATGGTCACAATTATCAATTGAAGACATCTCGACATTGAATCTCGGGAAACAACTTTTGAGGGACTCGCCTTTCTCCTGAATCATGGTGAATAGGCTTGAGATGGTCTTCTTTTATCTTTTATTGCCGAAGTACTGGGCAATGAATAGTTCATAGTCTGAGCCAGCTTCCAATGGATCGGGGTGGTTCCTTTCTGAACTAGAGCAGGGCCGCTTCGGTCAGGCTGGTGGGGAAGACTTTGCAGAGTAGGGCTTCGTTTTCGTTGTAGACATTCATCATGGTATGGATGTGGTAGATGTGCTTCGTCGGATCTTTCGTGCCGTCGAAAAGGGTGAACTTCGGTAGTCTGAACCTCTTCGGGTAGGGCACACTTATGATTTCTACGGTGAATAGAGTCTGCACGTTGTCGATAGATGCCTCGGATGCTAGATCGATAGGGGTCTGCACCTTCAGATCCTTCAGCACCTCCTTTTGGAATCTAGTCATAATCTCCTCTAACTTCCTCATTATTAGGATCTCTTCGGGATTGTGCCCCCAAGCACCTATAGGGATGATTCCGCGTGCTCCTCCCGATCGTTGTTAGAATTTGCATGGTGGTTGTCCCTTTCTGACTGGTGGCCTATGGATCGATCCTTCTGGCCGGATTGTTCATCGTTCTGGACCTCCTGCGGGTTCTAAAGTTGAGCCATTTTTTAACCTAGCTCAGCGTTCTGCCTCTCCAACTCGGCAGTTCTCTCCTCCAGGGCTCGCCTGATTGGATCTTCAGGCTGTTGGCCTCCGTTCGGAGGTAAATCAGTCTGGTGTGAACGGGTGATCACCTCCATTGATAGTATGAATCTTAGCTTTCTGTAGAGGATGGGAAGCTTATTGAAAAAGATTTCAATAATAAAGTTTCCCACAGACGACGCCAATTGTGTAGATGCAGAAAAATACACAATAATAATTGGGATAAAAAATTGGGATAATACACAATCTTTGGCCTTGTATTTATACACAATTTTGGTAAATGGGTCAATCCCATTTACCCAAGTTTATCAATCCCTTAAATCAGGAGATTTGATAAACATTCCCTTTTTTGGACTCTTTATTCCATAAACAGGACAACTCCCTGACTTATGGATCACTCAATTTCTAGAAAATTCCATGGGCCAATAAATTGTACGGCCCATCCGTCTTCGGCCCATCAGTCTTCAGCCCATCTATCAACGACCTATCAGTCTTGTGGCCCATCCTAGTTGGGCCATGAATTATTTTGACCATTACAATATGTATATTCATGTGAGCATATATAAGGTTAGTAATCCAGTAATGAATTTTATAAAAAGTTTACAACTATGTCATCAATAAAAAGTTACAGCAGAAATTAAATTACATACAAAAGTGAAACATTGTAAAAATAATTTACTATAATTTATATATATATATATATATATAAGTGTGTGTGTGTGAGAGACTTATATATATATATATATATATATATATATATATATATATATAAGTTAATACTTACCGATAGAAATTGCAGAAAAGCAATGACGATGAGACGATACAGAAATTGCAGAATTCCACTCACAACGAGATGATACGAAGGAAAAAAAGAACATCTGCAAAACCAAAACACATGAATATTACAAAACTAAGACTAATAATTTATAATAATGAGATAATGATATATATAAAGATCCACACATCCTCGTATCAATCAAATGAGAATTGCAGTTTATCAATCATACCAAAAGTATAATATAAATGGAAGAAAAATATAAAACTGAATGCAATAATTTATAGCGATGAAAAGGGTAATTACGTAAAAAAACATTAAACAATAAAATTAAAGAATTAAAATTCCACGAAATCGAATTTCTAAAAGAAGTTATTTTTTCCTTCAAATCCCATCCAATCTCATTCTTTAAAGATCCCAAATTTGCCAAACACGTCAAATTCCATTTTAATTCCAAATTTCCTCAAATCCCTAGGTTCCAAACACAGTGAAATTATTGAACAAATTAATAGTTACTTTACAAAAACTAACTTTATATTAAGTTTATATCATGTGAATGGGACACTTTTGCATTTCTCTATGAAGTATTTTATATGTGGCCTATTTCGTCTATTGAGCTCCAGGGTCATCCAAATCCATACAGGATCACTCTTCCCCCATTACCAAACTTTCTTAGGATTCTTCGTAGCTCTATATCAGTTTGTCCCTGATTGCTAAGAGTTGTTATCATTAGGGGTTGACGTTAAGTCGTGTCACTACTGTAAGAAAATTATTCCAGGTGTGTGTTTTTTTAGCACAATATAATTTGTAACTGTGTGAGGCCAAAAGTATCAGGCTCATTAAGCCCAATTCATGTAATGTCCGGTATTTTTTTTCTATGAGTTAATTTTCTTTTTTCCAATTGTGTCTCATTTCCATGCATCATTTTAATTATTTTGCATGATTTTACGTGCACCGATGGGGCTATAGATGGTATTTTTGAATTAGTTACACCATTCCAGTGGTTTTTTATTTTCGGGCATTAAGTAAGCTCGGGGATCATACGGTGCGCCTGGGGCATACCCAGTGGGCTAGGTGGTCGGGTTTCGAACCCGAAAAATGTTTAAATTCAGTTTTTGGTGTTTCGGGATTCTCCAGGTTCGTTAGGACGTGTTTGCATCCTTTTTTAGTGATTTGGGCCACTTAAGGGTATTTTAGTCATTTTGGGCTTTTGATAGGATATTTTAAAGTCTTTCTTTCTCTCACAACCAGACACACTTATACTCACACACACACCTTAGTGGCCGGCCAAGAGGAGAGGGAGATAGAGAAAAATGAGTTCCAAGTTTCACAACATAACCTCATTTCACCTCCTTCGGCTAGGATTCGTTCTCGGGTCCGAACTAGGAAAGTGGTCTACACGGTGGGGGCTACAAAACAATTCCAATGGCAGTGAGATTTCTTCCCATTTTCTGGTTTGAGGTTTTTATGATCCAAATCATCTATCCTTGTTTGCATCTAGTTAAGCTAGGATTTGATCTTTTACTCTTCATTAATGTCGTGTAGGATGTTGTAGGATTTCCAGGGACGTATTCAGTTTGCCAATCAGAGTGGTTTTTCCGGAGACTGGATTTTGCCAAAGTGGATTTTTGGGCGGGGCCTTGAAGGAAAGTGTCTTAGCAGCAACGTGAGCTTGACATTGGGTGATTTGCTTCGGCCATTCGCGTACTTTCATTGTAGTGGAACTTAGGGTTTTCACCTAAGTGGAGGTAGGGGGTTAAGTTCGTGTTTGAATCCAATATGTGGTCGTGCATTTTTATATGTTCCGACACTTAGTTGGAATGGTTGTAGTGAACCTTTGGTGTTTATTTGTCATAAATATATATATACTTGTATATGTATATGTGAATTTCTTAGACTTAAACATGTTAGTTGTCTTGTAAACGGTTTTATATATATACTTGGGTATATTTATGAATATGTGTTTTTGTGACAATTTGGCCATGCTTGTGTTTCATTACATTTTATGACATATATATATATATATATATATATTGGATGGATGTTAAACATGCAACATGTTTTACCTTTCGTTATACAATTCCTATCATGAATTGGTTGTGGTTAAATAGCATGATTATTGCTTGTTTTTTGACGTGGTAGGTAATTGGTTGCATGACATGTGATTCATGGTAGCATGTTTATATGCACGAACATGGTTTTTCCCAAAGTCTTGGGGGGTGGAGGCACTTGGCCAAACGGTGTGTCATAACCGACGGAGTGATGACTCGTCGACCTACAAAAGGTGGACCTTGGTTCACGCCTGGATTACTCGTGTGCGCTATGGTGATCATCTGGTTGGGATGTGGGGTACTCAAGCTCTTACAAGTCTTACCCCACCAATAGGACTACTCTTTTGTGCTTCAGCGAACGCGTGACTGGGGATTCATAGAGTCTGTGTGGTGTCGGTATGCATTCATGAAATTTCTATTCATTACTACATTTTAGTTATGAATAATGATATGCAGATCTATCTTGTAACGCATGCTTGGTTTCGGGCATGAACTTTGGGTCCCTGATCGGCATAAGTGTCGTGGTGGAAAAGGACTTGACCTAGGATGAAGTGGCATGCAACATGGGGTGCATTAGCATGACTCGTACCATCGGGGGATGATGCCTATTACGCTTCCCTACTGAGCAACGTTTCCACACCTTGTTACTTTTAACATATTTCATAATAGGGCAAGGCTATTGGTGGGCGTCAGGTGTGTACCAAATATGTGATTAAAAACGACACCTTAACAACATTTTAGGTTTTACCCTTCTACAAGCGCACAGATCAGTTGTAGACAATTTTACTTAAGTAGGGGAATATCGATCCCACAGAGACAAGGATTGTTCACTTCAATAGTCTAAAAATACTGAATTGTACTTTTCCGAAAAGAGTTTGTTTTTGTGAATTATCTAATGTTTAACGAAAATAAAACAGAAAGCAATAATAAATAATGGTTGTGATTCAGAGAGAGAGAAAACTAGGATTTTCTCACTCCACCACTAACCGCATAATATATTTCAGATTATATATCAATTGCATGAGGGCGATCCATTGACTATGAATTAGGTCGCACCGCGCCAACAGTTTGACCCCAAAAAGGATTACTCTCAACCGAATCGCGACAACCCATCTTAAGACTAAACTGATTAGTGCATGCCAACTACTAACAGAAAGTAAATGCAGAAAAGTAAATTAAAGCATGAAAATAAACTAAAGCATGTCTATATCAGTTTGTCAGGGCATGGCCTGTGTCAACCTAAGGTTTTGAGTTTTATGACCACCATTGTGTAGAAAATCACAGTTTAAGCCTCCGAGTTCCAGCCCATAGTGAATAATTGTGATTGTGTAAGATAAATACATTCGAAAAGTCTAAGACAAGAATCAATTCAACAATATAAACTTATATCACGAATAAAAACGATTTCTCATCTAACACAATCATCGCAGTATAGTCACAGTTTCCCCTCTCTATAATTGAATATAAAATTAAAATTACATTACTTGGCTAGGGTTTTGCGAGAAACCCTAGATACCGAGTTAGTTGATCATGGCGGCGAGAGACTCCATTGTCGGTGTAGAAACGCTCTCCATAATATTTTTCTCCATATCTCTAGGTCTTTAATGGTGGTTCTCTTCAATGGAAGCAAGTCTGAACTTTGAACGTGAGAACTCTATGAATAAACGTGCGTGCAAATCAGAACCAGAACCCCTCAACGAAACCTAACCCTCTCATATTTATAGACAAGTGAGGGAAACCCTAATAGTTGCCATTTTCTGTAATTTCATAATACATGAATAATATCTCTAAAATTTGATGTCAATATGTGTATAAGCCTATATGTAGAGGCCTCGAATCACAGATCACTTAAAATATCGAAGCAGGGACAAAACTGGAAAATTCCGAAACAACTTCTGCACATAAAAGGATCACGTGGCCACAAGGTGGGACCTACGCTTGGGCGTAGGGGCCACCTTTGGCTCATAAACCAGAGTGTAGCTCAGGTCCAATCTGCCTTTTTTTTCCTGTGCCAACGTAGGGTATCATGCATTTTTTACTCTAAAAACTCATTTTTTCATATTTGAGCTAGACTGGTTGTCTTTGACTCCCAATGCTTTTGGTTGAAGTAATAATGTCTGAAAATGATATTTTTGCCCTTCGGCGAGATAACGATGTCTGGAAATTACTATTTTGCCCTCTGGTAGCTCTTCTTTGCTCTGGCACACCTCTTGATTCCTTTCTCGAGATAGAAATGAACACGAACTCAGTTAATTCACCTAGATTAGCTCAGTTTCTTCATTAAGCTCCTGAAACATGCTTATACACACAAACGGGATAAAAATAATAAATAACAGAATGTAAAGACATAACAAATACAAGATAAGGACGAAAAATTACCAATATTGAGCACCTATCAGCTATAAAGGATGCGTAGGATCACGGACATGGTAGACCTAGTTTCCTTCCTCTTTTGTTTATTTTTTACCCACGTTGACGTATACGTACACTTGTATATTTTGAGGCGACTATCTTGTTAGCAAGATAACGGTTATGTATTATTATTTTGGCGCACCAAGAGTGCGAAATATTTATTATTTTGTATAGTATGTTTTAAATGTTTTAGTCACGTCATGTACTCTCATATATTGTCGTGGTTGCCACCGGATGTGGTGGTTGGGCGGATAAATTAGGGTTGTAGTTATTTGATTTCCATGTGTATGCGGGTCATGGTTCCGGTTCAACACTGAAGTATTGTATTTTTTCTCCATTTTTCTTATGGTGGTTTCAGGTGTTCCAAACAAAATTTCAATGTTTTCCAGGAGTGTAGCTTCGGCTCGGGAGGTTTCGGGGTTCATCCGGATGCCTTTGAAAACCTTTTTCTAAAACTAGTGCCGGGCAGGGTGAGAACTCGTCCTAAGGGGCGCACAAGCACCCTGGTGAGAACATGCCCGACCTGTTTTATGTTTTTCATTTTGTTTCATCTTGCATCCGTTTCCAGTGCTTCTAATAATTCTCCCAAGGTACTTTAAGGTCATTTAGTGGGGGAATGTGTGGGGTTTGAAATGTCTAGATCGACACGGCTTCTTTTCCATTCTCCCATTTCTTTTACTATCCTAGAATATGGTTTCTTGTTGTGGATCAGTTTTCCCCTTTTTCACGTCACTCCCAGAGTTCCTGGACTTCAATTTCATAATCTTGGGATTTAGGGGCGTGAAAATTCATATCAAGCCCAGCCAAACAGGAGATAAGGGTGTAATTTTTCAGAAATTTCCAAAATGCCCTAGACGACACTTCAAATCCCAAAAAAACTATAAAACGCGATATTGTGAACCTTAAGAAAAATGAGACTCTACCAACCATTTATAAAAGACATCAGGTATGAAACCTGAACACCAGACCCACCAAGAATGTCGTCGGGCCCACCGAACACACTCAAACTTATGAATTGCCCAAAAATGAAAAGTTCCCAAAATATAGGAACATACCCGGTGTCGCGCCCGCGCTTTTTATGCCACGAGGGGGGGGGGGCTCTCACGTGCCTAGGAGGAGTGAAGTTCCCCGTATAACCCAAAGAAGAAGAACGATTTGTTGTGTGACGGGGTTGAAAGGTACACTTAAAGGATATGGTCATTTGAAAACACAGTCGACACCTAATATTGAGTTGTGTGCTAGGTTACCTAAAGAGAGCTCTAATGAGCAAGATTTAAAATTGTGGACCCTGAAGTGACTCACTGATCTACGTGAACCACATCAACTGTGTTCGGGAGATTGGTTACACTTGGGAAAGGTGTTAGACACCCCAAAATGCCGTACCATGTACGACAACCTACTTTGTCCTATGATGTTGTTTTTTCAATTTATTTTCCATTTTTATATGTTATGCATGCTATGAAAGAAATGATGCAAAATAACAAAGTGTAAAAATGCATGCTATTATGTGACAAAAAGAAAGTAAGATAGAGTGTCACCCGTGCAGTTGTGCGCGAAAGGCGGGATGACCGAACTCGGAAAGGCCCAAGCTGCCTACATATCTCCGTGGTAGAGAATTAGGTCAAAATGTAGTTCACCAAGTGGCGGTTGAGTTGAAGGGTGAGGACTTACGAGTTGCCTCGAATTGATTGGAAATATGCCTTTTGAATGAGAACTTGGATTTGAAGAAGTGCCTTTTCAATGAGGACTTCGGGTGCTTTTTGAATTAGAACTTTAGATGGAAGAAAAACCTTTTGAATGAGGTTTTCAAATAAAAAACGTTCCTTTTTAATGAGAACTTCGGGGGCCTTTTGAAAGAGGACTTTAAATGGAAGAAGAACCTTTTGAATGAGGTCTTAAAATAGAAGAAGTTCATTTTGAATGAGGACTTCAGGTGCCTTTTGAATGAGAACTTTGAATGGAAGAAAAACATTTTGAATGAGGTCTTCAAATAGAAGAATTTCAATTTGAATGAGGATTTCGAGTGGAAAAGATGTCTTTTGAATGAGGACTTTTGGATGCCTTTTGAGTGAGGACTTATAAAATTATCGGGTGAGTAAGACTTTGGATTAGTCTTCAAGAATATGATTATGGTTCCCCCACCCGCCCTAGGAAGGTTTTGAAAGCTTTTTGAAATGTGGCATTTATACACTAAATGGCTCATCGGGAGAATATAACTTGCTAGATTATGGTCAATGGTCCTCGAAGAGCGATGTAATTTTAAAAGTATTTTTCCCCACTCTCCCGGGGGAAGGTTTGAAAGAGGCGAATGAGCGAATCATATTTTGAAAGATGTGTCCCCGAATAGGACTTTGACTTTGAAAAGCATTTCTCGGAGGAGTAGAATACACCATATCATGGATGGTTATTCTCTAGTAAATTGTATTTGAAAAGATATCATTTCCCCCAACCCCCCGGGGGGAAGTTTTGAAAAAACTTTCGAGGCTTATGACTTGATTTTTAAAAGTGAGTTCCTCGAACGGGTAGGATGTACAAAATGGTCCTCGAAGAAAATGATTTGATTATTTGATTCCCTTCCCCCACCCGCTCGGGGAGGTTATGAAAAGCCTTTGATAAACTACGCTCGAGAAAGACAAGTTTGAAAAGTATCCTTCGATTGACATTTGTCTTTACAAAATAGTTTTTTGGAAGGGTAGAACGCGTCACAACATGGGCAACGGTCCTCAAAGAATATACATTGAATGAATTCCTTTCCCCCACCCTCCCGAGGGAAGTTTTGAAGAAGTGTTTTGGCATTAGTAACCATGTGGTTTACCTTGAAATGTGCCTTTGATCGAGGTCTTTATTTTTTAAAGAAAAACTTCTCAGAAAGGTAGAACACGGGACAATATGGGCGGCCGTCCTTGAGAAGAAAGTAAATTGAGGAGAAATTATCCTCCACCTTCCCGGGGGATAGATTTGAAAAGCTTTTTAAGGGTGCATGCTCGAGAAAGCGAAATAAGTTAAATAAATATCCAAATATAGGACTTTATTTTTGAAAAGACATTCTCGGAGGAGTAGAATTCTTCATAACATGGATTAAGGTTCTCGAGAATAAAATTTTTGAATTATGAATTTTTCCCCCACCCCTTCGGTGAAAATGTATGATAGCATTCAAACGATGCGAAAAGAGTAATGAAGATGTATTTTCCTCTTTGAGAGGACTTGTTTGAGATTTACTTTTTGACAAAAAAGGTTTGATGGCGAACAAAGAATGTATTGAAAATGATTTTACCTCGGACTTACTTGAAAATATGTGTAACGCCCTGCGTTTCCTACTTCCTTTCTGGAATTCTTTTCCAAGTGTTAACTGTTTGTGACGTCACTTATTCATGACGTCTTGTGTAATATCGGTACATGTAAATTTTTCGCGTTTACGTTTCGGACTTTACGGGACGACTTCGTGGACTTTCGTTTTTGGCTTCTTGATTTATTGTTCTTTTGACAACTACGTGGCTTCTTTGCAACGTTTTCTCGTTGGAGCTTCGGCAATCGTGTTGCGTTCTCGAACGTGTTACCTTATTTTAATTTCGACACCCAGTGTGCCATTTATGTGATTATATGTTTATTGTTCTTAGCATATTTCACTAGTATTTCTTAATAGGTGTAAACCCGTGAATTGTTTGTTGTATTTTTATTTCGTAAATAATAATTATAGTTAAAAATGATTTCCAAGACAAAATGACCTAGGGGTATAATTGTAATTTCACTAGTATAGAGATAGTGGAAAATCCTAGAAATTTGACTAAGTGTTGAAATAGCACTTGAGTGGCATAGAGGTAAATAGAGTGGAGGACTATGGTCAAATGGGAAGGATGATTTAATGGCACTCTTGTAAGTGATCATAAATTGTAAGGTTTTTTGTCTTTTCTCACTTTAAATTGTTGTCACATTCTTGGCCATTAGATCTCACTTTTCCCATCTTTAATCTCAACATTTAGAAGGTAAGGCCTTGTTTGGCAAGTGGGTAAGGCTTGTGTGTATTGATTTACGTCTTCCATTTACAATACTTAGTGTGCACCCTTGGATCCATTTCTCTTTTTTCCAACATTTGTTTTAGACCCTTGGATTGGTTTAGAGATCTCTACAAATTCTCTTAATTTTTAAACTTGAAGACATCACCACATATTTTCTATCTTCATTTTTCTTCTCTCCCTCTTGCTCTCCTCCACTTTTTGGTTGGATTTCATCACCTTAAGCTTAGAGTTTAATGTTGCCTTCAACATGAAAGTTGTTCTTGGTGTTTTCCTATTTGATTTAAGCCAAAGATTGGTAAGTGTCTTCTCTCTTGGTGAGTTTACACTTCAAACCCTAGTTTTGGTTTCTTATAATGAACCACCTTTAATTCTTGGTTTCACCTTGTTTTGAGTCTTAACTCATTGTTAGGAGACTATGGTGAAGCTTTCCACCAATTGGATTCTTTGATTTTGGCGTTGGGTGGAGGCTAGGGCTTCTTAAGCTTACCTTGTGGCTTTGTTTTGTTCTTCATTTGAGGTATGGGAAACTTCTATCCTTTCTCATCCTTTGGTACGTGAGTGTGAAAATTTCATTCTAGGGTTCCTAACTTTATATGTGTATGTTAAGGTATATACTTGAAAATGTGAAGTTAGGTTTTGTAGGATATTATCTGATATAACCCTTATATATAACATGCTTGATGATTATATTAATAGGACTATGATGTATGCTAGTTAGATTATAATTCTTGATAGTTTGATATAAAAAGTATGTTTGTATGCCTATATGTGTATATATATGTGGGTATGGTTGTGTATGTGTATAAGTGTAAATATACATATGTGATTATGGGTACTAGTGGTATAGTCTTGATAGTGTAATTAAGCTAGCTATTTGGATTAGTAAGTTGGGATGTGGATGTAGATGCATGGTGTGATGTGGGGTCATGAACTTAGAGCGTTATTCTAGTTATCTCACTCTTGTTAATTTTGAAGTTATGATCTTGAAAATTAAATTTGTGTATAAAAGTGAGTTAATGTGAATCATTGCTTTAATTGAGTTAAAAGCATGTTAAATGAATGAAAATGTTGTCCTTGTGAATTCAATGACAACTTGATGATTTGGAACATGAATTGTTCATGAGAATGTATCCTTGTGATTTAATGCTTTAATTGTGATTTAAGAGCATGTTAAAGGATTGATGACATTCATGTTGACATTCTAGGAAATGTTTTTCTTAAATATGATGAAGTATATATTTATATTGGTGCATGGTTCATTTAAGACCTAGTGCATATTGAGTACACCTTTTACATTGTAATTCAATTGGTGTTGGTCTACACCCGGTCGTGTAACTATGGGTGAGTAGACTTGTGTCAGATAATTTGCAATAACTGGTCAGGTTGTGCTTCTCGTTCCAATGGAACTAGTCTTCCGAGAAATAAAGACGACCAGGGAGGACTTGTTCCGAACTCGTGTTCACGGACCGTGCTTCATGTTTTTGATATTCCTAATTGGGTTTGCATATCTCTCAATGGAATGGTCATGGCAAACTTCTCTACATTCCTTCATGAGCCGGTAGCCTCAAAAGTGAATGGTTAGAGGAATGATATTCATTGACCCTTATAGTTAGGGTGTGTGGTCGTGTGTGTACCATAAGGTGTGTTGAGTCACATTGCATTTGAGTTGACATTATGTGATTTATCTCTATATGTGAATCATGATGTTATTCAATGTGGTAGTGGAGAATGTTTAATGTGAATCTTGATATTTTAATTCGCATGTTATTAAAATGCTCAAATAAAATTGAATAATGTGAGAATATGATTTATATGATTGCCTTTAAAGTATAGTTGAATTTGAACTCTTATACTTGTGATTATGTACACACTTGTTTTGGTCATATTGGGCAAGGTTGATAAATTCTTGCACTTATGGCTTTATCCTTGATATGGATATGTGAGCTTAGCATAGTGGTTTTCGTTGAGCTAGTTAGTGTTGGTGTAGGAATGTGGCATCAATCGTGATATTGAGGTTTTGGTTATGATAGATGAGGTTATGAGTGAACCTAGTCGATTGTGTATTGATGGTCATTTGATTTTGTTAGAAACCTAAGTGATGTGGTTTCAAATGTGAAATTGAGGTTTGAAAGAATCGGGCGAGGTTTTGATTGAAACTAGTTCGTTCCATGGCAACGGCCACTAGATTCCCTTTAGCGATCTTAAGGATTGGAATGTCATTGGAGTTGTGGTCATTCTTGATTAAGTCGTTATGGAGTTTAGGGATTTGGATGTAGAGCTAAGTGTGGTTGGATTAGGGTTAGTCTCTTTGTGTATAGCCACTTGTTTTCTTTAGAGGTGTCATTTACTTGCGGTTCTTCATTTCCTTGCTCCATTGAGCGTCTTTAAATTCGCGTTGGTCTTCCCGTTAGTTGTTCGGTTGGCTTACCCGAAAACAGAACTTTACACAAGACTTGTATTTTTGAATCCATTCAATTTATAAGTGAAAAACCCATTTTCGCTCACCCCCATAATCCCAACTAAAACTTTGAGTTTTGAAATGGTTTTAAATTCATTTTATAAAAGATTTAGACATTTGAAAGTCAGCGGTGTATAAAACGAAGACCGGGGGCAAGACAGATGATTTTATAAAATTTTAGAGAATCATTTTTCTCAAATTTTACGTTTTTCACATTTCCCAAGGTCTCGATGACTATTTTTCAAATCTGTAGATGAAAAACTCACTTTTATAATATTTTTGAATTTTCGAGACTGATGGTGTCAATAACGGAGGCTTGTTAAAAAAATGCATTTTTTTGTGGTTTTACTATTGAAATTCAAAGGTACCTTGACGAAATCTCTCCACGGGCAACATCTCACCAGCCTCAATATTTTTCAAAGTTAAAGGTACCTTGGCGACATCTCGCCACGGGCGACATCTCGCCAGCCTCAACTTTGGTTGGATTTTTCTTTAGCGACATCTAATTTTCGAAATTTCATTTCTCCCACCTCGCTCCTCCAAATTGAGTCACGTTTGTGTCTATGGATTTCCCTATGTCCAAATATGTGAGATAAAATTGGAAATCACATATTTTCCCTTTAAATGATTGTTTTACCCTTGGTGAAAGTGGGGTACTTTAACTTTCGATTTTGGTTGGAGTTATCCTACACCATTTTCAAAAATTCATATCTCTCGCTTCGTTGTTTCGAATTAGGCCCCGTTATTTATATGGTCTGTCCTATGTTCAAATATTTGAGATAAAATTTGAAATATCATTTTTATCCTTGAAATGATTGTTTTACCCTAGGTGGAAGAGGGGCACTTCAACTTTCTATTTATGTCAGCGTTGTCCGACACCGTTTTCAAAAATTCATATCTTTCACCTCGTTGCTTTGATTTAGGTCACGTTTGTTCATATGGCTTGAACTATGTCCAAATATGTGACATAATGTTTGAAATTATATTTTTTCCATTGAAATGACCATTTTACCCTTGGGTGAATATGTGACCTTGAAATGGTCAGTTTGATGTGTTGTTTAATTCTTTTCACCTCCCTTTTATTTTTTGATGACTTTGGTGACTTCCCTTAGGTTGGAATGACTATATTACCCCTGTATTGGATTTATAGATGGTGGGAAGTGACAATTGAGGTGATTAGTAGCATTGATATGAGAGCGGATATCTCTTGGTGGGCGTATTGATGGTGATATGGTTATTAGGAGCTTAGTATGTTGTGGTCTAGGAAGTTTGAGTTCTTCTTCTTCCTGGGGTATTAGTGAGTAGTAGCGATTGCTCTCATGGTTTAGTGATAGGCGTTGTGTAGACTATCAGAGATAGATTAGTGGGTATGAGTCATAGTGATCCCTGATTTGGTCTGTGTTATGTGACTTGTATTGTTTATCCATCTTTCTCTATATATATAATACTTATATATATATAGGCGTGCGTTTTCCATGTGTTGTTATGTTATGGTTTCACTATGTGTTAGTTGCCATGTTTGTTGATGCATAGTATAGGACTAGAGGGATGTGTTTTGGGGGTCTCGTATTGGTGTGAGTACCATGTGGGATGATTGACCGAACTAGGATAGATGCATGTACATGTGTTGGTTAGCACTACTTGGACGGACAGGGGATATAGCAGTTTAGGTTTTCTCCTACTAAGCTAGTGAGCTCACCCCTTTTCCCTTTTCCCCAACCCCCTGTTGTAGGTACAAGGTTCTTCTCATAGGATGGCTTGTGGCGCGGATGTTGTTATGGGTCTAGGACGTTCTTACGTAGTGCTATTCCGATTAGCTTTTCATTTGCTTGTCTCCTCATATTGACATTGTTAATGTATTTCTTGGGAGCCAGTCTATTGGCATATCCATTCCTTGTATTTGATATCCTTACATCGTTGTAGAAATGTATTCTTTCGGTGCTCAATGTGCCTTGTGTATCATTTGGTTTTAGTTTCCGCTCAGTTGTGCATGGAATTATTGTTATTAGTACTATTCCATTCATTTTATTGTTATTAAGGATCTTAGTTGATCTCTCTATGTATGGATCACACCCCAGAGTCATTGGATGTCCCGATTCGGGAGTCTTAGGATTTTAGGGGCTCGGGACCAACCCAAAAATTTTCGGGCTGGGGTCACTCAATCTAACGGCTGCTATGAAATTATTGAAACTGACTCTAAAACTCTTTCCATCTAAAAAAGATAACCCAAGCTCCTCTCTTTCACAGTTGGTATGCCCGCCCTCCACCGCAACTTCCCGCCATCAACTGCCTTCGTCGCTGGCTGTCTCTGTGTGTGTGTTTGTGTGAATGTGTAGATCTGATATATATGTGTATATGAAACTTAATACTAATTAGGATATATATATATATATATGTGTGTGTGTGTAGATCTGATATATTGGATTTAATCATTTGTTTTCCCCGGCCCAAATGAATCAGGAAATAAGCACCAAAAATGGTAGAATTTCTTGTAATTGTGTGTTCTGATCTTTAATTTATTGATGTTAAACCTTCAAGTCAGTCTTTACAACTTAATTCAAACCAAGATATACATATATATATATATATATATATATATATATATATGTGTGTGTGTGTTTGTGTTCTGTATTTTTTAAAAAAAATCCTTGCCTGGAATTTTTTGTATGTAGATCTTGTGATTTTTTGGTTGATTTTATCATTTATATACATAATACATGTGTAATATACATATATACACAACAAGATTCTTTATTTTTCAAATTAATCTTTCATTTTTTTTCTAATCTTATAACTTGATTTTATTTTTTTAAAACAAAATTTTCTTCTAATTCATCATATCATTTCGTTCCAGTATTCCTAATTTTTTTTTATAAAAAAACAACTGTAAACCCGAAAACCCGACCCGCCCCAACCCGATCCAACCATGTCGGGTTCGAACCAACCCGATTTTGAATTCAGGTTGGGTTGGGCCGGGTTTACCTGAATCCGGGTTGGTGTCGAGTTTGGGTTGGGCCGTGTTGAGCCCGCCCAACTTGCACCCCTAAGTATGAGGGATTACTTTTTAGACCAGTTGAACACTACCAAGCTTTTGTGGAAGGGAAAAGAGGGGAAATAGGGAAAAATGAGAAATTACTTATGATGGGATGCGATAAGTTAGGGTTTATCTGTAACTCTAAATGACCCTTGACTGGATGACCAGATTAACTTTGACTGGTTGACCTGGTAAGATAGCGGTTAAAATTTAAATTGCAGAGAGATTTATACGAAGAAACTCAATTGAGATATCTACGGACTAGCAATCGTAACAACTTGGCTCAACGACCAGTATATATATAGATGGCCAGCCAAAAGAAGAGGTATGCAAAAAGTGATTCCACTTCCATAATCATTCACTTCAAGTATCAAAGTTAAGCTCTAATTTGATCGTCGGAGGGTCTTTGGCCAGCACCACACCGGTGCCTCCAATTGACTTTAACTTGTCATGTAGGATACGGTGTCGTTCTAGATCACCACAGATTTCTCCTTCATCAGTTGGCGCCGTCTGCGGGAACCGTTTGCTTTCCTAAACAATCATGGTGGTGTTGCGATCTGGGTTGGTTGCCGGCGGGGAACCATCGATGCAGGCCTCTCATAAAAGGGAAGTGCTTGGGGAACACCTGAGCAACCCAAATGATCATGAGTGCATCACAGCGTTGGAACGACAGGTCTAAGCATTACATTAAGGGATGAACCAGTTGATTCAACAAAATGCGACGATTCTGCGGCAGCTGGCTCCTCCTACCTGCCCGCCTCCTCACAACGTTATGTCAGACAGACACCAGAATCCCCCTAACCCATATGATAATGTAGAGGGGAGAGATGGTGATCTCCCGAGGAATGACCTAGAGGCAGAGCAAAGTCAGATTGGAGATCGACGCAGAGATCTTTCCTCTCCACCTCCACAAAATTCCCGGCTTCAAGAAAACATGACGATTTGTGTTGATGAGAAGACAGAAGAAGTCACTCACGTTGACCAACAGATCCAGGATCTCAAAGCAAAGATGGATGATGTGATGCAAGCAATGAGAGGAAAGAGATCGACTACCATAGAAGATTTAGTCCATAGGACCAACCTGTCCTTTGGCCTTACTATTATGCAGTGCCCTCTTCCAGATAGATTCAAGATGCCCACTATTGGAAGTTTTGATGGAACAGAAGATCCTCTAGACCATTTGGAGACCTTCTAAGCACTTATGCACTTACATGTTGTACCAAATGCCATTATGTGTCGTGCTTTTCCTACAACGCTAAAAGGTTCAGCACACGTGTGGTTTACCAAGCTTAAACCAAGATCCATTGTGGCCTTTGAAGAGTTAAGCAAACAATTTGTGGGACATTTCATAGCTGGACAAAGGCAAATGAGGCTAGCTACTTACCTGCTTACAGTGAAACAACAAAAGGGAGAATCTCTTAGAGATTACATCAGCCAATTCAATACTGAGATGTTAAAAGTGGAAGAGGCGGAAGATAAGGTAGTATTGACAACCTTTATGGGAGGCTTGCAGACTTCCAGGTTCTTGTTCTCGTCAGCTAAGGAACCTCCCTCCACCATGGCACAGTTATTGGTCCGAGCCCAGAAGCACATGAATGTTGAAGCTGCCATGAATGACCGGAAAGGAAAAGAAGTCAAAGACAAAAAGTCCGATAACAAGAAGAGACCAACTTAGGGAACTAAGGATGAGAAAGATGCCAAGTACAAAAAATCATCTGTTTTCCAGAATGAGAGAACTCCCTGCTATAGAAGTGATGATAGGTATGCCAACTATACCCCTTTGAGCATGCCTATAGATCAAGTCTTTTTGCAAATTGAATATGATCCGTCCCTGAAATGGCCAGCAAAGATGAAGTCAGACCCTGCAAGTAGGCCCCGTGACAAGTATTGTAGATTTTATCGCGACCATGGGCATACTACAGAGGATTGCATTAACCTCAAGGATCATATTGAGAGTTTGATTCGAAGAGGTCACTTGAAGAGATTCACCACTAAAAATAACAGGGATGTCACAAACCCCTAAAGAAGAGTTCCAGACAACCGTCCTGTAGAGCAACCGCCCGTAGGGGAAATCAGAGTTATCGCTGGCAGTTATGCAGGTGGCGAGGAGTCCAGTTCAGTTCGCAAGGCATATACTAGGAGGTTATGAGGACCATGTGAAGTTTTTGAGGTAGGGGTACCAATTCCATCCTAAAAAATACCACGCCTTGAGGAACCAGTCATCACGTTTTCAGATGAAGATGCAAGGGGAATTCAATAGCCCCATGATGATCCCTTGGTTTTCATTATGGTGATTGCCAACTACAATATAAGACGCATCTTGATAGATAATGGTAGCTCTACAGATATCCTCTTCCTTGATGCTTTTAGTAGAATGGGAATCACAGGTGAAAAGCTTAAACCTACAAGATCGCCACTGGTGGGATTCTCAGGAGACAAGGTGTACCCACTGGGGGCAGTTACCCTTCCAGTGACGGCCAGAACCAGCCCACAAAGGATTACAGTGATGGTAGAGTTCTTGGTGGTTGATTGTCCATCTGCGTACAATGTGATCTTGGGAAGAGCCACTTTAAATGTAATGAAGGCGGTGACTTCAACCTATCATCTCTTAATGTGCTTTTCAACAGATCACTGTGTGGGTGAACTGAGAGGAGATCAGATCACTGCCAGGGAGTGCTATACTGCATCTCACAAGCAAGGAAAACAACATGAGACAGTAGTTGTCGGAGAGGTAGAGGAAAAAAGCAAGGGTGAGCTAAACCAATCGAAGACCTAGAAGAAAACAATTTGAATAGGGAAGATCCTACAAAGAAAGTGAGCATAGGGTCTCTCCTTCCCTCCTACCTCAGAAATGAACTTATAGAATTCCTCAGACAAAATCAAGACGTCTTTGTCTGGACACAGGAAGACATGTCAGGTATTGATCCAGCCACTATGGAGCATCGGTTGAATGCGGACCCTTCTTACAAACCTTTCAGACAAAAATGAAGAACTTTTACCGCAGAAAGGAACCAGGCTATCTATGAAGAAGTTGACAAACTCCTTAAGGCTGGCTTCATCCAGGAGGTGCACTATCCAGATTGGCTGACCAATGTGGTACTGGTGAGAAAATCCAATGGCAAGTGGAGACTGTGCGTGGATTTTACAGATTTAAATAAGGCGTTCCCCAAGGACAACTTCCCCTTGCCTAGGATTGACATGCTGGTGGAAGGAACGACATGCCATGAGTTACTAAGCTTCATAGATGCGTATTCAAGATACAACCAGATTCCCATGCATGTTCCCAATAAAGAAAAAAAGTCATTCTTAACCGACAGAGGTTTATACTGCTATAGAGTAATGCCCTTTGGGCTCAAGAACGCTGGTGCAACATACCAGAGGCTTGTCAACTCAATGTTCAAAGATCAAATTGATATAAATATGGAGGTATACGTGGATGACATGCTGGTAAAGAGTCTGAAAGCTGAACAACACTTAATTGATCTACAGGAAACTTTCCAAGTTTTCAGAATTCACAACATGAAACTCAACGCCAGTAAATGTGCATTTGGAGTATCTTCAGGAAAGTTTCTTGGCTACATGGTGAGCAGAAGGGGTATTGAAGCCAACCCATAAAAGATTCAGGCAACTCTTGATATGAAGTCTCCATCATCGACCAAGGAAGTACAGAGGTTGTCTGGAAGGATTGTAGCCTTGAGAAGACTCATATCTCGGGCAACTGACAGGTGTTTGCCTTTTTTTTGCGTTCTCAAGAAGGCTTGTCAATGGACACAGAATGTGAGCAGGGTTTTCTAGATCTCAAAAATATCTCACCTCACCCCCGCTCTTATCACGTGCGATTCCAGGAGAAGAACTATATCTCTATCTGGCGGTTTCTCTGTGGGCAGTGAGCTCGGAGTTGGTTCGAAAGGAAGATGGATCCCATAAACAAGTATATTACACCAGTCGGGCACTTAGAGGATCGGAGGTAAGGTACCCAAAGATTGAAAAGTTAGCTTTCGCCCTAGTTGTCATAACCAGAAAACTCAGACCCTAATTCCAGGCGCACACCATCATTGTGTTAATAGACCAGCTGCTCCGACAAGTCCTTCACAATCCGGATACTTCAGGGTGACTCATGAAGTGGTTAGTAAAACTCAGAGAGTTTGATATTCAGTACAAACCACAAACTGCCATCAAAGCCCAAGTAATCGCAGATGTTCTTGCAGAATTCACTCATTCTCCAGAAGACTGTTGCGACTCCGCCAAGCAGATAGAGACAGAACCTGCTTGGACATTGTATGTAGATGGGTTGGCCAACACACAAGCTAGTGGAACAGGGTTGGTGATTATCTCCCCCGAGGGAGATATTATCAAGTATGCTCTTAGGTTTGACTTCAAAGCATCTAACAACGAAGCAGAGTATGAAGCTTTGTTGGTTGGGCTAAGAATGACGAAGGCACTTGGGGCTAAACAACTGAAGGCTCATACTAACTCTCAACTTGTTGCCGGGCAGGTTCAAGGGGAATACGAAGCCAAAGATGAAAATATGAAAACTTACCTCCGGAAGATAGGTGAGATGAAATGTCAGTTTCAAGATTTTTCTATCCAGCATATCCCTCGAGAAAATAATCAGCAAGCAGATGCCCTTGCCAAATTGGCTACATCAGAAGAAGAAAGAGAAATATTGGTAGAACACGTGAGCGGCCCAATTACTGCAAGAGATGAATTACATGAAGTTCAGCAAGTTGTTCGAGGGATAGAATGGGCGCAACCCATTATAAAGTACATAGAAGACGAAGAGCTGCCAACAGACCAAACAGAGGCACGAAAGGTGAGAATGAGGGCAGCCAGGTACACTCTTATTAATGGAGTACTCTACAAAAAATCATTTTCCCTTCCATATTTGCAGTGCATTTCTATAGAAGAGGCAAACTACATCCTCAAAGACATACATGAAGGTTTTTTGTGGAAATCATGCTGATGGAAGGGCGTTAGCTTATAAAGCAGTGCGACAGGGGTATCTTTAGCCTACTATGCAGAGGGACGCACTTGATTTTGTGATAAAATGTGACAAATGTAAAACGTTTTCTAACATCCCAAGACAACCTTCGGAAGAGCTAACCCCTATGTCAGGACCTTGGCCATTTCCTCAGTGGGGAATGGATTTCATTGGGCCTTTTCCAAAGGGCGAAGGGCAGACCAAGTTTACCATAGTAGTAGTGGACTACTTTACAAACTGGGTAGAGGCAGAATCACTAGTCAAAATAAAGGAAGTAAACGTCAAAAATTTCATCTGAAAGTCCATTATTTGCAAATTTGGAGTTCCCAAGGTGATCGTGACTGACAATGCCAAGTAGTTCGAAGGAAGTATGTTTACCAACTTTTGTGTTGAATTGGGCATAAAACTCCATTATTCCTCTCCTGGTCATCCTCAAGCCAATGGACAAGCATAAGTGAGAAATCGGATAATATTGACAATGCTCAAGACTCGCCTTGATAAAGCCAAGAGTTTATGCCCAAAATAGTTACCGGGAGTTTTATGGGCTTACCAAACTACAATGAAGACTCCTACGGGGGAAACTCCCTCTATGTTAGCCTTTGGAAGTGATGATGTCCTACCAGTGGAAACCAAGATCGCTAGCTTTAGAACGACACATTATGACCCAACCCAGAATACTCTAAAGCAACAAGTAAGCCTAGACTTGATTGAAGAAAAAAAAGAGCAAGCTTAGATGAGGACTGCTGCATATCAACAAGCGATGACAAGATACTACAATGCCCGAGTTAAGTCACGGAGCTTCCGGGTGGGTAATTTGGTACTACGCAAAGTTACTTTGGCTACTAAAGAAAAAGGTACCGGCAAGTTAGGGGAAAAATGGGAAGGACCCTATCGAGTCATACAGATAAATAGGCCAGGGGCATATTGGTTGGAGACACTGGGAGGAAGACAACTTGAGCATCCATGGAATATTGAAAATATACGAAAGTATTACGAGTAGTTAATTATGTCAACTGACAATCTTCATCTTAAATGGAGAATTCTAGTGAATAAAGCCAAGTCACTTGCTTGATTCCACTTTATTTTTGTAAGACGACTAGTTCTTTTGAATAAAAGAAATATTATTTCTTAAACTTGTTCTTGTGTGTCACACTTAACTGGGTTTCCATGGTCAATCGACAAACTTTATTATAAATAAATAAATTCTACTCCTTAAATAAAAGGGGCGAGCTGAGTGAAACTCGTAAAAAAATAATTAGTCTTTTATTAAAAAGACGGGTTGGGTGAAGCCTACATGATAAATAAATAAATAACCAACTACTAAAGGAAATGATTATTCAACTATCTGGAGCATTTTCTTCATGAGCGGCCTCTACTTCATACTTTGAAAAGTCCAAGTGTGGGTGGTTAGAAATTGGACGAGCTTTGCATGCATCAAATCCCTCACAATATGCTTGCACTTTGAGAATTTGGAGTTCAGTTGATTTCTTGAAGTCTTTAACAACAGATGACTGTGCATAAGCAAGATCATCAGATCTCTTCGTTGTAAAAGCTTTTTTTTCCTCATTGAATGCCGCTTGAGCTGTTGCAAGATTAACTTGTGCTTTCTTGAGTTCTCCATCCTTCTTAGTAAGATTCTCATTTACTGTGGCTAAATCTTTCTCATATATATCCTTAAGAGAGATAGTTTTTGAATTAAGCCTCTGAATTTCTTGAGCGTTGATGTCTCCGGTGGTAGCTCTAGAAATTAGGTCCATTATAAGCGTAGCACCTTGAGAAATTTAAATAAAGTATAAGCATGAGTAAAATAATAAAGATAAATAATAATAATGGCGAAAAGTATTCTATTTGTCCTTACTATGCCCATTAGATGAAAATATTTATTTGAGAGTTCCTCAGCAAATATGGACCTTAGTATAGCAAGCTCATCTTTTGGGAGATCTTGGTATATGTTATCATAAGTACCCTTAAATCTCTGATAAGACCTTCTTCCAAAATTTTGGTAAGGAATTTGGGTATGAGAAGTACTGACCCCGCCAAAACCCATTGGCGATTCTGCAAAACTATTAAAGCCCAAGTTTGCAGGAGCAAGTTGGACAGGCGCCCTTAGGATAGAAGCATTACCCAGAGTAGCTTCCCCCACTTTTTGCTTTTTTGAAGTAGATTCAGAAAGGGAAATATTATTTTGAGCTTGAGCAAGGATCCCTTTGTCAATTGTTTTGCCAGACTCCCTGATGGTAGACTACCGCTTTTTGCCTGTGCAAGAATTATTTTGTCGATTGACTTGCTCAAGCTTCTAAAAAAAAGATCGTTCCCTTCCTTATTCATGTCTGCAAAGGACATGAATAATGGTAAAAGGTGCAAAATTGTATATATATGTATATAAATAAAATAAAAAATAAATAATAATAACAGTTCATAAATATAAATATATATATATATATATATATATATTCAAAATAAATAAAATCAAATAATTTTTAATAAAATAATAAATTAAATATATATATGCGTACCCTTTTCGGACGAATTAGGATTGGGCGGTGGTTCCAATTTTGAACCATATGAATTCACATTTTGATCTGTCAGGACTATTTCGAATTTTCTTTTCGATTCCGGATAGTGGAATGCATTCGTAATACACAACGATTCTGCCTTAGAAAGAGTCGGTGCTTGCTTAAAATCTACGTACAAGCAAAATTCAAAGTGAGTAATAAACATACATACATACATACAAAAAGATTACTGTGAAAAAATAAAAATGGTACTCACCGGAAGGATCTGAGTCTATCTGAACTTGGGGAACCAAAGGGCTCGAGGAAGGATTACTATCAGAATAAAATTCCCAACCATAACCAGAAACAAAAAAGAACCTATTTTTTCAGTGTTTATTGTTATCTGGTTTTCCAATTATAAGTATTTCTCACGGAGGGAACACAGGAATGAGTATTTCTCACGGATATATGTCAAGTCACCTTGGTCAATGGTCGATTGTCCCTGTTGATCAGGCTTCTTTGACAAAGGAGTCATGTTATCTGATTCAGATTTATTAGAATCCATGTTTACCGAATCCAAATTCTGTGAGTTCACAGACATGGTGACGAAAAATAATATTGAGGTATTGTTTTTTTCTATTATTTCTTTAATAAAGTTTGTGCGATGTATTATATATAGGAGTAATATATTAAGATGAAGTAGTTCCAACACGAGTACGTAAGTGAATAAATTTAATGGTAGTGGACAAATCTAGATTGCTTCGGGAAAATCCCGTTGATAGTGGCCGCCTGTTGATAGCTGTCTGTCATGAAAATTCCCAAACCTATTGGGATTCTTGTGTTTAAATATATATATATATATATCATTAACAGGTTGCCTTCCCGAGGCAAATGACGAGCCACATACCAAGAGGAGTCTTCATGGACTCAATCAATTAGGATTCCTTTTTTTTTTTTTTTTAAATATGCTTGGTGATGTTTGCCTTGGGAGATTCCCGAGGCAATTTGTTTGCTCCTATAATGGGAGTTCTTTTTAGGTTAAAAAAATGGGAGTTCTTTTTCATTAGGACTCCCAACACATCATTTCCATAACATATCTATATATATATATATATTATGTATATATATGAGTTGTTTCAAATTTCAATGTTATATATGCAAATTTCTAAAAATAATGTCTTAATAATATTTTGCAATTACTTTTTCTCTCACCACTGCCACATTGCTCTCTTATTAATTTAATTTTAATTTTTTTGAAAAAACTCTTATTAAAAAAACCGTAAATGATCATGATTTTTTAAAACAAATTGTATATATATGTTGTTATATTTTCATATTTGTTCCAATTATTAAAATAGGGGGCATGTGATTAGTTAGGGTTTATCTATAACTCTAAATGACCCTTGACTGGCTGACCAGATTAACTTTGACTAGCTGACCTGGTAAGATATCGGTTAGAATTTAAATTGCAGGTGAGATTTATACGGAGAAACTCAGTTGAGATATCTACGGACCAGCAATCGTAACAACTTAGCTCAATGACCAGTATATATATAGATGACCATCCAAAAGAAGGGGTATGAAAAAAGTGATTCCACTTCCATAATCTTTCACTTTAAGTATCAATGTCAAACTCTAATTTTACCGTCGAAGGGTCTTTGGCCGGCACCACACCGGTGCCTCCAATTGACTTTAACTTGTCTTACATGATACAATGTCGTTCCAGATCGCCACATATTTCTTCTTCATCAACTTATATATAGTTAGAGGCAAGTGAAAATAATAACATGAAACATAAAACATTCGTCCTTCCTTTTTTTTCTTCTATATATTTCCATTTTATCTTAGCTTCTTTCTATGTGCGTATGTATAAGTGTGTGTGTCGGGTAACAATGTATGTCGAGGGTTAATGGACTTGCAATAACTAATCAAAATTTGATGGGTAAAGCGCATAAAAACTCCTATGATAAAATTTACAAATAATCTCCGAAAGGGTAATTGGTGCAATAAATCCCCTAATTTATCAGGTTTTGTTATAAAATGTCACATTCTTTTGAATTTTTTCATAAATGACCACAATGTGTCACTACCATTTCTTATTAAATTATACTTAATGTATTTTTATTATTAATAAAGATTATAAAATAGTTGATTCTAAGCTGATGGCATATTATTCACTCAAATGTGAATAAACTTTTACATGATTTTTAAAAATAATTAATTTTTAGGGTGTAATATTGATTTTTACATGATTAAATTAATTTTTAGGGTGCTTAAATAAGAATTAAGTAAAAAGTTTAACTAGGTAAGTAATTACTCAACACTATTTATATATAACATGAGAAAACTGGTGTTTATTTTTTAAGTAATTTGTAAGTTCTGTAGGAATATAACTGATGAAAAATTATTCTATATCAACTTTTAAAAAAAGAAATTTAGGATAATTAATTTTATTACTTAAATTTAACTAAAATTTAATATCAAGTTAACTATTTAAAAAATAAATATTATTATAACTTCTAACTTTATTTTCTTTATTTGGAGGTATATTTACTCTAATACTGTAATGCCCATAATTTTTTTTGTTTTCATTTTAATTCGTTGAATGACATCATCATCGTTTCATCGCATTATATGAGTTTCATGTATTGGAGAGGTCATGGTTTGAGTTTTCGGGTGTAGACACCGCATTTTTACCTCCCCTTTTCGATCACCGGAATTGCACTCCGGGAGGTAGTTAGTGCCCCTTTGACCACAATCGATTGGGTATTGCTAAATTTGACTTGGCGATATCTCATAATCCGATCGTTGGATTTCTGATCAGTTTTCTCCAGCGAGTCTCTTACCACATTTACGTTTTAGGAGAGTTTCTTGGAAGCAAATTACGCGTACGCCTACCGTTCAACTTACATAGCACCCACTTAGGGTTTCGGCTTCCGGGAGCCGTATCTTACAATCCGATCGTCTGATTGACGATCCGCCTTCTCCAATCACTCCATATGACATTTTACACTTCGAGAGGTCGCTCGATGGCCAATAACACAGGTGCCATACCGTTCACCTGAAAAAGGTATTTTTAGGGTTTTAACCCTAAACAGTGATATCTCTCTCCTCGACTGTCAAATTCTCTTGCGATTTTCACCGGTGATCTAGTTTTTCACTACTTCACTTATGTCCTAGACATAAACGTCCTTGATTTCAAAGCACAGGGGGTCCAAATACCCAGTCAGGGGATGTGGTCCCCACAATCATCTTTTAATCTGATCGTCATTGTCCGATCAGAGTTTACCGGTGCATATCTAACATATCAAAACCTCAAAAAGCACTCAGAGCAAAATCCATTTTGAGTTCGGGACCCAATTTTGGCCCCGGTGAAAGTAGTCGAACAAAATAAGTTAAAATTTAATAGTTACTTCAACACATTATTTGAAACAACGACTACAACTCGATCCGATCAAATCGCAGGTCAAACTCCATTCCATTAGCATTTTAAGTTTGAAAGGGGCGTCTTTGTAATTTCCAAGAGTTTGGTGGTTCCAATTGACAAACGAACCCCGCCATCTTTTTCAAAATGCCGTTTCGAGCCGGGAATGGTAATTTCTCTGTTATAATTCAAATGATGAATTTTTTACCTACAAGTGACTGTCGGTACCGGACTGGGGTCCACATGTTCTCTTTTTAGTAATTAAAATTTATTTTTATATAGAAAATAATTTTCTGAGAATTTTTAACGGTAATTACATCTAAAACAGAGAAGGTTTGACCGGAAAGTGAAAATCGGTTCGCACCCGGTAAATCTTTACACAGTATCGGAGTTGGCCTCATCTACGAGACCAACAATTTTGACACACAATTTTTTTGGATTTTAGCTTGGTCTCGTCTTGCCAAGGCTTAGAAAAATAAAAAAAAATCAAGAAAAAACCTAAAACAAAGTTCAAGATAAGACCAAACTAAAAAGATGAGAGAGATAGACAAATGGGGAGGGAAAATAATTACACTTCCTGTAACACCCCGTGTTATTTTCCTTTTTCCAAAAATTATTTCCGATTTAATTTCAATTATGACGTCACTTGTTCATGACGTTCATGTTATTCTTGATATTTCGCGTGTAAATTTTTCGCGTTTTACGTTTCAGACTTGGAGGGACTACGTTACGCGAATTCTTATTCTCGACTACGCGGTTTCATTTCGACGTTTGGCATTAGTGATTCGATTGGGTGGCTACACGTTCTGTCGTTCGACGTTAAGTGTTCCGACATTTGGGTTCCTACCCCAGTGTAATTATTTTGGACTATTTTAGTTATTTGGCGTCCCGTGGACTTTCGGGGTCGCGCGATATTATTTGGAGAGTTATTTTAGTAATTATGAAAAATGAGATAGTCACTTGTGTAATTATGCTAAGTATGAGAGTTGGTTTTGTAATTGGCCTAAATATATATACATGTGAACGATTGTGGGTGTCTGATCTTCTCCTTCTCCACGACGGAACCACTTCTTCTCCTCTCTTCATGCACGGCCGATGCTGCAGCTCCTCTCCTTCATCACCATGTTCGCCGGTCATGGCAAGAGAGAGAGAGAGAGGCCGGCCGGAGGGAGGCGCGGCGGTGGTCGCAGCTGGTCGCCATAGCAGGCGCGACTGGAGCTGGAGCAGCGGCGGCCGAGCTGGGTCGGCGGTTCGCGGTGGTCGTCGGTTGAGCTGGACGGCGGCGCAGGGTCGGCGAGGAGCTGCAGCTGGTGGCGCAGTCGTGCAGGGGCGAAGCAGTCCGAACGACAGGGGCGACTCCGGCTGAGCTTCGGCCAATTTTTCGGTGACCTTCCGGTGATCGGTTTGAGCCGATTTTCGGTGAGTAGTTTCGTACCTACGCAGTATTCGTCATATATTAATTACGTGATTTTACGTTGAACGATTTGCCCGGAAATCGCATTTATTGGTTATAGTTTTCGTTTGGGGTATTTTAGATTTAACCCAATTATTTAACCTATTGTTAACGGGCTTCGTATATATCGTATAGGTTGTCGAGGCGGACATTTCGATATATTCGAAATATTTTTCGAACGACTTTGGTCGGTGGGCGTTATATTCGGGCGCCGGTACTGTTCACGGTGGGCCCGAAACGGCTGTTCTGTAAGCGTATTTCAGGTGGGAAATTATATTTCTCACTCCGCATTATTGAAGTAGTTTAGGGGTGTAAAACCCTTATTTAATTTAATATAGATATTTTAAATCGTTAATTTAAATATCTATGATTCGTTTAGAATCGGAATTGGACTTAGGAATTAATTTAAGAAAATTAATTAAATTAATTCCTATGAGATAAATTAAATTCTTATTTAAATTGAATAAGAATAGACGGCTTAGAATTTTCCTTGAGAATTAAATGGACTAGTGTACATGTGGACGTAAGGGGCACGAATACTTAGACGCTATGCTAGGTTCCCCTACGTTACGTGAATTGATTGCTTTAATTTTGTTTAAAGGCATGATAAGAGAAATTGAAATATTTTCTAAAGAATTAAGGAAAATATATTTGTGAAAACATGAATTGTTTTGTTTTCATGTGATTTAAATGTTTTATTGTATTTTAAAGCATGCAAGGAGATTTTTTGAGATTTTTGTCGACATTACCATGTGGGTATTTGCGTAAATATGATGCATAAATATCTATGTTGAGTACAGGAGTATGTATCCTGTAGGGACGGTTTTGTGTCGGATTGTATCCGTTAACCTGTGATTGGGCGCCGTGTGAATTATGTGCGGGTAATGAAGTCGCAACTGGGTTGTGCATCCATTTCGGATTTCGTATTGGAAGTCGCAACTGGGTTGTGCAAATGAAGTCGCAACTGGGTTGTGCATATGAAGTCGCAACCGTGTTGTGCTTATGAAGTCGCAACCGTGTTGTGCATATGAAGTCGCAACTGGGTTGTGCAAGTGAAGTCGCAACCGGGTTGTGCATATGAAGTCGCAACCGGGTTGTGCATTGTGTTTCATGGGGTTTCTGCCATGAGGTTTATGAGTCACATTGTATTTGCACGGCATTATGTGATTTCATTTGACATGTATACGTGATATTATTACATGTGATGTTGGAGCAGGTTTAATATGTATTATTATTGCCTGTTGGATTTGGGAGCATGTTATGTATGAATATTGCGAATTAAATTCATATCTTTATAAAATGCTCAGTTGATAATGATTAACGTAAAAGAGAATGATTATATGCGGTGACTATTAAAGTATAAAGAAATGAATATCTTTATACTTGTTATTATATGCTTTTATGCCCTTAGGGGAGGTTAGGCATATTGACGTTGTGACCTCTGAGATTAGTTGAGGTTAGAGATGTACTGTAGAGTTTATGTTGAGTTAATTTGGAGATTTGAGGCCTTAGAGAAGGCGAGTGATGAGATTGTTGACTTATAGGTCACTCCTTGGGTTTTTTTTTTGTTACGGCGCGGTGCCGAATCTATTCCTTGTGTTATCAGTTGGTTTTGGTGGAGTTGGAAACGGATGGTTGTGGTCCGTGAGTCCAACATATTGTCCTTCCTTCATTGTCCTTTCGGGACAATATAGGAATCTTTGGAGTTCTAGCCACTCTTATCTGGCTGTCTGTCGGAAACGGAGTTTTTCTATGTTTTGAAAACAAACTCGTTGTATTAAAAGGAAAAACCCGTTTTCGCCTACCCCCGTAGCCAGTACAGGCGAACGACGGAGACCGGGGGCAAGACGGTCATTTTTACTATGTGGTTTCTTAAAAGGGAAAACTATTTTTATTACTTTTCTTGGGATTATGAGATTTCGAGACTTCTTTCTTAATATCTCATCCTGTAGAGTTTTGAAAGGTGTTCCATTGTTTCACCTTTGCTGCCTATCATTTCTAAGTCTCGGGTATGAGGCTTGGTGTTGTTCAGTGCACACATATAGTGTTGCCCTTTCTTTCTTCTTGGTTTTTGACGCCACTACTTAGGTGATTCGAGTTGTTCCACATGTTGTGGGCATGGATACCGAGTGGATTGGGTTCCTTGTCCAAGTGTTCTCCTTAAACACTTGTGGTGTTTTAACCTTGACATTGTTGTCTCGGTTATCTGTTGGTTTAGCATTGGGAAGTCTTTTCCTTTGCTTTGTTTCGGTGACCATTGGGTGGTCGTTCTTGTGAGTTGAGTTCGCGTACTCTTAGTGATTTGATTGGTGGTTTTCCCTCGCCTACAGTGAGAGCGTTAGTGATGTGATTGACCCTATCGATGATAGTATTATGAGGTCGATGTGATTTATGGTATGGTGATATGATTGAGGTGATCTAGCCTTTGAGAGGTAGATTTTCCTTAGGAATGGGATGAGGTTTGTATTATATATATATATATATATATATATATATTGTACATTTACAATATATATATATATAGACGATGATTGTGTTAGTACGCAAGGACGTGAGTATTTTTCCTCCTGTGTTCTCGGGGAGTGAGTTATGAGTATTCCTTGGTACTAGTGGTGGATTTTGATCCTTGTGGATGTTAGAGGTGAGTGTGATTCCCTCTGTTTAGATTTTCTGGTTAGCGTTGTGAGCGCTGGATGATTGGTTAGATTTGACATTAGTGTCGTGTACCTAGTGTACGCTGGTGAGAGTAGTGTAAACTACTGGTGTTGGTACTTGGAGTACGAGTCTTAGTTGTACATTACAGACTCATGCTGTGTATTTATTCTTATATATATATATATGTGTATATGTATGTATATCCCCGTTATATACTTACGTACGGTAGTATATGAGCGTGTGCCTTGGGTTTTGCGTGGATGAGATTAGTTGGGCTATATATATATCTTGCTAGATAGTTTAGCATTACCTAAACTGCCAGAGGATGTGGTAGTTAGAGTATCTTTTCCCACTGAGCTTATTTGCTCACAGGGGAATTTCATTCGCCCCTTGGTATTCCACGCCAGGTTGCAGGAAATATACGGCTATGAGCAGGATGCAGTGCAACGGCAGCTTTCTTTTGTTTCCTTGTTACAGGCTTTGGAGTTGCGTTGGGTGATGCGGTTACGGTTGCAGCACGACTGGGTTTGGGGACGATAGGTATCCGCTTTCAGTTTCTCTACCCATTGTTATGGGATTGTTATGTATTCTTTTTTTGGGAGCCAGTCTGTTGGCATATCACTGTTGATGTATCCTTTAGTTCCTGTATTTATTCTTTCTGATGGTTATTGTATTTATTTTGCACAGCTAGGTGCATTTCTTGTATTCCTATTCGAGCATTTGTGGCTCTGTTGAGTTTAGAGGGTTTGGAGGGGTTTTGGTTTCTTTCCACTACCTCGGCCCTAGTAGGATTGATGAATGTGGGGCTTGGAAGCCATTGTTATTATCGAAATGTTATTGGCAGGTACTTGTGCTGTGGTTGTGTATCCGGATGTTCCATTTATAAACGGAACTCTGCCGGATTTTCGTTAGATTCCGCTGCTTTGTTTCTTATTCATTTGGGTATGAAATATACCGTTCCATCATTATTCCATACGTTTTCATGGCTAATGATATCTTAGTTGGTTGCTCATCATAATGATCACATCCTGGATCCCTTGGATATCCCAGTTCGGGAGTCTTAGGAATTTAGGGACGTGTCAGCATGGTATTAGAGCATTTTACCCTTTTGTGGGTGTTTGATGACCTTTAGTCATTGGTTTTCATTTGTTTTTCGTTTCTTTTTACTTCCGCATTCACTCCCTTAGCTCTTAGGCTCGGGTTTCGGAGTCCTAGGAATTTGGGGCGTGACACTTCCCTCCCCATCATGAGGCCAAGTAGATGGGTTATGGTGTGTGTGTGTGCTTTGTGTTTTTGTACACCTTTCTTGCTCACTAAGTCTTGATTTCCATGTTCAATCAAAAGGGCTTTACACAATTCCAAATTCCAAAATTCTTCCATACACCTTCATATACATTTATACATTTCATGAATCATTCTTCACCATTTTCTAGGCATCCAAACACTTTTCTACTCACTTTCAAATTCTGCACCCCAATTTTGTTATTTTTAGTTAGAGCCCTTTAAAAATTCAAATCCTTCCAATTGTTTTTTTGGAGATCTATAACATCTTGATATTTCACCTCATATTTTGTATTTCCCCATATTCTAAGTCATGAGTTTATGAAAAATCAAAACTCCACTGTTCCTCCCCAGTTTTTCACCTCTACAACAGAAACTTCAAAATATCATAGAGCGCTCAATATTGAGAATCAGAGGTATTGCCATAGAGAAAACCGGTAGCAGACATCTCAAAACATCTGGGAAAAATATAAAAAACATAAGGAAAAATAAAAAATGAGGTCGAAACTACTCAACGTCCCACTAGTCTTCTCTAGTGGGTCATCTTTTTAGTCTTCAAGGGTAACTATGATTCTAACCAAGCATGCATGTGCACTCTTCCTCATCTAATATTGTTTAGGACCTCCATATGAGGACATTAGAAACATGTCATGCATATTTACAATTAGTTTTATGAATGGATGAAGCACTTGACAAGTTGTGGAAGTCATGTTGCTATTTTATGATATTTGAGACCATGGAGGGTCATTGTTGATAATTGATGAATTGTTTGTGTTGTGGAGGCTATGGATGGCCATACATGCTTATATTGTTTGATTATTAGATGATATATCTTGTATTTGATTGAGGATCAACACAAACACTAAAAAAAGTACACAATAAATATTTAAAAGATACAAACCATTAACCTCTTGTCACTACTGATGTGCGTCTAGGGGTGATAAAAATAATGGTTAAAAATGGCCCCTTATGACGACAAGGTTTACCTATCACAAGTGCACGAATCGTATTGTAGTACAAATCGGCTTGAGAATGGGAATATCGATCCCACAAAGACTTGGATTATTCACTCTAGCAATTTAAAAATATTGAATTATGTTTGAAAAAGGTTTGAATTGTTTTGTTTGAGATCTATGACTAATTTAACTAAAAACATAATTTAAATTGTGATTGTGATCATGGTAGAGAAAAACTAGGGTTTTAATCTCTCCACCACTAACCGCATAATATAGCTTATCTACTTGCTCAATTGCAAGAGGGCGATTAATCACCATGAATCAAATCGTACCGCAAATAGTAGAATACGTCCCAAAAAAGATACTATCCACCGAATTCGCTACAACACATCTCCGTATAGAGTGTGACTAGTAGATGCCATCTACTTTACTCTAATCTATTCCTACAATATAAAATTAAATTAAAGCATGTCTATATCATCTCGCTAAGGCATGGCCTGTGTAAATCTAAGATTTTAAGTGTTTTAAGCACCATTGTGTAGAAAATCACACTATGTTTAATATAACATGATTGGTTGGGATAATATAACCATTCAATTTAAGACAAGAACTAGAATAAATATAAGATATCGTGTCAAGAATAAGTACGATCACAGATCTACACAATCATCATAGTGTAGTCACAATTTCCCCACATCTCTATGGATAGACACAAACACTTCTTTAGTTAATTCACCAAACTTTAGCTCATCTTTTCGTTAAGCTCCTGAAACACGCTTTAACACATCAATCGCATAAAAATATCAAATAATGTAATGATAAAATGTAACAATAATGAGTTAGGTGCCTAAAATGGACAATATTTGGTACTCATCACACCCCCAAACTTACATATTGCTAGTCTTTTAGCAATGAACACAGGAGAACTTTAAAGACATCCCATGATGATTTATCTATCCTAACTACTCTACACTAATTCCTTGCTTTTGTGAGGGTCAACGATTACACTTAGAACGTGTATCAAGCCTTTTAAACTCCTCGGCAACACCGAGTGGACGAGTGAAGTCTCGTGAGGGTTAGCTATACTACCCACAACTTCTCCATTCTTCATTCTCACTCATTCACATACTCATTAATTAAGCCATGCTATACTGTACAAGATAACATGGACACATACATTCCCACTCACTACCAAATAACAACTATTTCGAGCTAATGTTGAGAATGGTCTCCACTAAAGTAAATAACTTCATTACTCCCTAGTCTCAATCCGGACAACCTTCCGTATTTTTGTGAACATTCTACAATGGTAGACCAATCATTCTTCTTCTACTTCATTGATAAAACTTTGCCATTTTATATGTGACACTCCTTCTTTCCATCTTTTCCATTATCCCTTTTTATCTTTCTAATCTCCGGACTTTTTAGCGAGGATTTTTAGTCACAACCAACTGGGCCCGAACTTCTTTCACAGGATTTATGATCATTAATTTTCTCCTCTTTTTACGCGAACACTCTACTACTTTGTGGTAGGAGGCCCGATTACTCAAATCGAAGAACTACTTTTTGTATTTTATTTATTTATTATTTTATTTTTCAAAAAATTTCAGATTTCCTCCATACTACTCCCCTTCTCCCCTTTTTATAGGCAAAGCTACTATTTCAACTACATAGTAAAAAATTAATTAATTGTCCCATAGTGAATGTGTGTCTGTGCATATAGGTCAAAATCATCCTTCTCGGTTTCAATTTCACTAATTCATTTACCCATGTAAAATCACATCACTTCACTATCTCAATCTAATCATTACTCTCATGAGCGGGAATATCGCATCACATACTACTCATACATCATAAACAAAAACTCAATCAACTTGTAATGCAAAACATTCATGCGTAAAAACAAAGAACTTCTCACAAATATTCAATTTTTTCAAAAGTTTTTTCAATCATTCCATATACTAACTATACCTTCCCCCAAATTTAAATTAAACCACGTTCTTATGGTTCACAATCATACTCATGAGAAATATTATAGTTACCCTTGAAGTGCAGTTCCAGAATTTCCCCTCTTCATGCACCTTCTCCCCCTAAACTTGAATCGAGCTTTCTATAAAACAATTCAACAAAACACACATACCCAATATCATAGCAAGGGAAAAAGAAATCCATCATCGCTTTCTGGAAATTATTACTCAATATAACACAAGGAATGATTATTTTATTAAATAAAAATAAACAACGATTTGGCCTTGAGGGCCTACAATCCCTAAAAAAATTGAAATTGCAATGATTTGGCATTAAGGGCCTACACTCACTAAGAATTGAAAATTTCAACCTATCTACTAAATTAAAAACAATATATTCCTAGAAATCCTAATACGCTTATGATTCCTTCATTCCTTGCTCCTACCGCTCATCATTCGCTTTCACTTGAAAAAGTTCCCAAGAAGCCTTGATAGTCGATTCTACTTTAAGATACTCAAAATCTTCTTCTTTATAACACTTTATGAACGACAAACACTTCTCATTCATCTCTCCCAATCTGTAGCCCAATTGTTCCTCAATAATCCTTGAAATAAAAAATGGATATGGGAGATAAAAACTCCATCAAATCCCAGCCTTCTACCTCTCTTTTCACAATTCGCTGCAACATAATCATATTTCCCATGATCAACTTCGGCATTGCTATCCAATATCCTTTAAGCATGTAATATAAGACTCTGATCATTGTATGTCCTCTCCAACTTGTCTTATGATTTTGACATACTTGTGATTTAAGAACACAATCTAGATACAATAAATCCGGGCTCAAAAGGTAATTATCCACACTATTTTCTCCACGTTTTGGAATATGCATATCACATAATTCCATAATCATATCCGCCTCTGAAAGTGGCCATTCCTTCGGGATTAGCTTAAACTTCTTAAGTAAGTTATCCAGACACAAAAGTGGTATTTTCTAAATTTTTGAAACTACCTCATTAACCACTATAGGATCACTCCACTCATCAATCTTCACTTTTATTATTTCTCGTCCCTCCGGTCCTTTCATGACCATCCTTTCATAAAACCTCTGAACTAAATTCGGGTACACCCTTAAACCCGTCGGACTTTCTAAATTCTCCAACCCTTTTTCTCTTAGCAACTTCACTCTTGGCTTTACCAACGAAATTTTCATTGTGTCTGAGAGAAACATCAACTCGTATTGAAGCTTGCACTTCATGAAATCATGAGGTGTTGTACGAATTCGTAGTGCTCTTGGAACTTGCATACTTGTGCCCTCTCCATCTACAAATCCATTCTCCGTTCTAGGATCAATTATCCCTAAAGCGACATCCTTGTTTAAGAACTCTTCCGGATCAAATTCAATCTGATAATCACTCTCTTGCTCATGCCTAATTTCACCGGAAGAAGAAGAAGAACAAGAACAAGAACAAGAAGAAGAAAAGAAAAAAAAAAGACAAAGAAGAAGAATAAACCATCTTTTTATGTCTCACAAGATTTTGTATTGAATTGTGGTAATTGTGAACCCTTAAGGCTGTATTTATAGATGAATGATTTGTATTCTACAGAGAAAAGGAATTCGATTCATCTCTGGAGTTGGATAATAGAATCAAACCATCAAACCAAATTTAAAATGTACTTGGATTCCATCTCCTACTCGAACTAGGATTTTTGTCTAAGGGCCTGTTTGGGAAGCCGGTTTTGGGCTTGGTTTTGGTCTTTGTCTTTGATTTCAAGACCAAACCATGTTTGGTTGGTGGGTTTTGGACTTGGTTTTGGGCTTTTTAAAACCAACCACTAAAACCATGGTTTTGGCCTACCAATTTTGACTTTTTTCTCTCTCTCTATACATATATATATATATATATATGGCCGAAAATAGGAATTATTTTAAAAAACATAATATATAATATTTGGAAAAAAAATATTTTTAGGCATAATTTTATATTTTGGGACATAATAAATTTTCGGAAATGTATTTTTCAAATTTTATATTTTGAAAAAATTATTTTTTCGGGAAAAAGATTAACTTTTTTGGGAAAAAAATTATTTTTCGGAAAAAAATTATTTTTTTGATAAAAAATTATTTTTCCCCATTTTATATCTTTTTTTTTTTTCTAAATTTTTAAATCTTTTCAGTATATAATAAAATTATTCAGAATTTTATATTTTTTTTGAATTATGTATATTTTTTCGAATTTAAGATATATTATTTGAATTTTATATATAATTTTCACATTTTAAAATATTGTTTTTCGATTATATATATATTTTTTGGAATAAAAAAAAATAAAAATGTCAAATGTTTTCGGGAATTTTAAATATTTTTTAATTATATATATATTTTCATTTTAATATTTTTTTTCCAATTTTATATATATATATATATATATTTTTTCATATTTATATATTTTTAATACATATTAGTATATATATATAATTATACCAAGACCAAGACCAAGACCAAAACCAACTCCTTACCAAACATTATATAATGGTTTTAGATTTACCTAAAACCACCTAAGACCACCAAAACCAAAATCATAAGACCAAGACCAAAACCAAATTCCCAAACGGGCCCTAAATTCCTATCTAAATCCTAAAAATTCCAAAAAACTACTCCTAATTAAATCCTAATACAATAGAAACACAAAACCATATGAAAATCCCTTTTTTTTGGCAAAATTTGGAAATTTTTTGGACAAACTACGATGGTCCTTACGCTTAAGCGTAGGCTTGGATTGGTTTTTTTGCAAAAACTAATTTTGGTATATTTTCTTCTACATAATCGCCATACATATTCTTTAATATCCCCATATGATACTAACTCACACTCCCCTAAACTTAACAGACACATGTCCTCATTGTGTAATTTTGAAGCACAATAGAACCTCAAAAATCACATCACACTCGATGCATGTATCATCATAGTCTTCGGAGTGTAAAGCACGAGAAATACCATCACATGTATCCGAAAATCTATAGTTTTATAAAGTAAAAATTCAAAATACATTTATAGATCGATCGTGTAGGCGGTGACAGAAATCGTACAATAACATAATAACCGCCCAACAATTCCACTCAAGTGATAGAAAAAAAAAACTACAAAAACTATACTAAAACTAAACTAATCAGACGGTGGTGGCGACGATGGTGGATCAAGTCCCATGTGAAACATCTGTGCCTGTAAGATGCCACGTATCTTTCTCTGACCACGCCTGAGCTGTGTCATCTCCACTCGTCTCATCTATAAATTTGTCAGAGCTACCCTATGTCTAGCCCTAAAATCCTCTCTGAATCGACGAGTCTCCTATCGATCCTGCCTCGCCTCCTCTGTACTTTGTCGTATCTCCTCTTTGAACGCCCTCTGCCCTGCAAGTAACTCGTCAAACTGTGCACGAGTAAGAATAAATGGCGCATCGGCAGGCGCCTGAGGCATCTCTCTCTCAACAGCCTTAACCCCACTCTATGAAGTGGCACAACATCATCATGTTCAGCCTCTGGCTCAGCCGGCATATCAGGAGGCACTACTCCAGTAGGAGCCACCATCGGCCTTCTCTATAACATTATCTCTCCACCCAATCTCGACCACTGGTTTTTCTACAGCCCCTCTATATACATACCAGACACATATTGGTCCACATCCACCTCCTCATCGATCTCTACACCTACACCAACATCAGCATCAATCGCATGACCAATGCCGGGAATATCATCTGAAATCAACTTTACTCGACCTTGGTCATAGTTCGTGTATCAACATAGTGCTGGTATAGGCCTCTCCATAGAATCTGAAGAATTAAGATCTAGTGTCCGCACTCAAAGGGATATAATAATACCAAGAATAACTGCCATATCTGAGTTACATGACCCTGTGGGTGAATCTGGGATCGGAGCACAGTGTCTAAGAACCACAACTTTGATGGTTATCCAACTTCTTCATGCAGTTGTTCATGTCATCTCCATAGTTGCCCTTGGTCTATAATCGGACAATATCCATTAACCCAGGAAATGGCTCGGGTAAGGGCATAAAATTTCCCATCAACTCTAGCGGGCAGTCATCAGGAATACCCTAAGCCTTGGAGATACTCTGGGTAATATGAAATATGCCATCTCGTACCTCGGTCTCCATCCTGAGCTCTCCTCGGTAATGCTGCATGTGTAACCAGAACTCATGGATCGGATTCGGGCAGACTGAAGTAGAGAGAGGGGATAGAATCGGCAATAAGCGTTATGCCCGTAGACATTAGATAGTCCACGCTGAAACCTCCTCCCTCTCAAGAACCTCCTCAGAGTATGTCCGCTCAATCCTATACCCCTTCGCCATAGCTTGATCGAATAGCTCCTCCACTGTGTTCATCGGGGGTACCAGTCTAAAAGAATCTAATACTGTCTGCGCATCATCAGCCACCTGTAGCTCTAGATGTGGTAATGGTAGTGACATGGGTGGTAAAGCAATCGATGAAACGATAGCTGTATCCACAGGGTCACTGCGTGTCACCTCCAAAGATGATGATGATGACGAGGGTGGCACAATTAATTGTCTATGTGCCTTAGGTGGCTGAACTACTGGTGTCGGGTCAGGAGACCTCGGTCTCGCTCACAATATATGCGCCCCACGACCTCTCATCTTCATCTCTACAGCCCAAATCAAATTTTTTTAAGAAAATTGTTCCAGACACCGAATCAAACTCAAAACCATTTCTAAATGAACCTAATATGACGTTTAAACAAACCCCCAGGTAAAAAACACTCGAACAATTCAAAATTCAACCCGTTCTTCTAGTCGAAAATCTCAACTTTTGAAAAATGGGTAAAAACATGTTTTCAACGGGATTCGTTCGTCAATACTAGTTTAGAATGATTAAAAGAGTAATTAGCAACAAAAATATAGAAGAAAAACTCACTAAATATAAAGATTTGATGATATCTCCAAAAATTGGCTTTCGAGACTCTTCGAGTTCTTCACGTGAATCGGACGATTCAGGAACAGATCTAATGCAAGATTTGAGTGGGTTGGGCCAAAATCCCTTTAGGATTGATTTGGGAGTGGTTTGAGAAAGTTTGGTGGATAATAGAATGAGAGGGAAATGTTTTAAGCCTTTATATTTAAATACAGAGTCGCATAGTCTGGAGTACGCTTAAACGAAGGTAGAGCTACGCTTCTAGCCCAGGTTAATTTTCCAGCTTCACTCATTTTCTCTCCACATGCATCGTTAAGCGCATTCACTCTCCGCAACACCCAAACACCTCATTATATACTTCACTACACCTACCGTGGCGACGATGATTCTACGACTCGATCTTACAACTAACGAACTAAAATACAAACTACAAAACTAGGTTCAAAAACTAATTTTCATCCCCTAGTACCAATGTTTAGCATCGTTGGCGTGACGTTGCCATTTATCAACATCCGGGATCATGCTCGTGTGTCGGATCGGTCAAATCAATCGACTCAACAACACGCTCAATCGGTTGGACATCAAAATAATGCTTAAGCCTTTGACCTTTCATCGTAAATATTTTTCCTTTCTCCGAATCATTGAGTTCTACTACTCTATGGAGGTAAACTTTCATAATTTCATATGGTCCGTCCCATCTTGATTGAAGTTTACTAGGAAACAACTTAAGTCTCGAATTAAATAGCCACACTCTATGGCCGGGCTTAAAGGACTTTTTCCGAATATGTCTATCGTGAAACGCCTTCATTCGAGCTTTATAAATATGAGAATTCTCATACGCATTATTAGGTAGTTCCTTAAGCTCTGCAAGTTGAAGTTTTGATTGAGCGCTAGATCTTTTCAGATCGAAGTTCAACCTTCGAACTGCCCAATATGCTCGGTGCTCTAGCTCAACAGGGAAGTGACATGCTTTACCATAAACAAGTCGATACGCTATCATACCTATCAGAGTCTTATAAGCGGTCATATAAGCCCATAGTTCGTCATTCAGCCTCTAGGGCCAGTCCTTCAAATCTACACGCATTGTTTTCTCCAAAATATTCTTCACTTCCCTATTAAAAATCTCCACTTTTCCATTCGTTTGGGGGTGATATGGTGTACCAATTTTATGAGTGACACCGTACTTCTGACATAGACTATCGAGAAACCGGTTATCAAAATGTTTTCCACCGTTACTAATTATCACACGTGGTACACCAAATCTTGACAAAATATTTGTCTTCACAAACTCCACAACTGCCTTATGGTCGGCGTGTGAAGTAGCTACAACTTCTACCCATTTTGACACATAGTCAACCCTTGCGAGTATGTACTCTTTCTCGCCCGTTTTTGGAAATGGTCCCATGAAGTTTATACCCCATACATAAAATAATTCAACGATCAAAATCGGGGTCAGAGGCATCATATCATGTCGAGATATAGATCCCAACTTATGACATCGCACATACGCTTTAAAATATTCAAATGCATATTTTAATATGGTCGGCCAATATAACCCACTTTGCAGCACCTTATGGCATGTATTTTGAGCTCCAAAATTCCCCCCACATTCTAGCGTATGGCAAAATCTTAAGATACTCTCCACTTTACTTTCGGGAACACACTTTCTGATAATCTGATAAGAGAAATACTTGTACAATCGCGGATTATCCCAGATATAGAATTTAACTTGGCCGAAGAATCGGTCTCTATCACTTTTGGACCAACCTTTTGGAATTTGACCCCTGACTTTGTAATTGACAATATCAGCGTACCACGGTATCTCTCACACAATAGCCACACTGAACAGAGGCTCATCCGGGAATGTATCCTTAAGAGGAACACTTTCCTTTATAGTTTTCAATATGATCCTTGATAAATGGCCTGCTACTACATTCTCCGAACCTTTTTTTTTCTTTTATCTCCAAATCAAATTCTTGTAACAACAAAATCCAACGAATAAGCCTGGGTTTAGAGTTTTTCTTTGTTAGCAAATGTCTCAATGTTGCATGATCCGAATATACTACTACCTTGGTTTCTAATAGATATGATATGAATTTATCCAAGGCAAAAACAACTGCTAGCAACTTTTTCTTTGTAGTTGTGTAATTTATTTGTTCATCATTCAGAGTCTTACTAGCATAATACACCGCGTATGGCAACTTCTCCTTTCTCTGTCCCAATACTGCTCCTACGGCGTAATCTGAAGCGTCACATATCAGCTCAAAAGGTAAAGACCAATCCGGTGGTCGCATGATTGGGGCTGCAAATAGTTGTGTACGAAGCTCGTCAAAAGCATGAAGACACTCTTCGTCAAAGACAAAGTCCGCATCTTTAGCTAATAAGTTGCATAGTGGTCGGGCGATCTTACTAAAATCTTTAATAAATTGTCTATTGTAGGTGCAAAAAATTGCACCTCACTCAGAACTCCTTTATTGATGATTTTGATCTCATATATATACATGAATATGGTGTGCTTTTTGGCCCACCAATCTCTCCACTCTCTATAATCATGTCCCTAATTTTAGGGGACGTGATTTACGTGCCTTTCTCAACTACCCACTTCTTAAAATAGTGGATTTTGGCTTTAAGCCAAAGTTATTCTTAGAAAATTTCACTTATGGGTTGAGCTTTTAGCCATTGGGCTTGACATGTAATAGCTTCAAGTGGGCCTGATATTTTTGGCCCTTACACTGGCCCTTTCGGATTCGACCCATCTCTATACATATGGGTTGGATTCGAATGTGGATTGTCCGATCTTTTTCTTTTGTTGAGGCTCTCTTATAGTTTATTTTGGGCTCCAATACATGCGAGTATTTTCCTGCATTCGAAATTTCAATCATAAGATTTCTTAGGCCCACTTTCGGGTCTCGACCCCCTATATTAATGATTTCTTGCATTTAAATTTTTTTTTTTTTTGCGTAATCTAGCAAGTTTTTGCTTGGTTTAATCTTGGCAACTAACTTTCTTTATGCCACTCGTTTTAATCTTGGCGATTAGCTTTCTTCATGCCTTTTGCTATGATTTTTTGGCGATTGGCTTTTATATGCCACTTGTCCTTTCTTTATCTTAGCAATCGGCATGAGTAGTGATTTGCCACTTTAATTTTAGTGAGAGGCATTTAGATGTAATTTGCCACTATTCTGATTTTGCAAGATTATATTTTAAGTATACATGTATAGCACATTATACTTTATTTTATTTTATTTTTTAAAAAACGAGGGGCCCAGTTAAATTGGTAATCGGTCTTTTAACTAATATATTGCATAATAGGATATTTTTATTATAAAAACTATAAATAAAAATACTTATCTGCTTCTCAAGGAATCAAGTTATCCTTATCAAATGTTGATAAGCTCTTCCAATGATCTACAATTATCAGCAATACTCGGTCAACGAGTTGAGGGATTCGGTCCAATTTGGGTCGAGCCTGTAGATGGGCCCCAACCGTCCATCACATAAGCCTTTTCGCCAAAATTTAATCTGATATAAAATTCAAACCAAATTTAGAAAGTTTGGGCTTATAAACAATAATTATTTAGAACTTCTAAATTAATCTGGTGTATATGAAACTCATCTTATATTCATTATGCACGTCATTATCGCATATAATTTATATCGTAATAACATTAAAACAATCAATAATATCAAACAGTATAAACCGGGTCGCGTTATATAAAACACAGCACCACGATAGTAAAGTATTGGTCACATAATACAGAAGAGACGTATTATAGAATATTTAATTTTTATCCCCCAATATTTTGGTTTTGAGAAACATGCAAATAAAAGAAAGAGGTTTGGTACGGTAGGAAAGCCTCTTGAATTCATGAAGAGTTGGGGGATGAAATTGAGACAAACAGATATGTGTATATATATATATATACACATATGTCAAGATATATGAATACATGTATAACATACATGTGAAATCATTGACACAGCATAAAGATCAATATGCCGACACATTTTGTGGAATGATGTATATGGTCATATGTATCTATTTGTAAATCTAAGCATTTTTTCTTGTAAAGGCTATTCGCTTATAACACGTTGTTGGCGAATAACATTACTGCCCACATATATAAAAATCATTGTATATATACATAATCTTTATATGTTAGATGACAAAATAAAAATATTAACATTTATCTTCACTTATGCTAGATATTTTTAAGAATAAAATACTAGATATCTTTAAAATCATCTCAACATTCACGTATACACCTCATACATAACCTTACGCGATAATAAGGTGTACATAATCTTTATCCGAAATGTAAGGAGATAATAAAACTTATATGTCGATGGTCTTTTTATGTTGTTTATTTTTTGTCGAAGCTAACTAGCGATTGGACAACAAGGCTTCTAACACCATGGAGGGTGAGAGGCTTTTATCTCGGCAAAGTTTTGAGTTGCTTGGTCGTATAGATCGATTTCGCACCGATTCCATCTGGCCCTCTCTCTGTAGCCGCTATTTCCTCCCATATTCATATTTATCATACGACGGCGAGCCGCCATGAGGATGGTAGCCACCGACAAAATAATGCCATCACCGTCAACGTTGTGGTTGGATGATGGTGCGTAGTGGTGGAGAAAGACGGTTTCGGACTACAATAAATCCCAAGGGTTGATCAGACTTTGCAAAACCATGGTGATTGGAATTTGGAACATATATTGGGTTGGTGTGTTGGTCTTGAGGAGGCTTCCGACCACCGTGTATAATTGACTTTAGAATATAAATAATACCAAATAATATATATCATGAATTGATATATATATATATATATATATATACATATATATTGGTAGAGAGAAAAATAAAGATATTAGGTTAAGATGTCTGGAACAAATATCGTTCCCACAGACGGCGCCAAATGTAAGTGCTTTTTTTTCACTCACCTCAAAGATATTTTATTTAGGCTCCAATGGCCGTATTTATATCCTTAATCTCATACAAGTTTTTCCTATTTTATTGGGTCATGCTCCTTATTACATGGAGTCATGATCCACTTAATAAATAACTTCCCACTACTTCTTGATAGTGGGTTGTTATTACCCATTCTCTAAGGGATGATGGGCCCATTATACTACTTGGACATTGGATTGTGGGCTAATTACTTATTTACTTGTACATGGGCTTAACTGATCTTGGGCCTAATAAATGGACCTGGGCCTACGATTTTCACTATCTACACTTAAATGTAAGTGCTTTTTTTTTCACTCACCTCAAAGATATTTTATTTAGGCTCCAATGACCGTATTTATATCCTTAATCTCATACAAGTTTTTCCTATTTTATTGGGTCATGCTCCTTATTACATGGAGTCATGATCCACTTAATAAATAACTTCCCACTACTTCTTGATAGTGGGTTGTTATTACCCATTCTCTAAGGGATGATGGGCCCATTATACTACTTGGACATTGGATTGTGGGCTAATTACTTATTTACTTGTACATGGGCTTAACTGATCTTGGGCCTAATAAATGAGGCTCATAAGCCTGATTCACTCTCCCAGAGGAATGAAATTAAAATATTTCCTAAGTAGTGAAATGACAGAGGCTCATATGCCTGATTCACTCTTTCAGAGGAATAAGACTAAAGGTAATTCCTGAATAATGAGATGATAGAGGCTTATAAGCCTGATTCACTCTCCCAGAGGAATGAAAATATTTCCTAAGTAGTGAAATGACAGAGGCTCATAAGCCTGATTCACTCTTTCAGAGGAATAAGACTAAAGGTAATTCCTGAGTAATGAGATGACAGAGGCTTATAAGCCTGATTCACTCTCCCAGAGGAATGAAATTAAAAAAAAAATTCCTAAGTGGTGAAATGACAGAGGCTCATAAGCCTGATTCACTCTCCCAGAGGAATGAAATTAAAATATTTCCTAGTAGTGAAATGACAGAGGCTTATAAGCCCAATTCACACTTACACAGGAGAAAGTATTAAAGTAGAGACTAGTCAGCTTGATTCACATCAACAGAAGCAAATAAAAATATCCATTGAAAAGCAGAAATCGCTGTCTTATATTACAAAATTGCCCGAAGGACATATTACAAATTACAGCGTTGCAAAATAAAAGAGCCTAAGCTAGCTTGGACCACTAAAGTCTTTCCCTAAGGAATCGACATCTGTGGTCGGAGGGAAAAACTCTATTGAGGGATTGAGAGGGTCGGCAAGAAGATACCCTTTAAGGAACTCAGTAAAAAGATTCTGAGCATAGCTAGGTTCGGGGCTGGCATATGGTGGCTGTACCCCTAACTTCCTATCCATGGCATCAGGATCTTTGATCTTCCTCCTTGCCGGGTCCTTCTCTCCAGCAATGAAGCCCTTCCTCCAAAATTCACCAGCCATTATATTATTCATCCTTGAATAATGATGATGCATGTCAAGCCCTCCTTTCTTGCACATTTCCAGGGCAGATTGGGAGATGCCGAACTGGTGTTGAAGAGCCTCATGATCTGATGCTAGCTTCTCCTTTTCACTGGATAGCTTAGCATTCAGCTCTTGTGATTGAGCCAGTTCTTCCTCCAGTTGAGCAACCCTAGAAGGGAGGTCCCCTAGCTGGGCTTTCAGCTCCTTCTCCCGATCGTCCCTCTCAGCTAAGTCTGCCTTCAGACGTTCCAGCTCCTTCACACATTCCTCGTGGGCGAGGCATAAGGCATTGACACTAAAGAGAGCCTAAAAAGGAAGATGCAAGGCAAAATGGTTCAGCAACATAAGCAAAAGCAGGAATAAAACATGTGAACAAGCAAAGACATACCCCCAACAACAACCCCGGAGTTTTACGCACAATGCGGTCAGGGTCAGCATCTCTCTGCGCCTCAAGCTCCTCCGACGTCCAGAGTCCCTGCGCCCGAGTTATCATGGCAGACATGGATGTGAGGCTAGAGGTGGACTGGTCAGAAGAAGTAGAACTCTTCTCCCCCTTGTGCTTCCTTTTCTTACTGGGTCTTTCTTCCCCTACCGGTCTGGTTCGGGCGGAAGAGGGTTGAAGCAGCTCAGGGATAGTGGTCTGCACAAGTGCAGACCCAGAAGCATCGCCCACCAGGCCGACAGTCGCAGCCTGAGGATTAGAATCCAGAGGCACTTGCCCTTGACCAGTTGAAGGAGTAGCCATCTCCTCAATGTCATCATCATCATCCTCAATCACTGGTCTGATCGGATCCATCATGATCTTGTACTCGGCTCCTAACCTGGATATACCCTGCAAATTGGCAGGAGTAAGCAGGTCAGCGCATGACATACGGTCCGACCAGACCTTGGACTTTAATAAAGAAATAGGGGCTTCTACATCCTGAGCCACTATATCTGTATCCCTATAACCTAAAGACTTATAAACAAAATCCGCCCTGAGCTGATCACACCCGGAACAGAGGCAAGATTCTTTATGGATAAATGAAAAAGAAAGAAGGGCTAGATGCTTGAAAACACTAAGGATCGGCCATCTCCTAGAATAGGGGTAAAACCAAGCCCCCTTTACCAAAACCATATTCTCCTCCAGTACTTCTCTGTTTTCTCAGTCCCATGACAGATCGCCCGACCCTTGAATGGGTAGAAGTTGTACCTCCCCTCACAATCTTTCAGACCCATAATTTTGTAGCTAAGCAGAAGATCTGTCAGACCCAAGGATAGCTTTTTCTCTCTGTTAATCAGGATTAACATGGAAACTATCCTGAAGAAGTTTGGATTGACTTGCAGAGGGGCTATTCCTAGGGTGAAGAAAATAAAATGAAAAAGAGGATGAAGAGGAAATCGAAGCATCTTTATCTGAAGGGCCGACAATAGCACCTCATCCGGACCCACTCCGTCGCCCAATCTGAAGTCAAAAGAAGGATCATACTCCATCAAGATCACCTCTTTTGGGATCTTACAGTCCCTCCTCAGACTTTTAAGGTTCACAGATTTTCTTTTACGAGCTTCAAGTGGTTCTGCCACGAAAGGGACTGATTCAGTAAAGGGTCAAACGGGAACGCCTCCAGGGGCATCGGTCCCTACCGGGTTGGATATGACAGAAGTCCCAACAAGAACAGTATCAGCGACATCTGCCTGATTATTTACCTCCGAAACAGTTGCTCCCAAGCCAGATAGGTCCCGACGACTATGTATGGGCAAAGAAGGAGGAGGAGAGGATGAAGAAGATGGATTTGCAGAAGGGGGGCTGGGAACCTCAGATCCCCCATATTCTTGAGGAATCATCCCCTCGGTGGATCTTGTGGCACTACTATCAGACATGATGAAAATGACAACTTACACAGAGAACCGGCGAGAAGAAGGAAGAACCTCCGGCAACCAAAGTACAATCGGCGGTCAAAGTTCGAACACTGCTAAAGATTGCTTACAAAATTTGAAAATGATAAAGAATGAAAATGAGGCCACACAAGGATTTATATACACATGGCATACCAACAGACATCATTAAAAGGCTGAAGAGGTGCGCCGATTCCCAATGCCTCAAATACAGTGAACCGGCAGCCGCCACTATAAAGTTTGAAATCATACGTCTCTTCCTAATAATGACGCTGACGTCATAAAAAACGGCTGTCATCAATCGATTCAGTTGAATTCGTGCCAAGCCCACGAACCGTATGCCAGAACCGAATGGGGCTAGTGTAGATAGTGAAAATCAGAGGCCCAGGTCCATTTATTAGGCCCAAGATCAGTTAAGCCCATGTACAAGTAAATAAGTAATTAGCCCACAATCCAATGTCCAAGTAGTATAATGGGCCCATCACCCCTTAGAGAATGGGTAATAACAACCCACTATCAAGAAGTAGTGGGAAGTTATTTATTAAGTGGATCATGACTCCATGTAATAAGGAGCATGACCCAATAAAATAGGAAAAACTTGTATGAGATTAAGGATATAAATACGGCCATTGGAGCCTAAATAAAATATCTTTGAGGTGAGTGAAAAAAAAAGCACTTACATCTATAAAAACCAGCATGGCCCAAAAATGATCTTATCCGTTTAACAAACGTGGGAGGAGGCAATTTTAAAATAAGTTCAACTTTAGCCTTATCTACCACAATCCCTCTTTTTGATACTACATGGCCGAGTACTACATCCTGTTGAACCAGAAAATGGCTCTTTTCCCAACTTAAAATCAAATTAGTCTCTCTACATCTCTTGAGCATGAGTGTCAGATGTTTCAAACAGTCCTCAAAAACAAATGTACCATACGGGCATGTAAAATCATCCATGAACACTTCTAAGAATTTCTCTACCATATTTGAGAATATTGACATCATACATCTTTGAAATGTAGCTGACGCATTACACAAACCAAAAGGCATTCTTTTGTACACAGACGTACCATACAGGCATGTAAAATTAGTTTTCTCCTGATCAATAGGATCAATTGCCACTTGGTTGTAACCGGAATATCTATCCAAAAAGCAATAATAGCTCTGTCCAGCCAACCTCTCTAGGATTTGATCAATAAACGATAATGGAAAATGATCTTTCTTACTGTGTGAGTTGATTTTTCTATAGTAAATGAAAACACGCCACCGAGTGGTGGTACGCTGTGGGATGAACTCACCTTTAGAGTTAGGCACAACTGTGATACCTGATTTCTTTGGTACCACCTGTGTACTGTCAGATATAGGGTATATGATTCCCGTATCTAGAAACTTAACAACCTATTTCATCACCACCTCTTTCATGTTTGGGTTCAATCTCTGTTGCATTTCTTTTGATGGTTTTGCAGTCTCCTCTAAATATATGTGATGATGCAAGTTGAGGGATCTATTCCTCTAAGATCAGCAACACTCCATCCTATCGCCTCTTTATTCTCACTTAAGACCTTGACTAGACTCAATTTCTGTTCTTTTGTTAACTTTGATGGAATAATTACAGGAAAAGTCTCACCCGGTCCTAAAAAGACATATTTCAGTTTCTCAGACAATTCCTTGAGTTCCAAGGCAGGAGGAGTTATTAGAGATAGTATTGGTGGTGTACTTGAGAGCATGGAAAATGGCTCAATCGGCAGTTTGATGAAATAATTATAGGAAGAGTCTCATCCGGTCCTAAAAAGATATATTTCAGTTTCTCAGGCAATTCCTTAAGTTCTAAGGCATGAGGAGGTATTAGAGATGATATTGGTGGTGTACTCGAGAGCGTGGGAAGTGGCTCAATCGGCAGTTTCCATGAATAGCCGTATAATGCCTCTCAATCATAGCAATATCCTCCTTATTATGCCTTATTTGCTCATCCTAGTCGTCTGGTTCAGTCTCCAATCATCAACAACTCCAAATCATCTTTCTCTAGTATCCTTGGTGCGAACTCCTCTACTATATCATCCATATCATCAATATAAAAATATTCAACTGACTTCGGGAGTTGATGATTGGTATCGAACACATTCATCCGCACCTTTAGGTTTCCAAAAGATAGATCCATAACCCCTGTTCTGCAATTGATACATGCATTAGCCGTAGCTAAAAACGATCTTCCTAATATTACAGGGATATGTTTCTTCGACTCTTAGACAAGTTCTGTATCGGGAATTATGAAATCTACTGGAAAGTAGAACTTGTCCACCTAAACGATGAAAAATTCCAGAATCCCTCTCGCCTGTTTGATTGATCTATCTCCTAATTAAAGCACATCTGAGGTAGGACTGAGCTTTACCAACCCTAGTTCCTGATAGACTGAATATGGAAGTAAGTTAACACTCGCACCCAGATCAAGAAGAGCTCTACCAATTTCCAGGTCAGCAATGACACACAAAATATTGGGAGCACCAAGATCCTTCCTCTTAGGTGGTGTGTTACATAATAGAAATGAACTCACTTGTTTAGTTAACAAAATTTTCTTTGGGACCTTTGATATAATTTTTCTCTTTTGAGTACATAGGTCCTTCAAAAACTTAGCATAAGCTGGTATTTGGGCTATAATGTCTAAGAGAGGCAAATTGATCTTGACTTGTCGGAATGTGTCCAACATATCTGTCTTTTTATGCTTACCATATCTGGTTGACTCTCGAAGACGTTAAGGAAAAGGCGCTACCTCTTCATAACTTGTCCTCTACGGCTCTTCTGGTAATGTTTGATCTATATCTTCCTCCTTTTGAGGTTGATCTTTGTGTACCTCTTAAGCTGCCTTACGCTTGCCCATCCTTTCTTCATACTGCTGCCCACCCTATTTTCCACCTCCTTTCCAATTCTTAAAGTCGTGATGGCTTGGACTGTCTCATGAGTATTTTCAGTAAATGATCCAAGTTCCATCACTTGTTTACTCTTTGGATTCGCCACCGACTGACTAGGTAATGTCCCTTCCTCTCGTTTATTCAACGTGTTAGCTAGTTGCCCCATTTGGGTTTCAAACATTGAAATGGCTTGGGAGTGAGAGCCCAACATGTTCTGCAAGCCTCGTAAGGTCTCTTCCAGATCACTATCATAAAATCCAGGTGGTTTAGGTGGTGGGGTTTGACTTCTTTGTAATCGGTAATTGGTAGGACGGGTTGATTGAGGATTAGGTTGAAAATTACGATTATTGTATGATTGTTAGAAATTGAACAACTGTTGGTTCTGATTGAACTTGGCTGAGGGTTCTCCATATTCTAAGAACGATATGATAAATTTGGATGGTTATGCCAACTCGAATTATATGTATTTGAATAAGGATTATTGTTCGAGTTGGTCCATGATGCATTCACATCAGTGGCAATTATTTCATTACCCTGATACTCACTTTGGGAATGGTCAGGTCCTATTGATAAGACTTCTCTCGGAGCTGATTGACTCGGATTAATAAACTTATCGAGTTTTTGTCCTAATGAGGCTACTTGGTCTCTAACGTCATCATCTCTCTCGACACTAAAGAGCTTGTCAGACTTCCTTTCCACTCCATCTCTAGCACGCATTTCTGACTCGTGTTGGAGCGAGTTGTCTCTCATATTATCAAACAACTTTAAGACCTCGTCTACTGGCTTTAGTGTAAACTGACCTTCCACTACTGCATCTATCAATTTTTTATGAGTGGCACCGAGTCCAAGATAAAAGTTACGCACAATATCTTGCTCAACAAATTTTTGATGGGGGCACTTTCGCAAAATCTCATTGAATTTATCCCATGCATCGTGGAATTGTTCACCACACAATTCTCTAAAATGGGTAATTGCGTGTTGCGCTTTATTAGTTCTACCTATTAGAAAATATTTTTCTAAAAATTCCGCTTTTAAGGTTTCCCAAGTGATTTTTACATCCCTATCCAAAGTGATATACCATCTTTTGGCTTTGTCTTTCAACGAAAAGGGAAATAACCGCACAAGCAACGTATGAGTGCTAAGATTCTCAATTTTCGCGATTGAAGTCATCTCTATGAATTCGACAACATGCTGATATGGGTCCTCATTTCTGAGTTCATAAAATTTGGGCAACATGTTGATAACACTAGATTTGATCTCATAGTGCTTAACCTCTTCATCCTCTGGAAATTCAACATATGATTCATGAGTTGTAGGTGTATAATACCCCTTCAAGGATGTAGGTGGGGCTCATCGCGCTGCTGCATTACGATTCGCCATCCCTTCACAATCTAACTTCCTTCAAAGCTCTTCTAATCTGTCTCGACGATTCCTTCGAAAAGTTCTCTCAATTTCCGGATCAAAAGGTACTAATTCAGCGTTGAGATCGAAAAGTGATTGTCGATCGCTCATGCAGAAGGTGAAAACTTTTTATTTTTTTTAAAATAAAATTAATTATTCTAAACTATTCTAAATATTAACATAAATAAAGCTAAAATTATGCACGAAATTAAGCGAAACTAAAACTCACAAGAGGTCCAACAACGCAAATTTCACTGCTCCGCCTTTATGCTTTTCAGAGTACCTGTCAATCACACACAAATTTCAACTTTAAGAATAGTACAATAACGCAATACTACTAAACTACTAAAGCTAAGAATAATGCTAAGTCCCTGGCAACGACGCCAAAAACTTGATGCGCGTCTAGGGGTGATAAAAATAATGGTTAGAAACGACCCCTTATGACGACAATGTTTTACCTACCGCAAGTACATGAATCGTATAAATATCGATCCCACAGAGACTTGGATTATTCACTCTAGCAATTTAAAAATATTGAATTATGTTTGAAAAATGTTTGAATTATTTTGTTTGAGATCTAAAACTAATTTAACTAAAAACAGAATTTAAATTGTGATTGTGATCAAGGTAGAGAAAATAGTCGAATACATCCAAAAAATGATACAATTCACCAAATTCGTTACAACACATCTCCAGATAGAGTGTGACTAGTACATGCCATCTACTTTACTCAAATATATTCCTACAACATAAAATTAAACTAAAGCATGTCTAGATCACCTCGCCGAGGCATGACCTGTGTAAACCCAGAGTTTCAAGTGTTTTAAGCACTATAGTGTAGAAAATCATGTTATATTAAATATAACATGATTGGTTGATATAATATAACCATTCAATCTAAGACAAGAACTAGGATAAATATAAGATCTCGTGTCAAGAATAAGTACAATCACAAATCTACACAATCACCACAGTGTGGTCACAGTTTCTCCTCGTTATAATTGAAACAAATAAATAAACTACATTACTTGGCTAGGGTTTTGCTAGAAAACCCTAGATATCGAATTAGTTGCTCATAGTAGAAGGAGACTGCATCGTTGATGTTGAAATCCCCTCCATGATCTTCTTATCCGGATCTTTAGGTCTTGAATGACTCCCTCCTTTGAATAATATGAATCTCGAGAGATAGTGCTCAATTTTAATCCAATTCAACTTTAATTCCTTTCATTTATCACAAACTCACTTTCAATTTAAATCTCAATCTCAATTTATAATTATATATATATATATATATATATATATATATCACTATATATATAATCATATATACGTACTTATTTATACATATATAATTATATATACCTACATATATATATATACAATGATATATACGTAAATAATATATATATATATATATATATATATATATATATTATTCACGTAAATGTATATATACGTAAATATTATGTACGTATATTATATATATATTATTCACGTGAATAATATACGTACATAATATTTACGTATATATACATTTACGTGAATAATATATATATATATATATATATAGAGAGAGAGAGAGAGAGAGAGAGAGAGAGAGAGAGAGAAATATAATTATAAATTGAAATTGACTTGAAATTGGGGTTGTAATAAATGGAAGGAATTAGAATTTTAGAGTAAATGGGTGAGAGAAAGTGGGTTTGTGATAAGAATGAATTAGAGTTTTGGAATAAATAAGTGAGAGAAAGTGGGTTTATGATAAATGGAAAGAATTAGAATTTAATTGGAATAAATGGAAGGAATTAGATTTTAATTAAAATTTAAATTGAAATTGAGATTTAAATGGAATGAATTAGAGTTTTGGAAAGTATTTTCATAATTTTATAAAAGGTAGGAGTATTTGTTTAAATTAGAAATCATAAGGGTCTTTTTTTTAAACCATAAGGGATTTTTTGAACAATTTGGAAACTAATACTATAGGTGGGTTTTGTGATAATAGCCCAAAATATAATTATGTACAGAAGTCCATTCTAATTGCCTTCTTCAATAAGATGCCCTAACCAACATTGAGAATGTCTACAAACACTGGTCTCCCTTCATTTTTATTATTCCAGTTATCAATGATGTTTCAAGTGTTTCGCAATTCAGATTCGGATAGCGACAATGGTCAGAATCAGTCTACCATCCATCAATTTAAAAAGTATACATGTTTTGGTGTAAGCATTGTTCGCATTATTGGTCTCATACATTACGAATAGCGTTGATTTTTAATGCTTTTGAAAGATGTTGATATTGTTATATAACACTGATACTTATCCAATATTCATTTTTAAGGTCGATATTGTCCAAACTCGTTACACTGTTACCGCGACCAGAAATTTTTCTTTGACGGCAAACCATGGGTCTAAGAACACTTGGGCACCAAAAATCATCTAATCAGTAAACAAGGACAATTTACGGTACCAATTGCATAATTGAATTTCTGGAGTTCTTACGAGAACATCAATACTGTCACAATGCTCTAAGTCTGAAACAATTTGTTCAAAGTTCAAACACATTATAAATAGTAATAGTCAGGTTCCACAAGATTTAGGGGATTTAGACATAAAAACACATCAACTTGTACTTTTACAGTAGAGTCACTGCATCTTTTCTAAATACAGTTAGGTCTTGTTCATCTAATGAATTAGCTAGTCACGCCATTCTGCGTGCAACGTTCAGACCATACGACTAAAGGGTAAAGCAATCGGCAACATACCAAAAACGATAATATTAGCAAAAGCATCTGCTGATAAACCCCAAGTTTCCACACTAAGAGAATTCACTAAAGCATGAACCATCACACACAAAAAGCCTTGTGAATTCTATTGAGGGGAACAAAAACTACCGGTTAGAATCCTAAACTTCTAATCTTACTTACAATAGCCAAATGACTTACCTTTGATATGGTAGCTAATGGCGAAAATTCTGTCAGCATCTAGATTTTCACCATTGGCAGATGGATGATCCAGTTAGTCCAAAATGTTGAACCAGAAACTGGAACATCCCGTGTGATAAAAAAAAACTTCAGGGAAATTTGTGGGAAACCCATGGGTGCAGTATTTCCCTGTGTGACGAGGAAAATTTCATTATATTAGTATTAAATTACAATACAATGGACCATTGTGAAAGCTCAAACAGTAGACGAATTCGAGTTTAGAGAAGGAGAGCAAGCTATATAAATTAATATCAAAAGTCAGGTAGCATAGAGAGGACCAATATAAGGTAATTAAGTATAGTCTCTTAAATTTCAAAATGTGACCAGCAAGCGATATCAAATCTTAAATTAAAGTAAATCGAATCTTGAAGAGGGGAAACCATTTGGCATAAATTTCACCACTAGTCATCAACACCAAAATAAAATGTTATGTCCTTCAAAAACACGAAGACAAATGTACATACCCAATATGCAAAAGAGAGAGAGAGGAGTGTACCACTCAGAAGTGTTGAAGCTGTCATAACTTTTCGACCAGAAGCCTTCATAGCCATCAGAGCCTTCAGAATAATCACAGTACTGATATTCTTTGGAAGTCTATGATCAACACACAAAAACAATGGAATATTATGCAACCAAATAAAAAGATATCAAGGCCAGAAGTCGAAGAATCCAACTAACGAGTAAATTAAAATTCTGAATCAGCATAGTACATAGACAAACCTTATCACAATTCCCAACCTCTGATGAATCTGCCTCGTCATCTACCTACATAAGATATCTCATCATCTGAGGAAACTCATATTGAAATATAGAACACACTTTCTCTTGCAAACTTGAAATTATACAGACATGGGAACTACAAGGTTAGAAACAGAAAGACTAACGCACATTATGCAAGACAAAAGGGCTTAGCGGAGGGAAATTTACCACAAAAGAAGAACTACAATAATTTACAAGTTTCAGAAATCATGTGATTGCAAGTATTGGAAAAACATTTTGGCCACACACACACACACAAGCACCAAATAAATGAGAAACAAATGGATTCTTAATCTGCTATGTGAATAAGCACTATTGGAATAAAATGAAACTAATGTGTCACATTTAGCCCCCTAAAATATCGTCATCAAAGTATACATAAACAACAATGACAGTACCCAAATCACGGATATGTTTGAAATGCATCTCTGCAACTATTACCAAATTAGAATTGAAATTGCACTTGTATTTGTATACTTGCAACCAAAAATGTCCAAATTAAATTTAGATACCATAAATTTGCAACTGTAATATCAAATGTAAACCAATTACCCATGACATATCTTCAACCTCATGAAGCAAAGCATTCTCATAATCTGAATTCACCTTCTGAGCTTGAAGTACATATGGTAGCCTCTCCTAACAATATTCCAAAGAAGATAAACAAAAGGATCAGAAATCAAAGTAGAATTTTAACAAAATAAAATAAAAAATAAAAAATAAAACAAAACACCTTCTTTGACATATTCTTCCATGTTTCAACCCCTTTCCTATCAACATCTACCCAATTTCCATCCTCAAAGGTCTTCACAAAGCTTTCCCTACAAAAACAACACTATATTAGACATTATTCTCTTAAGATACACATAACATTGTTCTCAAATCCACTTGGTTTTCACTTAGATTGCAACTGTTAAAACCATGTTTGGCAATAAAAATATAGCTACACCTGAAAATAAAAACGCCCATTATGATGATTGAACGCAAATGTGCATGGTTCCATATTTTAAAGGACATTAATATCAATGTATCATGTACAAATCAATACATACACATAATCAAAATTTCACTTGCACATAGGACAAAATTGTCAAATACTAATATATATATATATATATATATATATATTCCTATATATGTATATACAGCATATAAATAAAGGAGAGGGTGTACATGAAAAAGAGAAAAGGCGATCTGGGTTGGTCTTGAAACCTCTGTTCTGTGGTTATTTGATTCCCATCTTTGCCCTTGATTCTCTTTGCACCCTTTTGGGAGTGGCACTCGTGCATGTCAGCAAGAGCAATCGCCACCATAACTCCACAGCAATGGCTACAAATACACATACAAATGTACCCAAAACCCAAAATCAACTCAAAACCCACAAACCCACTACAGGGGAAAGAGATATATATAGAGAAAGAGAGAAAGTAAAAACCATTTATCGAAGGCACTTCCATCAGGTGCTCGACGAATTGCCCAGACCCTCTTCCGAGTTCTTGGCGGATTCGCCATTGAAAGCTCTGTAGCCTTTTCAAATTTATCTTTGTGTATCTATCTATATATTGGTAGTTCCCTGTACTAGTAGTACTACTATCATTTATTGAAGTGTAACCTACTAACATGCGCCTTGAGCTTACGATATCAGTGCATGTTAGCTGACGTAGGCCTTAGATGGTAAATTGCGCTTGACATTTTTAGCGCGGAAAAAAAAAAAATTTATGTGGTAATTGAAAAATGGTTTCAGTGCCGCGTTTTCACAATAAAAAGTTGAATAATAGGAAAAGGCATTGGGACACGTGTCTCTAGATATGTGGGTTATGGGGAACATGAAGCGCACTATTGTTGATGGTGGGGGCCGGTATGGAGTTGGGAAAAATTTCTCATAATTCCAAATTCTAGTTTTTTATCTTTATATTCTTCTCACCTTACTTTCATATTAATTATATTGATGGCATATTTTACTCGGACAGTATTAAAAAATTAAATTTTTTAATGGCATGTTTTACTCGTGCAGTAATAATAAATTAAATTTTTTAATGGCATGTTTTACTCGTGCAGTAATAATAAATTAAATTTTTTAATTAAAACATTTAATATTATATTTTTTAAGAGCACTATTGTTGATGGTGAGGGGCGGGTATGGAGTTGAGAAAAATTTCTCATAATTCCAAATTCTAGTTTTTTATCTTTATATTCTTCTCACCTTAATTTCATATTAATTATATTGATGGCATATTTTACTCGTACAGTAATAATAAATTAAATTTTTTAATGGCATGTTTTACTCGTGCAGTAATAATAAATTAAATTTTTTAATTAAAAAATTTAATATTATATTTATTTATATAAAAAAAAATTATATAATGAAAACAGCCCCTCGCCTTACCTTACCCCGCTCTTTTAATAATAGGGGTTAGGGCGGGTACGGAGATAACAAAGTTAAACGGGGATGGGGATGGAAATGCAATCCCCGTCCCGCCTCCTTGTCATTCCTATGATGTGGGGTTCGGATAGAATTTTATATTTTTTTCAATAGATTACACTCACCTCCCCTTTTTAAAAATTCAAATTGTTTACCTTCACTTTTATAAAGCATTTTTTTACCTCTTTTAAAATATATATTTTTTCAAAATTGAAACACATTAAAAGTTATTAAACAATAATTTCAATAATCTGAAATTGTGAAAAATAGTGGGTCTGTTTGATAACACTTAATTGCCACTGAATAGATTAAGTACTTTTTCTATTAAGTGCATTTGGTAAAAATTTTGAACATCATTTAAAATATTAAGTGTCACTTAAAATGAGATAAAATTTTAAATGATAGAGTCACCACTTAACATTGAAGTCTGAAGACTGAAAATTTATAAAAATATATAAAAAAATTTAAGAACTACTTAAAACATTCGATACTTAAAATTGAGATTGTAAAATTTTTTAGTTTTATCAAATAGCACCGAAGATATTAGACTTTAAATATCATCATTTAATAATTTTGTAGTCTTAGATGATGATTTTCAAAATTCATTTTTGGATATATGGAAAGGCATCACGACTTAGAGAGACTTCAAATTTGATGGATGTTTCTCATGAGATGTTAGGAATTTTTCAAAATAAATAAATTAGAGGACTTATTTAAATTTTAGTTAAGTTGAGAGGAGGTGAGTGTTATTTAATATTTATTGTGTAAATTTATGAAGGAACTTCTATACTGATTGAAATACCATTTGTATTATTTAACCCAAAAGGCCGTTTTGGTTTGGCAAGTGCAAATCTTTTATAATTTTTGTTTTTAGAAAAATTAAAAATTCGTTTAACGAAATATTATTGTAAATGCCATAAATTCATTCCCAATTAAGAGCCTAATAAGAATGTCAAGATTGTCCGCATCATAGCTCAACCTAAAAAAATTAATGTTCTAGAGTTTCTTTGTGGGCAAGTTAGAATACCAATTTGTATGGAATAATTGAGATAAATATGGACATGTAAATCAAATCCCTATAATTAAGGGATTGGATCATGATCAAGATGGACCAAAAAGCCCACATTTACTTGTATAAATAAGGTCATTGAGTCTCAATAAAGATATTTAAGTGTTTGAGCAAAAAATAGCACTTACACTTTGGCGCCGTCTGTGGGAATTGAGAGTTTCTTGATTTTCCTTCATACATTAACCTTTTTCTTTGCACCAAAACCCTGGGAAAGCAACCATAGTGGTAAAAACTAGGTCTTCCGCAACAGCAATCAGGGGTAGCACTGCCCAAAACGCCCAGATTGAAGCAATCGTACAGCTACTAATGGCGGTGGAGAGGAAGAATGAGGAACTTGAGCGACATAGTGCCGATTTTCGCAAGAGGCTAGCCCAGATACTCGATCCAACCAATGCTACCAACCCGACCAATATTGTTAACAACAAAGGCAGAGTACCAAACCCACCTAGGCAAGAATAAGGTGATCACAACGAAGGGGAGGGGTCTAGGAGCAAGACGCTTGATGACCAGGAAGAGATCTCTGTTCTAGTGGTGAGAAATCAGCCACTTCAGCAAACTCCAACCATGAGAAATTTGGAGGAGATAATCCAGAGGCGTGTGCTCGAAACCATGAGGGCTCAAAAATCCACCATGAAGAACATAGCAGCCCATGCCGCCACTGACATGATCAAATCACCCTTCACAGATGAGATTGATCAAGCGGTGTATCCAAAGATGTTTCGGTTGCCAACTTTTACCTTGTATGATGGAACAAAATATCCACTTGACCACATCTACCAATTCCAGTAAAAGATGACCGCCTGAAAGAAGATTGAAGCTCTTCTTTGCAACATATTCCCTGTCAGTCTCACCGAGGCACCCCTGCTATGGTTCTGAAAGCAATCACCCCGGTCAATCGATAGTTGGAACAAGTTGTGTGAAATTTTCATAGCCCAGTACTATGGAAACCAGAGGCACAAAAAGACCATCTCAAGTCTATTCATAATGACACAAGAAAAAGAAGAGACCCTCTAGAGCTTCTTGTCCAGATTCACAAGGGAGATGTCCTCCATTGATCAGTGCGACTAATTATTGGCGGTTGAAGCGTGCAAGATAGCGTTGATACCCGGTACCAAGTTCCACGCGTCCTTGGTTAAGCGGCCCCCCAATAACATTGGGGAACTCAATTTTAGAGCCCAGTGCTACCTCAGGATAGAGGAGGAAAAAGCAGTCCAACGGAAGAGGGCAGCCATGGTTACTATAGAGGCACGTACAAAAGATCGTCTCAAGGATCAGAAGCCAACCCGTTCAGCACCTCTTTCATCTTCAACCAAACCAGTGGAAAAGAAGTAGGGTTGAGTAAAAAGTGACCCCCCTCAGAACCACCCTAGGCAAGTTGTACCAGGAAAAGAAGAGCAAGGGAATTTCATACCTCCCCTGCCAATGCGACAACCTATGGAGCAGAGAGATGTGATTGAACACTATGCTTTCCATAGTGAGTATGGACACCACACCAACGATTGCAGGAACCTTCACAGACAAGTGGAGGCAATGATAGCAAAGGGTGAGCTATTTGACTATGTAGTAAAGGACCAAACTCGGGCAGAGCGCCAGGGGCAGACCCCTCAAACAAATGCTCCAGCAGGACAACCAATTCGAGTGATTCATATGGTTCAGGGAGGACACATCGCCGAAGAGACAGAAGGAAACAAAAGGTCACAAATATACCAGGCACACAAGCTCAGAAGAATTGGTGAGGTGTGATAGACATCAAACAAAAAGGAAGAGCCTCAGATAAGTTTTACCGAGTCTGACCTAAGAAACGTACAGGTTCCCCACGAAGACCCTTTGGTCATCTCACTTATGGTGGACCACTGCCTCATCAAGAGGGTCATGGTAGACCCTGGCAACAACATAAACATTATGACTAAATAAGCCTTTGACAATCTTGGGGTAGACACAGACTAGATACACCCTGCTAGAGTCCCCTCGCCGGATTTGATGGGCATCGGGTAGATATAATTGGGGTCATCCAGCTGTCCGTCTTAGTAGTCCGAAGGACCCTAAAGGAAAGTTTCATGGTGGTAGACGTCAAGCCGTCTTACAATTTACTAATGGGCAGAGGATGGATACATCGGATGCAGGGAGTCTCCTTAACCTTTCATCAAGTTATGAGTTGTCTACATCCAAACAGGATAGATGTCACAGATATACCAAGGGACCAAGTAGCTGCTAAGGAGTGTTATGTAATCACTATGAAGAACGTAAGCAAGTGGACAAAGCCAGCATAAGAAGGTCAAGAAGGTCCCAAGTACAATGAGAAATAGCAATTATAGACCGACCCATTAGAAGAGGATTTGGAGAATCGAACCACAACAGAGCCACTCCAAGAGGTGGACATTAGCCCATCTGGAGATGGCAGAACCACCTTTATTTGCTCCACCCTCTCTATTGAGGAAAAGGTGGATCTGATCAAATTATTGCAGGGCAACATAGATATATTTGCTTGGTCACACCTGGACATGCCGGGCATAAGCCCATCAGTCACACAACACAATCTCAACGTTGATCCTTGATGGGTCGCGATTTGATGATATTTGTCATTGCTTCACCACACCCTGATCAACAATAATTTATACCTATAAATACTTTACTTAAAAATAGTATATCAACAAGTAGGGTCAAACCATTCTCAACTTGGAACTCGTTTTGAGACTCGGATCCAAAAATTTAACTTTCGAGAATAAAAAGAAATTACTTAAAACAATTCTTGAATTTTTGAGTAGTAAACTAAAATAACTAAATAAAATTATCAAATGGTGGAAAAATCTCAAGGGAAGAGAATCCACCACCCGGGTATATATAAATAAATATTATATATTTCTATTGCAAATTCTTCTCCAACCTATTAAACACAAAAATAAATATTGGTAGGTATTCCCCGTATTTTCATTAATTGGTAATCACGAAAAATCCTCCCTCTATTGTTTTGGTTTAAATAAAATGTAAATAGTAGTAGGAATTCCCCATATTTCCATTAATTGGTAATCACAGAAAATCCTCATTTTATTTTTAGCTTCCAACCTCTATTATAAGGTTTTTGTTATTGAGATTCATAAATGAATACTCTCGGGAAGAGAATTAAACAATAAAATAAAAAATAAAAAATATTTATCTCTTACCCATGGTGGCTTCATCACCCCCTCGAGAGAGATGTTAAGCTAACATATTGATCGAAAGATAAAACAAGGTAATATATTGATTTTTCATTGATAGAGAAAAAAATACAAAAGAGATATGAAATTGATAAAATGTGACTCTCACTTTTTCAACCTCTTCTGCAGCTCTATCACACCCATATATATAAGTCTCACTTGATATAATTGGTTCTTATCTCCAATTTGAATTTATGAGAAGATAGCCTTGAAATGAACAATTTGATCTTTCAATTTAAAGAGCTTTGAGATGTGCATCACACCACCTAACTTCAAATGTACCCAACTATTTAGTTGGTCTTCATATCCCACCAACTTGGACACGTACAAACACACACACTTATAGATATACATGTATTTATATGCATATATATCTATGCATGCATGGACCCATCCATACCAAATTCACCTACTTTTCTTTATTTTCTTTTATTTTTCCAATTCATACCTATAAGAAACAAAAACATATATATTAGAATACTTATACAATAAAATAATAAATTAAAGATTTATTTGGACATTTAAATTCTAACTTTTGTGCACTTATCAAATTACCCCCAAACAGGCTTTTGCTAGTCCTCTAGCAAATAAGGGCAAAATAAATAAGTTCACAAAATTTGGACATTTATTGAAGTTTAACTAAAGATGTGCCACTTTCGTAGGCTACATTCAATTGCATTTACCATATGGAATAAGGCCTTAAACCCCTAGGTTACCCTAGTGGACGAGTTATTGGCTCGTGAGAGTTTACAGTGAAGATACCCACAAACTTCCTATGATTACAAAATGATTTCCTATACATCCATAAGTCATAAAAGATAAGAGGTGAATTTATCAAATCTTTCGTATACAACGAGTTACTATGATGTCATAATAATAAATATCAAGAAATGTTCTTCCAAGAGCAACATAGAAATATAGTGTGTGTATGTAAAGTCCACAAAAAGCAATTCACATATCTAGGTGAGGAAATTCCCAAGTCCTTAGAAAAATACGTTTTGACTTCAAATCTCACAAGTAAATATTTCTCTAAAAGAATAACTCTCGAAATTTGGGCTAAGTGTATCTCTAAGTTGTATGTGAGAATGAACTTTGTTTACAAAGTGGAAGCAAGCTCACATACTGAAATGAAAGACCAATATATATAATAGACAGTCTCATGATAGGAATGTTGATCACTTTAGGGAGAATGTCGAGTTACCCACCATAACGTCTTCTCATTTACTATCCACTATCATACCATTTTGTACATGTTTAACAACTTTATTGAAGTGGTGATTTATAAAGGAATAATTATGAGAGTAAGGGGTCTTCAAAATATATACAAGTGATTTTTTTTCTTCGCAATACTCTTCTTTTTCACTCTTTTTTTTTTTTAGAGAAAGTATGGATATTTTCTCGATCCCTTTTATTTTACATAAAAATTTCACCCCTAAAAATTCTCAGAATTGAAATAGAATAAGGTAATAGTATGGTGTAGATATAGTACGATAGTAGATAGTAAACTACAAAACTTATGTTTCTCTTAACTCGAAGTGATTTCATTCAACGTGACCAACAAAAGTGAAGGATAATGAGACTAACAACAAATTTAGTGAGATATCCAAAGAAATTTAAGTCATTTTAAGACTCAGAGTTAGCATAAAAACACTCTAAAATAGTGAATGGCCCGAAGTCTCACATGGTTTAAGTCTTAGTAGATTCCTAGATCATTGGGACTTACTCACTTTTTTTCAAATTGAATTGCAAAATAAGACTATTGTGCAAAAATTATTCTACTTCTAAATGCTCGAGGTGTAATATATATCATTATATCATCATAGTAACAAGTTTAACTTTGATCTAAATATCAACACCTCTCAACTTTTATGAATCAGAACACAAGAAAAACATTAATTTTCATTTTATTTTTTGTAAAATAATGAAACTCTATTTTGATTAAAGAGATACATATTCAGATAAATGTAATGACCCCTAAACAAAAAAATAACACTGTCCCTAGTGTTTAAAAATACATCTAAGAGATAAATTGGAACAAATTACTGCAATTGAGGTGGTGTTTCTAGAGTATAGTCCCTACAAATATTCTTTGGAAAAGAAAAGTCAAGTGATTGGAAATATTATGACAGACTTTACCCCCAAACAAAATCTAAACATGCCTAAATAAAGTGAAAAAAATAAAATTTATAAAAAATATTTACACAACTGACTGGGTTGCCTCCCAGGAGCGTTAAGTTTAACGTCTTCAGTCAGACTCAACGAAGGTGCTACCCCTAAATGGATCAGTCCAAATAAATCAGATCAATTAGGAGAATTTCCTCAATTTCAGGAGCGTCTAGTTCTAGGAAAGGCTTTAGCCGATGAGCATTGACTTTAAACAACTTTTCATTCTTAAGAAGCTATGGGATGAGACTCAACCCCTTGAAATGTTCATTCAGGGTTTCATCTGGACAGTTCCTGGGCCACATAGTGAACCGGAAAGGAATTGAAGCCATCCCGGCTCAGGTTAAAGCATTAGTACATAGCGAAGAGCCCCGAACCCAGAAGGAAGTTCAGACTCTAATAAGAAGGGTGGATGCATTAAGCAAGTTTGTTTCCAGACTTACGGACAAATGCAAGCCATTTTTTTAAGCAATCAGAGTAGGAAAATGCAACATTTGGGGGCTAGAACAGACCCAAGCAATACAAAACTTGAAAGAATATTTGGCGAGTCCTCCAGTACTAGTATCTCCAGAGCTGGGTGAGACGCTGCATCTTTACCTGGCCGTATCAGTTACTAAAACAAGCGTTGCGCTGGTTAAAGAAGAGAAGACGTGTCAGACCCCAATATTTTACACTAGCAAGTCCTAAACAGACCTCGAAACTAGGTACTCCGTTGCCAAACAAGTCATCATGTCGCTACTCAACACCAAAAGGAGGCTCATACACTACTTTGAAACACATCATATCATTCTCCAAATCAAATTCCCCATCAGAGTAATATTGTCCAAACCAAACCTGATAGGGCGAATTACTAGATGGGTAATCGAGTTAGGCACATTCGACATCACGTACGTACCAAGGACAGCCATTAAGGGACATGCACTTGCATATTTTATCTTGGAAGCAAAACCAGAGGCAAAGCATCCAGAGTTGGATGAGCCAAAGTGGAGTTTGTTCATTGATGGATCGGTTGGCGCATCTGAGGTTAGAATTGGGTTGGAGGTTATAACTCCTGACATCACCAAAATACAACAGTTAGTCCATCTAGAATTTCCAACCTCAAATAACAAAGTAGAATATGAAGCACCGTTGGCGGGCATCAAGTTATGTCAGACTCTCCAGATCAGATGTCTGAAAATATACAGCGACTTCCAGCTTGTTGTCAAACAAATTAATGGGGATATATGAAGCGGGATAAAAAATGGAGCCATACAGAGCATTAGCTCTGGAACAGCTATGCCACTTTGACCAATTCAACCTCGAACAGGTGCCTAAATGGGAGAATGAGAATGTAAATCGTTTGGCCAACAGGCCTCATCCAATACTCAGGATCTAATAGGGTGGCTCCGATAGACTACCTTGAGATTCCCAGCACTCAGCAGCCAAAGAACGTCTGTATAATACCATGGGAACCCAGCTAGATGGACCTGATTGTATCTTACCTGAGGGACGGGATCCTGCCCGAACTTAAGTTTGAAGCTCATAAGATTCGTATGAAGTCTGCCAGGTACTCCCTTATTAACGGATAACTATATCGAAAGTCCTTCGGGACCTTACCTTAAATGCCTGACCCCTTTAGAAGCTGGGGCGATAATGAAAGAGATCCATGAAGGAGCATATAGAAAACATTCAGGAGGTAGGTCCTTTGTTCACAAGGTACTCAATCAGGGGTATTTCTGGCCTTATCTCTCTCAAGATATTGAGGCTTTTGTTCGAAGATGCCACAGTGCTAGATCCACGAATATATCATTCATCCTCTACCTGAACTCCTGAGCCCCACACTCAATCCACATATTTTTGGCCAATGAGGTATTGATATTGTGGGACCATTGCCAATGGCGCTAAGAGAAGTTAATCAGGCACTCATTGCAATTGACTATTTCACCAAATGGATAGAAGTAGAGTCCTACTCAACAATCACACACATGCACGTAATCAAATTCATTTGGACAAATATCATCTCCCGCTTTGGGGAACCCAGAGTCATTATGATTGACAACAGGACTACCTGGATAACAAGTAGACCAGAGCATTCTACGATTAACACAGTATATAACTTAAGACATCCTCAGTCAGATACCTTCAGGGCAATGGTCAGGAAGAAAGGTTGAACAGGATAATTCTGAATACTCTGAAGAAAAAGTTGGAACCTGCAAAACGACTCTGGCCTAACAAGTTACCTGAGGTCCCGTGGTCATACAGGATGACCCCAAGAATCCCAATGAGCGAGACCCCCTTTTCCAAGACATATGGAGTAGAGGTCGTAATTCCAATAGGGCAAGTGGTTCCAACCATAAGGATAGAGGCTTATCAAGAGGATCAGAATAATCAGAAAGTGGTACATACTTTTGATACTCTGGAAAAAAAACATGATAAGGCAGCTGCCAGACTAGCCAAGTATCACTAAAGGGTCAGAAGGAGCTACAACCAGAAAGTAAAAAGACGGGAGTTCCTAGTCGGGGACATGGTTCTCAGGAAAAAGATCAAACTCGTTGGCAAGCTTCGAGAAAACTGGGAAGGCCCATATATAGTAACCGAGGTCATTGGAAGAGAGGCCTACTGATTGAGGAAGGCTAACGGTCACATGGAGCCTAACTCTTAGAATGCCTCACGACTAAAGAGGTATTACCCTTAGATAGGTGTTTATTTCACATAAATAACAGAGACTTGTACCCTGCTCTCTAAGATTTTTTGTTACAAAAATATCTACGATCAATAAAAGAGGTTGAGGCCTGATTTCATATTCAAATAAAGTTTTTAATAACATTTATCTTCTTTTAACACAATAGATCAAAACATATGTAAACAAAAAAAAAAATGTACCCCTAAATCCTAAAACTGACAAAGGCACACGTCTGAGTCATACAAAAGAGGAATTTAATTCCTAAGTATGAAAATAGCCAGAGGCATACGCCTGAGAGGAATTCAATTCCTAAAATTTACAGAAGTACACGCCAGAGTCATACAAAAAAGGAATTTAATTCCCAAGTATGAAAATAGCCAGAGGCATGCGCCTGAGAGGAATTCAATTCCTAAAATTGACAGAGGTACACGCCTGAGTCATACAAAAAAGGAATTTAATTCCCAAGTATGAAAATAGCTAGAGGCATACGCCTGAGAGGAATTCAATTCCTAAAATTAACAGAGGCACAACCTAATTCATACAAAAGATAAATTTAATTCCTATCTATGAAAATAGCTAGAGGCATATGCCTGGGAGGAATTCAATTCCTAAAATTGACAGAGGCACACGCCTGAGTCATACAAAAGAAGAATTTAATTCCTAAGTATGAAAATAGTTAGAGGCATATGCCTGAGAGGAATTCAATTCCTAAAATTGACAGAGGCGCACGCCTGAGTCATACAAAGAGGAATTAAATTCCTAAAATCGATAGAGGCACACCCCTAAATTAGAATGAGAATTTTCTATAAATAAGTACTATATCCCCGAGGCGTATATATTGTTATTACAAATTTAGCAGAGACATATACTCATGATTTTCATTAGAAACAAAGATATCAAAACACATCAAAGTAAAGTAAAACTCTTTATTCCATTAAAAAAGAGTTTTTGCATAAGTTTTTACCCAAGGGGCTACGAAAATTCCCAAGGCCACAAAAAGAAGAAAGACTAAGAACCTAAGTCTTGGACTTGGATCTGAACTCATGTCCAAAGGTGTCCACAATCTCTGTAGGAGCAAAATATAGGACCTGTAGATTTAGGGAATCTACAAGAAGGGCTCTTGTAAGAAACTCTGTGAAGAGATTTTCAGCTGGAAGGGCTTCAGGACTCTTATAGGGGGCGTTCACCCGCAAATGAGCATTCATAGCTTCAGGGTCTTTATACTTCCTCTTCTCAGGCTCTTTGAGGGCAGTGAGGAAGCCACTGCACCAGAACTCATCACCAACATTGTTGTTGATGATCTCATAATGCTCATGCATGGCCAGCCCCCCTACCTTGTAGATCTCCAACTGAGAATGGGAAATGGTCAGTCGATATTTGAGGTCCTCATTCTCAGCATCTATCTTGGCCTTGCCCTCCTTCACGGAAGCCAAGTCCTCATTCAGGTCAGTAACCTGATTGGTCAAGATGGCCTCTCTACCATCTGCCAGAGCCATAGTAGATTTGAGGTGGTCCACTTCATTAGTATGAGATTATTGTGCTAGGGACAAAACACTCACACTATAAAATGTTTGAGGAAAACACAAGGCAAAACATGTCAGAAGCTGTGTAGACAGTACATAAATAAAGAATTAATAAATGAGGGAGGGCAGGGAAAAGACATAACCTCATCATCGTACCCATGACATTATTAGGTAAATCTGGGCCATCAAGAGCCCTGAAGGAGGCCAAGTCCTCAGAGGACCAAAAGGACTTGGTTCTGGCTGTCATTACCGCCATAGAGTTAGGAATTACTTCCACATCATCGTCCAAAATATGGGGGCAGAAAAGGTGAAACATATCGACTGAGGCTCCTAGGCTAATAATTTCCTGCAAATTGGCAGGAGTTAAAAGGTCAGTACAAGACATGCGTGTAGACCAAAGCTTCTTGTTTAACAACTTTACTCATTTCTGAACGCCACTGGAATAAACTGTCTTAGTGTCTATACCAAAAAACTCATAAATGTATTATGTCCTATGGAGGTTACAGTTGGTGCACAAGCAGGACTCCTTGTGGTAAAACTTATACTCAGGGTGTTTGGTGAGGCCAAAGGTGATGGGGATAGGAAAAATGGAGGAGTAGGGATAAGACCAGGGTCCTTTAATTAAGACCATCTGCTTCTTCCAGTGTTTTTCATATTTCTCAGTATATGTGCAAAACCCCTTCCCTTGAAAGGATAGAAGATGTACCTCCCTACACAACCATCTAAGTCCAAAATCTAGTAGCAGAGGAGGAGGTCACCTAGACCTAAGTGAAGCCCTTGATCCCTATTGGCCAAGAACAGTATGGTTAAGATACGAAAAAAGTTTGGGTTAACCTGGAGTGGGGCCAAACCCAAAGTGAAGAAAACAAAATGGAAGAAGGGATGGAGAGGAAATCTGACAAGTTTGGTCTGCTTATAGGACAAGAGCAAGTCGTGGGGGCCAACCCCTTCCCCTTGGGTAAAATCTAACTCAGGGTCATAGGCCTCAAATTCCACCCCCTTGGGAGGCTTGGCCAGATTTCTCAGGGACCTGATGCTAGGGGCTTTTCTCTGGTCGGCTGGGATACGATCAGGGTAAAAGGGAGGAGACTCAATGATGTCATCACCATCCTCATCGGCAAGAGGTAAAATAGGGACATCTTCAGCAACTTAGGGCTTAGCACTCTCAACACCGCCACCTTGTTGAGGGTTGAGATCATCCTCGGATCTGGTGACGCTTGAGTCAGACATGATTGTTTAGAAGAAGAGAAAATAGGAGAACACTTACTTAAGGAAGAAGATTTGTAGAAAACCGGTCACCGGAGCAAAAAGCAATTGATTTGCAAAGAGAGAAGACTAAGACTGCAAAAACAAAAACAAAGAAAGATTTCAGAGATTGAGGAAATATAGACATGTAAATCAGATCCCTATAATTAAGGGATCGGATCATGATCATGATGTACCAAAAAGCCCTCATTTACTTGTATAAATAAGGTCATTGAGCCTTAATAAAGATATTCGAGTGTTTGAGCAAAAAATAACACTAACAATTATCAATTGTGTTTGGAAACATGTTTGGTAAAGTCAAATTTGATGCAATTTTTTTGAAATAATCTATATTAAAACATGTAGATAAAAAACTATTGTAATTATTGAAAATATAATATCAAGTTTTAGTTCCTCAAATTTCTTCACGTATATATTGAGGTACTATTTATCACTAAAATTGTCTAGTATCGTGGTAAAACATCTAGGCAACCAAATTGTTGTATACGAGATAAAATACAGTTTACTGAAGTATTACAAACAAATACATTGCTATGCCAAAACAAAACAAAAAAAATGCGAAATAAACATTAGTATTTTAAAAATATGTTAATACATAATCTGGTTGAGGGTATTTTCGGTACATTAATATAGAAAATAATTCAAGGCACTGTTGTTGATGTGGGTTGGATTGATTTGAAGCCCATGGGCGTAACAAAACATGGGTTTTAGCCCAAACAAAGAAAATTTTCCTGGAAAGTTTAATACTGTAGTTACTTTGTTTGGCTCTTCTTTATGTTTTGGAGGTTACCTTCAAATCATTTCTATCAGATTGACGTACTAGGTCGGTCTTTGATCTTTTAGGCTGCTCCGTAGCTATGTGGATGTTGACTCATTTTCGACTATAAAATTGGAAATGAAAAGGAAAAAAAAAAAATATATATATATATATATATATGATTGGGTAAATTACTGTGATCGTTACTGAAATTTTATATAATTACTGTCAGATTAAAGTTTATATAAATTTATTCTGGCCTCCTCTATAAGATTAATATTACATTAATATTTTTGTGCATATTGTAAAATATCATTAACTTAAGTATTTTAAATTGAAGTAATTTATCATTTGAATGTCTCATGGCCTCATATCATTTAAATACCCCTCATTTGACACCACTCAAAACATCATTATCCCTTCACATGTAAGTTGGTTAAGTTATTTTAACATAAATTACTCAGTTTAAAACACTAAAGTTATGTCTATTTTAGTAAATGAATAAAATATAAGTGTAATGTTAATCTTACAGGATAGGTCAAAGTAAATTTTCATAAATTTTAATATGACAGTAATTATGCAAAATCTCAGAGGAGGTTAGAATAATTTACACTATATAATTTCACTGACATTTTGATATACTTTCAGGGTTGTGTTCTTTCTCCAATTCCATATCTGCCCAAGAAGGGTGAATTATTAATTAACTTGACAATCTGTATAAAACTTTTGTCAATACAAATTCATACCAAAATTATTAGTATACATTTGGTCTAAAATTATATACACTATTGTAAACGACTAGCAAGTCTAGTCCCTCTTGAAAGGAGTAGAAAATCTATCCGTTAAGATGGGAAAAAAATGAGCAAAAGTAAGAAAAGAAAAAAAATCCAAGGCCCTCTAGGATATGTAAAGTTGAATCCTATTTATGGGCAATAATGTCATTTGGATTTTTTGTTGCACAATCACGGTGGTGACCGGTGAGTCACATGTCCCCCCCTCCCCTCAATTCTTTCTTTGTTTATTCGTTCATTTATTTTGAGCAATTTTTTCTCAAAAGTTGAATAAATCTAGAAAGAATATAAAACTTCATTGGCCTATGTATTAAAAAGGCTAAACGAAAGAATATGATTAACAAGAAAGCAAGATAACAAATTAGCAAGACGTGGTTAAATACATTATCACATATTGAAATTTAATTATGGGTTAATTCCAGTAAACCCCTTCTATTATTGAATTTAATCAACTAACTATCTCTATGTCTGAATTGCCCCTTGTACTTTTCAATTTAGTCAACTAACCCCACCTATATCCGGATTGTCCCATATACTTTTCAATTTCATCACCTTGCCCCCCTGACATTTCATAAAAAAAAAATATATATTTCGGAAGATATATATATATATATATATATATTTCCGAAAAATATATATATATATATATATATATATATATATATATATTTGGAAAAATATATATATTAATTTGAAATATATATATATATTTCTAATATATATATATATATTTTGATGAAATGTGATTTGGGGGGTGATGAAATTGAAAAGTATAGGAGGCAATTCGGATATAAGAGAGGTTTGTTGATTAAATTTGAAAGCACATGGGGCAATCCAGGCATAGGAGGGATTAGTTAATTAAATTTAATAATAGAGACGGGTTTACTGAAATTAACCATTTACTTATTTAACCAATGACTAATCAACCCATTAAATACGTCCTCATTTTCAAAATATAAACAATATAGATAATAAATGTGACAATGTTATATATACACGTGTGTATATATATATATATGGGATCCACCATAATAAATAATTCAATACCAACTACATGATAATGGAGCACGCACTGAGATATGATTGAACAATTATTTCTCGAACTATTACTAGACTATGTGTATTACTTCCTCTATAAAGAGGCATCAATGGTTAATGAGAAAACACACCAAATTACAGAGAATAAATTATCTCTCTCTTGCTATCTGTTATTCTCTTGTCTTGTCTAATTTTTCCTGTTGATTCCTAAAACGTTATCAACACGACACCTACCAATCTGAGCTACTGTCAGCTGATAAGAAAACTTCTTGATCTTACTTCACACACAAAAAAGGTAGATCATGAACTCTTAGTATCAAAGATAAGAAATTGGATTTTTGTTTAAACTAAATTAAAATTAATCCTTGACTTCATATATGTGTATGTACAAGTAATTTGCTCCAATATTGATATATATATATATATATGCCTGCACTCTTAAATCGTTGATATGGTTGAGCCTGCAGACTCTCATACCTGATTCTATTAAAAACTTGGTTGACCCTGAAGTATCCCATAGGTTATATTGGTTTAATTATTTGATTGAGCTTGAAGTCTCTCATCTAATTTTGTAAACCTGAAGTTTACCATAAAGATTATAATCTTGGTAGACCTAAATTTCTGGGAGAAATATCATTTGTGAACCTCGAATTTTTCAAACAATTGTCAAATTTTATTTACAAACCTGTAATTTGTATGCTCTCTCATGCAAACAAGAAGCTTAGCAATGACTTACAATTTATCATTAAAAGTTTTGTCAATTTAATGATGTGTATGGCAAGTCCGAAGTCCCATAATCACTAATGGCCATAAGTTTATTAATTGTTAGCCAACCTGAAGTTGTGCAAATTTAATGAATTATTATTTATAGTTGATGAACCAATGATTATTATTAGTTCAATTAATTAATGTTTTTCTTATTATTGTAAAAGTATCATCATGTCTAATCTCACCAAGCTTGAGTTTGCTGCCCTCCAAATTAATGAAAATAATTACTTGTCTTGGGTATTAGATGCCGAAATTCATCTCGATGCAAAACATTTAAGGCATGCAATAAAAGAAGATAATCAAGCTTCGCTTCAAGATCGCGCCAAAACGTTAATTTTTATTAGGCATCACATTCAGGAAGAACTAAAAACTAAGTACCTTACAATTAAAGATCATTTACTATTGTGACAACAGTTGAAGGAAAGGTATGCATATCAAATTGAAGTACTTCTTCCTAAAGCCCAATTTGAATCGATAAATCTGAGGTTATAGGATTTTAAGACTATCAGTCAGTATAATTATGCCTTGTTCAAAATCAGCTCAATCTTACAACTGTGTAAGAATCCAATCTCTAAAGCAGGATTGATTGAGAAAACATAATCTACCTTTCACCCTACTAATTTGCTCCTGCAACAACAGTATAGGGAGCGAAGGTTCTCAAGATATTCTGAGCTGATCTCGTGGTTATTAGTAACTGATTAAAATAATGAGATACTCCTGAAAAACCATTAGTCTCGTCCAATAGGATCTGTACCATTCCCATAAGCGAATGCAATTACAAGTGATAGTCATCGCTGAAATGATCGTGGAACATATCATGGAAAAAGATACAATTAGTATCTAGGTACTCGTGATTCTTTTAAAATTCCCCGAAAGAATTCCTCGCACAGCTACCAGAAGTGGTATAATAACAAGCAAGATAAAGGCAAAGGTCCCTATAATAAATCTTCTAAGAACTATGATAAACCTTGTTTTTGGTGTGGAATGAAAGGACATTGGTCACGTACATGTCGTACGGCTAAACATTTGGTGGATTTATATCAAGCTTCAGTGAAAGGAAAAACAAATCGAAAAGGAAAAGAAATTGAAAACAACTTTATTGATGATCCTAAAGATGATGACATGCCTATTGATATATATAGTCTCGATTTTGACTTCATGGTTGATCCTATGATCGAATAGAAAAAAAAAATCAGAGTGGCAATAAGGATATCCAAACAAATAAATGTCTCTTTTGTGTTAAGTTTGGATTGATTTGAGTGTGTATCTTTACATTACGTGTCTCTGTATCTATTATATCATAATTATTGTAAGTGTGCTTATTTTTAGTTTGAGTTTGATGAATAAATGACTACTTTTGCATAATGTGATTTCTATTTGTGTATAAAATATGAATCTATCAAAAGTATTACATGGGTCTCAAATAAATAATGAAGATATATATCTAGTAGACACTGCTACTACACATTCGATATTTTGAGATAAGAAATATTTTTCTAATATAACACCAGGAGGAAATAATATCCATACAATATCAGGACCTGTAGACCTGATTGAAGGTTTTGGAAGAGCCAGTGTTTTATTGCCGTGTGGAACAAAGTCATATTTAGATAATGCATTATACTCTCCTAGATCCAGGAGAATTCTGTTAAGTTTTGAAGATATTCTCCAAAATGGATATCATATTGAGACTATTAATGAAGGAAATACATAGTATATTTTCATTACATCTATCATATCATGCCAGAAGCATGTTTAGAAAAACTTCATGCTTTCACTTCTGGATTGTATTATACAACTATCAAAACCATTGAATAATATGCAGTGTCGTACCCGAAGTGCTTTAACCCAAAGATATTTAAACTTTGGCATGAATGGTTGGGTCACCCGGGATCAACAATGATGTGTCGGATTATTGAGAATTCACATGGGCATTCTTTACAGAACTAGAAGATTCTATTAACATGTGATTTTCTATGTAGTGCCTATTCGCAAAGAAAATTGATAGTCAAACTATCTCTCTTGAAAGTAAATGTTGAATCACCTGCCTTTTTACAAAGGATTCAAGGAGATATTTGCGGACCAATTCATTCACATTGTGGACCTTTTAAATATTACATGGTTTTGATTAATGCCTCACCCAGATGGTCTCATGTGAGTTTGTTATCTACTCGTAATATTGCATTTGCTAAACTTCTTGGACAAATTATTCGATTGCGAGCACATTTCCTGAACACCCAATCAAAGCAATACATCTTGATAATGCTGGAGAATACACATCCCAAACATTTGATGATTATTGTATGTAGATTGGTATTGATGTTGAACACCATGTTACACATACTCATACACAAAATGGTTTAGCAGAAGCCTTTATTAAACAACTTCAGTTGATTGCTAGACCATTACTTATGAGAACAAAATTACCAGTTTCTGGTTGGGGACATGCTATATTTCATACTGCATCTTTAGTTCATATTCGACTAAATGCATACCATAAATTTTCTCAACTTCAACTTGTTCTTAGTTATCAACCAAATATTTCTCACTTGCGGCTTTTTAGGTGTGATGTATATGTTCCTATTGCACCACCTCAACGAACTAAAATGGGTCCACAACGTCGACTGGGGATTTATATAGGTTTCGACTCTCCTTTTATTATTAGATATCTTGAACATGTTACATGTGATCTTTTTAAGGCACGGTTTGTTGATTGTCACTTTGATGAGTCGATCATCCCACCATTAGGGGGAGAAAAAATGCAACTAGCAAAACAATCTAAAATCATTTGGAAATCCATAGAATTATCACATTTTGATCCGCGCATAAAACAATGTGAACTATAAGTTCAAAAGATCATTCATCTGCAAAGAATTGCAAATCAACTACCGGATGCGTTTACTGACACAAAGAAAGTAACAAAATCTCATATACCTGCTGCAAATATCCCTACTCGGATTAATGTTCCCGTAGCACAACCTGTAAGTTCTACAACAAATGTATCTCAAATAAGCCAGAAGCGTGGTAGGCCTATTAGTGCAAAAGATAGTGTTCCCAAAAAGAGGAAAGTACAAGAGAAAGTGGATAAAAATAATGATGTCCTAGAAGTGACACTAATCCTAGAAGAGTTTATGTCCCCAGAAGTAGAAAATGTCCCAGAAGAGGCACATGGACTAGAAAATAATGAGGTCTCCATAAATTATGGAGAAATATGGGATATAAATACAAAAATGATTGACGACGCATTTTCTTATGCAGTTGCTCTCGAAGTAGCAATACATATTGAGGATCCCGAGCCTCAGACCGTCGATGAGTGTCGAAAAATAAATGATTGGTTAAACTGGAAAGAGGCTATCTAGGCTAAATTGGATTCACTGATGAATCGCCAAGTTTGGACCTGTAGTCCTAACACCGGAAGTTGTCAAGCTTGTTGGATACAAATGAGTATTTGTACGAAAACGAAATGAGAAAAACAATTGTGAGATACAAAGCCCGCCTTGTTGCTCAAGGTTTCTCACAGAGGTCTGGAATTGATTATGAGGAAACATATTCTCCTGTTATGGATGCAATCATATTTCGTTTCTTAATTAGTTTAACAATCTCTAAAGGATTGGAGATGAGATTAATGGATGTTGTCACAACATATTTATATGAATCACTTGATAGTGATATATATATATGAAAATTCCTGAAGGATTTAAATTGCCTGAAACAACACATTAAAACCCCGTAGTATGTACTCGATCAAGTTACAACGATCATTGTACGGGTTAAGGCAATCCGGACGCATGTGGTACAATCGCCTGAGCAAATACTTATTAAAAGAGGGTTATTTAAATGATCCTATTTGTCCATGCATATTTATTAAGAAATCAAATTCCGGATTTGCTATTATTATTGTATATGTGGATGATCTGAATCTTGTAGGCACCTGTGAAGAAATAGAAAAAATACTGCAACATATCTTAAGAAATAATTTGAGATGAAAGATCTCGGAAAGACAAAATTCTACCTTGGCCTTCAAATTGAACATTTATCAGGGGGAGTTTTTTTCCACCAATTAACATATACTAAAAAAGTCCTGAAGCACTTTTATTTAGATAAAACTCACCCACTAAGCCCCCCAATGATTGTTCGATCTCTTGATGTTAAGAAAGATCCTTTTCGTCCTCAAGAAGATGAAGGAGAACTTCCTGGGCCTGAAGTTCCATATATTAGTGCAATTGGTGCACTTATGTACCTTGAGAACTATATCAGATCAGATATAACATTCTCTGTCAACTTGCTCTCAAGATTTAGCTCTGCATCAACTAAGCAACATTGGAATGGAGTTAAACATATTTTGCGCTACCTTTGTGGTATAACAGACATGGGACTATTTTATGCAAAAGAATCGAAGTCTCAATTAATTGGGTACGCAGATGCTAATTATCTCTCTGACCCACATAAAGGTCGATCACCAATAGGATATCTGTTTACTTATGGAGACACTGCTATATCATGGCATTCGACAAAGCAGACATTGACAACAACTTCTTTAAATCACTCTGAGATAATTGCACTTTATGAAAGAAACAAAGAATGTGTCTGGGTGAGATCTATGATAATACATATTCAAGAAATATGTGGACTCTCCTCAATAAAGGACAAACCAATAGTGGTATACGAAGATAATATTGCATGTATTACACAAGTACGAGGAGGCTATATCAAAGATGACATAACTAAACACATTTCACCGAAGTTCTTCCACACACAAGACCTCCAAAAGAGTGGGGAAATGGATGTTCATCAGATTCATTCAAGTGATAATCTGACAAATTTATTCACTAAGGCTTTGCCAACTACTACATTCAGAAAGATGGTGCATGATATTGGAATGCGTCGACTCAAAGACATTTTATCATGAAGCAATACAGTTATGTGCTTATGAGGGGGAGCAATTATTTTAGGTACTTTGCATGTTGTACTCTTTTTCCTTCGACCAGGTTTTTTCCCACTGGGTTTTCCTGGTAAGGTTTTAATGAGGCATATATGATGTAACATTTTGTAGCTACATAAGAATTTTGTACTCTTTTTCCTTCAACCAGATTTTGTTTCCACAGGGTTTTTCTGGCAAGGTTTTAATGAGGCATATTCTTAGTATCGTGGATCCCAAGGGGGAGTGTTATATATACATATGTATATATATATATATAGGATCCACCATGACAAATAATTCAATACCAACTACATGATAATGGAGCACCCACTGAGATATGGTTGAACAATTATTTCTCGGACTATTATTGGACTATGTGTATTACTTCCTCTATAAAGAGGTATCAATGGTCAATGAGAAAACACACCAAAATACAGAGAAAAATTTATCTCTCTCTTGTTATCTCTTACTCTCTTGTCTTGTCTTATTTTTCCTGCTGATTCCTAAAAGATAATAAATTATATAGATTCTGAAGCTCTATTTAGTCAAATGTATCAAATTAGCTGACTTATTTAATAATCTTAAAATAAAATTCCAACCCAATACAATGGACTCAATTGTCATGATAAGAGTCCAGCGTTATCGACCAATCTGTAAAATTAAAAATATTTGCTTTAACAATTTAATAGAGTCCTAACTTGAGAACAATGTGTATTAAGATTTCAAAACTATGCCTTTTTTTTCAATGTCAGTCTAATTTATGAAACCCTCATTTAGCTCTGCTCAATCTGATACAACTGACACAACATTGATCACTATGGTGCATTAAACAAGTACAAATGAGGTGTGTCAAAGCATTTGTTACAGTCCAGATAATTAAAGTGAGTGTGTAAAACCAAATTAGACATATTAAGCCACCTGACAGTCCCAAAGACATACATGTATTGAAAAAAGCCGTATCTTTCTTTACCGAGTTAAACTAGTTTTCTTATAATTTTTAGAGCTTTTGGATGTTGACTTCAGAAAAAATTGTTAGGGACAACAAAACCCTACTATCGAGAAACACACAATCTAACAGTTAGAACACACACAAACACAAAAATATATACGTGGTTCAGCCAAAATAAGCCTACGTCCATGGAGTGCACTGATTCACTATAATCAATGAGAGGATTACAAGGGGATGATCCACATATCATACACACGCACACACACAGTGTATACTCACGTCTATATCACCTATATTATTCCTGACTCTTTCTCTATCTCTGTATTGCTACTTGTTTCTGGCACATAGAATATGTTCACCCTATGTCTGTATTTATAGGACAAATAGGAGTGAAACCCAAGTTTACTTGGAGTGGGGAACAAGCCAATCAAGGCCAATCAATCCCAGTCCTAAAAGGAATGTAAATATGTGATTTCAATCTCTCAAAGGGGAAACTTGATCAGGCTTTTTTCATCCCTAAGCAGAGGAGCCACATAACATAACAATCTCCCACTTGGCGAACTTTGCTTCAACCAATCAACTCCATCAAAGATCAGTGTAATGCAATGTGCTCATGTCTTCAAGCTTGAAGACCAACTGAAGTTGCGCACAACTTCAGTTTCTCTGTTGCCACCACTTTGGTTAACATGTCGGCTGGATTCTTGCTTCATTGAATCTTCTCAAGTGTCAACACTTAATCCTCCAATAGAGATCTGATAAAGTGATAACAAAGATCTATATGCTTGGTCCTCGAATGAAATGTTGAATTCTTCGCCAGATGTATAGCACTCTAACTGTCACTGTGTAAAACACTCTTCCCTTGCTCAAATCCCAACTCTGCCAACAATCCTTGTAACCAAATCATCTCTTTGCTAGCCTCTGTCACGGCTACATACTCAGCCTCTATAGTAGATAATGCTACAATTTCCTGTAACTGCGAAACCCAATTGACTATTGTAGTACCTACTATAAAGACATAACCACTAGTGCTTCTTTTGTGGTCTATCTCACTAGCAAAATCTGAATCTACATAGCCATGTAGATCAACTTCTCCTTTTCCAAAACAAAGGCATTTGTCTGTGGTACCTCGTAGATATCGCAATATCCACTTCACTATTTTCCAATGAATCTTTCCTGCTTTAGACATAAACCTACTGACTGTTGCCACTGCATATGTAATATCCGGTCTTATACAAACCATTGCATACATCAAGCTTCCAATAGCTGAAACGTATTGAACATTCACCATGATGTCCCTATCTTTCTCTATCTTGGGTGACTAATCTTTGGATAGTTGAAAGTGACTAGCTAAGGGTATGGTAAATTCCTTAGCATCACTCATGTTGAACCTCTTTAGAATCCATTCAACGTAGTTAGCTTGAGACAATTGCAAAATGCCCTTCTGCTTTGCAACGCCCAAGTCCTTCATCTCGAATTTTTTATCCAATTGCTTTTTCAACTTATTGATTTCTTCAAAATTAAACCCAGCTACTAACATGTCATCGACATAAAGTAGGAGAACGATGTAACTCGTGTCAACCCTCTTGAAGTAACAACAATGATCAACGTTGTACTTGTTGTATCCATGTCTCTGCATAAAATTATCGACCTTCTTGTACCACTGCCTTGGAGCTTATTCCAATCCATACAAGTTCTTCTTCAATTTGCATACAAGCTTCTCTTTCCCTTTGACTGGGAAACCCTCTGGTTCTTGCATGTAGATTTCCTCATTGAGGTCACTGTCACAGGGTCCAATTTTTGCCTTATGATGGCCTTGGTTGCACACCAAGTCAGCCAATTCTCACCAACACTTAGCCAAATATACAGATATGGATAACACACAAGTAATGTAAATGACACATAGTTTACAGAGGTTCACACCTCCAACCTTTCACTATATTATCAAATAGTACAAAGGAACACTTATCTCTGTAATGGAGTACAAGACTACTCTTTATCCTCTCTATCCATTTACAAAATACCCATTATAGACTATACATACACAAAACTGTCTATACAACTTCCCTCCTAGGATCTGGGAGACAACCCCTCCCATAAGTGTGCTGGCACAGCCAGCCTTGTGCCACATATGTCAAGAAGTTACAACTATAAGCCATATCAGCAAACTGCCCAACTGTCCTATATCTTTGGAATTGTTGTGCCACATGTGATTCTTTATCTCAATGTCACATACCATGTGTACTCTAGCACACCACAAAACTATGTAAACATATGCCTTGGTCTTTGCTCAGCTTGTCTGCATTATTACCTTCACTTGCCATGCACAAGTATCACCAATCTGGGCATGCTCTAAGCCACATCCATGCCATGGCATGCATTGCACCATGCCATGACAATGCTATGTCGTGCATTGCTCCACGCCTTGCATTCTGAAATCAGCCATCTATGGTGTCATGGCATTGTCAAAGACAAGTTAGCATTGCCAAGACTTGATATGTGCATGGTTTGCTAAGCTACGCACATTGCATGTACTCCAGCATATGCCAAGTCAAGGCAATCCTTGCCCAAGGGCAAGTTAGCACAATAGTGGGCATGGTACGCAAGTCTAGCCAAGCCAAACACACACACAAGTGCCCACATTGTCATAAGCACTGCACCACCATAACTGACCCATGCCGTCAAGCCAAGTGTTGTCAAACCATGCCCACGCATGTCCATAGGCCCCCTTACACATACCATAGCCAAGGCCTTGCTTGGTTGTTGGCTGCTAACTTTTGTCAAGCTCACTTACCCCCCTATATATACAAAATACACAAAAGCAACTCTGGCCAGAACATATATCAACCATGTCTAAGGAGGAATAATGGATTTAATTAATAATTCTCAATAGCCTCATTTTGTAGATTCATGTCATTTGCCATAAGGGTGCTTCTTGACTTTTCTCCAACACTTAGTTAATTTTCTGACTTATTCTCTTAATGTCACTCCAAGTGCCATCCAATGGCACTCCAAGTGTCATTCTCAGCCCCCATTGCACATGAGTGTTGTCTTGGGGCCTTTGCCCATGTTACAAAGACAAAGCCCCCACCCAAAGTATTCAAGGGGCTAACAAACCTCCCCCACTAAAGGAGCTCGACGCCCTCATTGGCTGTTGCTTGCTTAGATACTCCTAAATCTGCTTTTCAAATTGCCATAATGTCATATCTCTTTCTCATGTAGCCTCCTGCACTCCACTACCTTTCCATAAAACCAAATAATATGTCCTCTAATTTTTCTTGCTTTGGCCCACAGTACTGTGGTCCAACATTAGATCAACTTCCTTATCAAATTGCTTCCTTATCACCGGTAGTGCTCTATTGGTTTGTACTCTACTTGCATGTGCAGTATCCTTATGGAATGGCTTGAGGAAATTGACATGGAATGTTGGGTGTATCTTCAATCGATCTGGCAGCTTCAATCTGTTAGCAACTTCACCTACCCTTTTCATCACTTCAAAGGGACCATCATATTTAGGAACAAACCCTCTATACACAGTCTTACTGCTAATCTTCTTCCAGATTTGTGGTGTCAACTTCAGTAACACTTTGTCACCAACAACAAACTCCAAGGGCCTCCGATGTTGGTCAACATACTTCTTCAAATGCCTTCTAGCCTTAGTTAGGCTATTTTTTGCCTCATCCATCATCTCTTGTCTGAATCTAGCCAAGTTGTAAGCAACTGGACACTTCCTTCCAATCTGCTGCAATACCACCTCATGTGGTGCTCGTGGTTGTTGTCCTGTTGCTAACTTAAAAGGACTCATCCCTATTGCTGATGAGCGGTGCAAGTTGCAGCAGAACTGCATCGTATCCAACAACTCAACCCAGTTCTTTTGGGAAGCAGTCACATAGTCCATCAGGTACTCTTCCATCAACTGGTTCATCCTCTTCGTCTGCCCATCTATTTGTGGATGATTGGCTGTGGAAAACTTCAACTCTATCCCAAGAAGGTTGAAGAGGGCCGTAAAAAACCGGCCTATGAACCGAGCATCCCAATCACTAATAATGTCTTCTGGGAGCCCAAAGTGTTTAACCACATGCTTGTGAAACAGCTCCGCATCAACATCAGCTGGACATACATCTGGTGCAACAATAAACACTACATACTTTGAAAACATGTCAACAATGACAAATATGGAACTTATTCCATCTACCTTCGGGAGTCTGGAGACAAAATCCATTGATACTGATTGCTATGGCCTTTTCAGTATGGGTAGGGGTTGTAGCAATCATGCCTCTTTCTTTCTCTCAAGCTTGTCAAGTTGGCACACTAGATAAGACCGGACATAGGCTTCGATGTCATCCTCCATCTTTGGCCAGTAATATCTCCTGGAAATCAATGCATGTATTCTTTCAACTCCTAGGTGACCAGCCCATTTGGTGTCATGCATCTCCCTCATCATTTTTCTTCATAGTCCTCCCCCACTGGGAATATAGAGTCTGCCTCTTCTGGCATAGAGCAACTCATCTTCTATCCAGTATTTTCTTACCAAGCCTTCATTCATTTGCTGCTGAAGCTTGATGTAGGCAACATCTACTATGATTTCACGCTTGACTCTTTCAAGAAAATTAATATATACAGCAGATCATGAAGTCACATACTCTTGCACTTCTTTTCTGCTTAGTGCATCAGCCACATCGTTCTGCCTCCCTGGTTTATGTATCCACACAAAATCGAACTCAGCCAAGAATTGTTGCCACCTTGCTTGTTTTGGGGACAACTTCTTCTGCGTCTTGAAGTAGGTATTTGCAATGTTATCCGTCACAACTGCAAATGGGGTCCCAAGCAAGTAGTGTCTCCAGGCTTCCAGGCAGTGTATGACCGCAGTCATCTCCTTCTCATGGGTGGAATATCTTTGTTTTGCATCTTTAAGTTTCTTGCTTTCAAATGCACAAGGGTGTCCCTCCTGGACCAGCACCCCACCAATGGCTCGATCAGAGGCATCCATGTTAACTTCAAATGGAAAGCTAAAGTCTGGAAACCGCAACACTGGTTCGGATGCTATAGCTTGCTTCACCTTTGTAAAGGCATTGTCACAATCCTCTGTCCAACTCCATGGTTTATCCTTATTCAACAAGTCTGCCAAGGCATTCACCATCTTTGAATAGCCCTTGATAAACCTGCGATAATAGTTAGCAAGACCAAGGAATGATCTCAACTCGGTTACCTTGGTTGGAGCAGTCCACTCCACAATGGATTTCACCTTCCACTCATCCATGCGAATTGTGCCATTGCTTACCCAGTGCCCCAGAAACAAGATTTCTTTTCTGCAGAACTCACATTTTTCTTTCTTGACATAGAGCATGTGTTCCCTAAGCCGTGAGAACACCTACCTCAAGTGCTTCAAATGTTCCTCAAGAGTATTATTGTAAATCACAATGTCATCCAGATACACAACAATAAACTTATCAATGTACTCATAAAATACATCATTCATTAAATTGAAAAAAGGTTGATGGGGCATTGGTGAGTCCAAATGGCATCACCAGGAATTCATATGAACCGTATCTGGTCACGCATGCCGTCTTTGACTCATCACCTTTTGCAACTCTGACTTGCTAATACCTAGATCGCAAGTCTAACTTGGTAAAGTAAGTGGCTCTGGACAATCGGTCGAACAAGTTTGTAGCATTAGGAATTGGATACTTGATCTTCACCATTACCTTGTTTAGAGCACTGTAATCCACACACATCCTCATGGATCTATCTTGCTTCTTTTGAAATAGGACATGGGCACCATATGGGGCCTTGGAAGGTTGAATCAGGCCAGCATCAAGTAACTCATCAAGTTTCTTCCTTAACTTTGCCAATTCTTTAGGCACCATTTTGTATGGTGCTTGGGTCGGGGGTCTCATTCCAGGCTCCAAATTAATCTTATGATCAATTGCATGTCTAGGGGGTAGCATCTTGGGTAATTCTAGTGGCATTACATCTTTAAACTGCATCAGAATATTTGCTACTACATCTGGCACTTCCACCATCACATCAAGCTTGATCTCAATCAAGGCTGCTAGGTAAGTGCACTCCCCTCTCCATACCCACCCTTCACTTGCAAGGTAGAAATCACATATTTATACTTATCTTTGTATTGTACCTTAGTAACAGATGATACAAAACAAGGGCATGTTTCATCATAAATAAACATACCTCCAAGATATGGAAACAATGCAACATTTCCCTTCAAAAAGAAATCAATTCCCAATATTACGTCAAAATCATCCAAGGGCACCGCCATAACGCTGCACTTGTCTTCCCACTCCCCCACCTTGAGGGTCACTGTGGCCAGGCATCCGAATTCATTGCCTTCACTTTACTAGCATTTTGGGACAATTTTAGGCCAAGGTGTTTCACTTCTCTTTTTGCTACGAAATTGTGTGAAGCACCAGAATCAACCATGGCCAACACTTCTTTTCCATTTACCCACACATGGACATATATCAACCCCTTATGTGGTTTGGATTTCGCCGTTGTTAGTGCCTTGAGAAGTTGCAATGGATTCACCCTTGTTGGTGTCTCTCCATCGCTGTCACTGTCATCCTTGCCAGCCTGAATTGCATTCATTTTTTCCTTCCTTGGGCAGTCTCTGGCTCGGTATAGTCCATTGCAAATGAAACATCCACCAGTGTATGTGGGTTTGGTGCCACTAGAACTCGTTCCTTTGGAATCAATTCTGGGCTTCTTGTTGTTTTGATTTTGACCACCATAATTCTTCTTGAAATTGTTTCCTTTCTTCTTGAATTTAGGGGCAACACCTTTTCCCTTGTCTCTGTTGTTGCCTCCATTGTTGGATTTATTTTCGTTGCAATTGTCTTTACTACCCGAAATACTGAAATCCATCAGCTCATCTACCGCAACAATGGCTATAGGTAAGTCTTTGACACCTTGCCTTCTCAATTATGTCTAGGCCCAAGTCTATAACCCTGACATGAAATTGAATAGCTTGTCTTCCTCCGACATGTTCTTGATGTCCAACATCAAATAACTAAACTCCTTTACGTATTCACGAACCGTGCCTATATGCCTTAATTTCTTAAGGGATTCCCTTGCAACCCATGTTGTGTTGGAAGGGAGGAACTTATCCTTTAATTCCTTCTTCAAGGTCTCCCAAGTCTCAATCTTGGGTCGTCCAACACTGGTATCATCTTCCATCCATGTGCACCACCACAGTTTTGCATCCCCGAACAAGTACATGCTTGTGATTGTCACCTTCTCAGCGTCTGGAACACGAGATGCCTTGAAATATTATTCAATATTCCACAAACAATTCTCCAATTCATTGGCATTTCGTGCACCACCAAATGCCTTGGGTTCTGGTATTTTAATTTTCGATGGGGCACTTTCACCACCGCCGATTATCATGTTGTGGCATGCCCTCTTCAGTAACGCGACATCATCTTCAATATCCTTCAGATTTCCTGTGAAGACCTCAACAACAATGCCAACATCATCAGACACCGAAGTCACTTTGGCATCCAATTTGGCATTCAAGTCTATCACTAAATCTTCAATCAATTTACGTAGAGTCTGTAACTCATGGGCAAGAAGATTTGTCTGGGTTGACAGAGTGTCTGTATTCACAGAATATGGGGCACCAACCATGGTCTCCAATCAATTAACTCTTTCACGCAGTGCTTCCATGGAGTCTTAACCGGGCTCTGATACCAACTGTCACAGGGTCCAATTTTCAACACCTAATTTTCTCCCTATGATGGCCTTGGTTGCACACCAAGTCAACCAATTCTCACCAACACCTAGCCAAATATACAGATATGGATAACACACAAGTAATGTAAAAGACACACGGAGTTTATAGAGGTTCACACCTCCAACCTTTCACTATATTATCAAATAGTACAAAGGAACACCTATCTCTGTAATGGAGTACAAGACAACTCTCTATCCTCTTTATCCATTTACAGAATACCCATTAGGGCATATACATAAACAAAACTATCTATACAACATCTCTTCTAGGATCTGGGAGACAACCCCTCCCATAAGTGTGCTGGCACAACTAACCTTATGCCATATATGTTAAGAGGTTACAACTACAAGCCATGTTAGCAAACTGCCCAACTGTCCTATATCTTTAGATCTGTTGTACCACATGTGATTCCTTGTCTGAATGTCACATGCCATGTGTACTCCAACACACCACCAAGCTATGTAAACATATGCCTTGGTCTTTGCTCAGCTTGTCTACATTGTTGCCTTCATCTTGCTGTGCACAAGTATCACCAATCTAGGCATGCTCTAAGCCACGCCCATTCCATGGCATGCATTGCGCCATGCCATGATAATGCCAAGTCGTGCATTACTCCACGCCTTGCATTCTGAAGTCAGCCATTTGTGGTGTCATGGTCTTGTTAAAGACAAGTTAGCATTGCCAAGACCTGATATGTGCATGGCTTGCCAAGCCACACACATTGCATGTACTCCAGCACATGCCAAGTCAAGGCAATCCTTGCCCAAGGGCAAGTTAGCAGAATAGCAGGCACGGTACGTAAGGCTAGCTAAGCCAAGCTCACACACAAGTGCCCACATTGTCATTAGCACCACACCACCATCACGAACCCATGTCGTCAAGCCAAGTGTTGTCAAACCATGACCACACATGTCCATAGGCCTCTCTACATATACCCTATACAAGGCCTTGCTTGGTTGTTGGCTGCCAATTTTTGTCAAGCTCCCTTACCCCCCTATATATGTAAAATACACAAAAGCCACTCTAGCCAGAATAGATATTAACCATGTCTGAGGAGAAATAATGGATTTAATTAATAATTCCCAAGAACCTCCTTTTGTAGATTCATGTCATTTGCCATAAGGGTGTTTCTTGAATTTTTTTCAACACTTAGTTAATTTTCTGACTTCTTCTCCTAATGTCACTCCAAGTGTCATCCAATGCTACTCCAAGTGTCATTCTCAGCCCCCATTGTACATGGGTGCTGTCTTGTGGCCTTTGTCCATGTCACAAAGGTAAATCCCCCACCCCTAAGTCTTCAAGGGGCTAACAGTCACCATAGATGCAATCCCTCTGATGCAACAATGCTTAGAACTAAATGAATGGTGTTTAGTTTCACAATCGTTGAAAATATGTCGGTGTAGTCAATTCCCTCTTTTTGCTGAAATCCCTTGACTACAAGTCTTGCCTTATATTTCTTGGAATCGTCATATTCTTCTTTCGCCATGTACACCCATTTGCTATAGAGAGCTTTCTTTCTTACCGGCAAGTAGATTAGCTCCCATATCTTGTTGGAGATAATGGACTTCATCTCATCTTCCATTGCAAGCTTCCATTAGCTCGCATCTGCTTCATGACACGCTTCATCATAGCACTCGGGTTCACCTCCATCTATGAGCAACAAAAAATTTATGTATCTCCTGTTCGGTACGTGCGACTGTGTAGATCTCCTAGGTATAGAAATAGGAGTCGGAGACTATGGAGTATCATCCTACTGAATATTGCCTTGTACAACTGGTTCCTCTGACTGTGGACTCTGCTGTGCCACATTGCTATCTGAACCAATATCGAACTCAGCATGAACAAGACCACTATGTTCTGAATGATCATTGGTTATTTTGTGTCTGTATTTATACATAATCTTCTCGTTGAATACTACATCCCTGTTATGGATCAGTTTCTAATTCTGGCCTTCCCAGACATGGTAACCAAACTCATCACCACCATATCCAACGAAAGTGCACTTTAGTTGTTTGGGATCAAGCTTGCCCATAACATGATCACTAATATGTACATATGCAACACAACCAAAAACTTTTAAATGAGTAAGTTTTACTTCTTTACTGCTTTAGAACTCTTTTGGTAATCTATGCTCCAATGGTACTGATGGACCTCGATTAATTAAGTACCCTGCTGTACTAACTGCTTCTGCCTTGTACATGTGAGTTTTCCCGACCCATGGAAAAGTCCATCCTGACCTGATCAAGTCAGGAAAGACCCGAGATTATGACCCGACCATTGTGCCTGCATCATAACCCGATCGATACATCACCCCATGGTCCGGGAACTAGCACGACCCGACTATCATATCCATTGTTGCCTCGACCCGAAGAGCATTTTTGGAAGGGACTCGGAGGTTCTAGAAGATACGTGTAGCTCAAGGCAATGGCATGATATAGAATCTGCATAGCTGACGTGTAAAGTAAGATATCATGTAAAGTTGAAAATGTAGCCCTAATGGGCCAAAGGCCCATTGGGAAAATGTATATAATTCAATGAAAAGTAATGAGAAAGGCATCTTTTGTGTTGTGCAAATTTTGTATCTACACAATGGCGTCGTCTGTGGGAAATTAGGTCAGATCACCGACCATCTTCCTACCTCCAAAAAAGCTGAGTGAAACCCAGATACACCTTCCATACCATCCTCACTGTCCAGAGATAACGATGCCTGTAACCAGATCCCATTCGGAAGCATTGATTCCCGGCACCGGACAACCGAGCACCCCACCATCGATTGAAAATCTCCTGCAATAGCTTGTGGAAGCTGAGAAACGCAGCCAGGCCGCCGAGGCAAGGAGCCTGGCGGCGGAAAGGAGGAGCGAGGAACTCCTCGCAAGATTGAATCAGGCAACTATCCCACAGATAGTTCCCGATCAATCACAGACCCATGGTGAGACCGAACCACGAGAAGAGCATGGTGAAACATCTCACCGGCCAGGCAAGGCCCCGGCTACCGGCGATACTCCAGTTACCGACGAACCTCTGACGTCGCAGAAGCTCCAAGAGATGATGGCAGAATTTCAGAAGAAAGTCATGAATGATCTGAGAGCCAGATCCACCGATGACCAGGCCCTCAGAGCCTCTGCCGACTCGGTTCAGTCGCCCTTCAGTGTAGAGATCACCCGGGAACCCTTCCCAAGGAAGTTCGTCATGCCCAGATTCACTCCTTACGACGGAACGAAGGATCCCGAGGAGCATATCTACCAGATCCACCAAAAGATGACGATGTACGCCGAGAACGAAGCCCTGCTATGCAAAGTATTCCCGACCAGTCTTATCGATGCACCCCTCCTCTGGTTCAGAAAGCAACCGCCAAGATCCATTGGCAGCTAGCAGCAATTGTCTGACCTCTTTGTGGCGCAGTATTTCAGGAACAAGAGGCAAAAGAAGACCATCTCGAGCCTCTTCACCATGACTCAGGAAAAGGGAGAATCCCTCAAGAGCTTCCTGTCCCGATTCAATGTCGAGTCATCCTTCATCGACAACTGCGACCAGCACTCTGCCGTGGAGGCCTTCAGGATGGCCCTCATCCCGGGGACCAAGTTTCACCAATCACTTGTGAAGCGGCCTCCCTCGGGAATAGGAGAACTCAATTCTAGGGCGCAAGGCCATTTGAGGATCGAAGAGGAAGAAGCAACCCGACAGAGGAGAGCAGCACTGGTCAGTGTGGAAGTCAAATCAAAGGATAAAGCGTCAGACAAATCCCGACAGGATATGAACCGCAAACGCTCGAATCCCCCAAGCCACTCTTCATCTCAGTTTCCCCCTCAACCCGACAGACGTGCGAAGCTTGAAGAAAAGATTACTCCATTGAAAGTGACGCTTGCCAAGCTTTTCCAGGAAAACAAAGCTCGAGGAATCTTCCAAACTCCTCCCCCAATCAGGCAACCCCTTGACCAAAGGGATAGATCCAAGCATTGCGCCCTCCATGCTGATTTTGGCCACACGACCAACGATTGCCGAAACCTGAGACGCCAGGTGGAAGGAATGATGATAGCCCAAGGGGAACTGAATGATTATATCCAGAGAGATGGTCCAAGGGCCAACCCACCAGCGCAATATAACTTGCGGAATCAGGGTCCTGCTCATCCGGTCAGGATCATCAATATGATCCATGGGGGTCCCGACCCACAAAGCAGCGAAGGATCGAGGCGCACGCAGACGGGAAGAGCACATCAAATCGCCAGGATATCTGGGATAAACGAGGTCCGCCACCGAACGGGGAAATCTCAGATACTCTTCTCCCAGGAGGACCTCCGTGACATCCAAGTCCCGCACGAGGACCCGCTAGTCATCACTCTGATGGTCTCGAGATGTCTTGTGAGGAGGGTCATGGTTGACCCGGGAAGCAGCGCCAACATCATGACCAAATGGGCTTTTGATAAGTTGGAGATCAATCCGAGTGACATCGCGACATATCGAAACCCAATTGCCGGGTTCGATGGAAAACAAGTCGAGCCCCTCGGGGAGGTCAGGCTACCTGTGACGGCGGCCCAGAGAACTCTGTCCGAAACTTTCGTGGTGGTGGACGTGAAGCCCTCATACAATCTTCTTATGGGAAGGGGATGGATACACAGAATGCAGGGGGTACCATCGACTCTCCACCAAATGATGAGGTGCGTCGGCCCAAATGGGTATGACATAATCGACATCAGAGGGGATCAAGTGGCGGCCAAGCAATGCTACGCCGTCACCATCAAAGAAATGAAGGACAAACCCGATCGAAAGAGATCCCGAGAAGACAATCAGGATCTGGGGTCCAAATAGCAACTACAGGACGGGGAGTCGGGCCCCCCGATCGTGGCAGAGCTTCTGCAGCCGGTGTCTATGAGGCCCGACAAGGTCACCTACGCAGGTACAAGCCTCACCACTTGTGAATTGAATGAACTGACAACATTCTTACAGGACAATCATGACGTCTTCGCGTGGGAGCATACCAATATGCCCGACATCGACCCCTCCATAGCTCGACACACATTACATGTCGATCCAAATATTCAACCCGTTCGACAAAAATAGAGGCGAATGGGGGGCCAAAGGAACCAAATCATAGCCGATGAGGTATCAAAGTTGTTGGAAGCCGGATTCATCAGAGAGGTCCATTATCCCGAGTGGTTGTCCAATGTGGTTGTTGTACAGAAAAAGAACGGGAAATGGCGAGTCTGCGTCGACTTCACCGACTTAAACAAAGCTTGCCCGAAAGATAGTTTCCCCTTGCCCAAAATAGATCAAATGGTCGATGCTACTGCGGGCTACGAGAGATTAACCTTCCTGGATGCTTACTCGGGTTACAACCAAATCCCGATGGATCCAGGGGATGAGGAAAAGACCTCATTCATTACGGAAACAGGTACCTATTGCTTTAGAGTCATGCCTTTCGGACTAAAAAATGCAGGAGCCACCTTTCAAAGACTAGTGAACAGGATATTTAAAGGGATGATGGGCACAGTGGTCGAGGCTTATATTGACGACACGGTTGTCAAGAGCAGAAATAAGACTGACCACTTGGGACATCTCCGTAAGGTGTTTGATACCCTGAGGAAACACGGGATGAAGCTCAATCCAGCAAAATGCTCCTTCGGGGTGTCATCGGGACAGTTTCTGGGACACATAGTTGATCGGTCGGGCATTCAAGCCAGTCCGACCCAAGTGAAGGCTCTACTCGAAACGAAAGAGCCATCCACACACAAAGAAGTTCAAATCTTGACCGGAAGGGTCGTGGCATTGAGCCGATTCATTGCTAGGCTGACCGACCGTTGCCGACCCATCTTCCAGGCGATCAAAGCAAGGAAGGGAGAAGTGTGGGGACCCGAGCAGACTAAAGCCTTGTCCCGATTGAAGGAGTACATGCTCAAGCCTCCCATTCTTGCAACACCCGAGCCCGATGATGTCCTGCTCTTGTATCTGGCAGTATCATCAGTTTCAACTAGCGCCGTGCTCATCAGAGAGGACATGAACCTCCAGATGCCCATCTTCTACACCAGTAAGGCACTAGCCGATCCCGAGACACGGTACAACAAACAGGAAAAGTTGGTCTTATCCCTGATCAATGCCAAACGACGTCTCAGGCATTACTTCGAAGCTCATCATATCATTGTCCCCACTGCCACTCCCATTCGTGTACTTATGGCAAAGCCCGATCTTTCCGGAAGAATTTCCAAATGGGCCATTGAACTGGGAATTTATGACATAACTTACGTACCCAGAGTCTCAATCAAAGGACAGGCCGTGGCCGACTTCCTCTTGGAAGGGGAAACCGAGGAGGTCGATCAGCCCGTTGAGTTAGAAACGTGGAAGTTATTCATGGACGGTTCAGTGTGCGCCAGTGGAGCAGGCGTCGGGCTGGAAATCCATACTCCCGACGGAACTAAGCTACAAGCCTCGACGCAATTACAATTCTCAGCCACCAACAACGAGGCAGAGTATGAGGCAATTATATCGGGACTAAGATTAGCCAAGAGCCTTCAAATCTAATCCCTATCCGTCTACAGTGACTCCCAGCTAATTGTCAGGCAAATAACCGGCGAATACGAGACAAGGGATCCGAAAATGGAATCTTACAAAGCGCTGGTACTCAAAGAATCAGAAGGTTTTCAAAAGTTAACATTCAGCCAAATCCCTCGGGAAGAAAACACCTCCGCAGATCACTTGGCGAATCAGGCATCCGCAGCTGGTGAGGACATGACTCGAGTAGTCCTGACCGACTTCATCACTACACCAAGCATCATAAAGCCCGATGAATTGATATGTCTAGTTCCGCGAGAACCAAGCTGGATGGATCCTATAATCGACTATCTAAGTCTCGGGACTCTGCCGAATGATAAGGCAGAGGGAAGGAAAATCAGAATGAAGTCAGCCCGGTACTCGATCATCCAGGGCCAGCTCTACAGAAAATCTTTCTCGGGTCCGTATCTGCGGTGCGTATCTCCTTCTGAGGCAGAGACAGTAATGCAGGAGATACATGCTGGAGCTTGTGGAAATCATTCGGGTGTCCGGTCGCTGGCCCATAAAATCCTGTCCCAGGGTTATTTTTGGCCCTATCTGTCCCGAGATTCGGAGGAATATGTGCGCAGATGCAAAGCCTGTCAGATGCACGGTGACGCTATACTGCAGCCCCCGGAGTTCTTGAACCCGACAATCGTTCCGCACCATTTCGCCCGATGGGGAATGGATATAGTCGGGCCACTTCCAAAAGCCATCCGGAAGAATACCCATGTACTCCTCGCCACCGACTATTTCACCAAGTGGGTTGAGGCCGAGGCTTACCCTTCCATAAAAGGGAGCCACGTAGTCAAGTTCATATGGAATCACATCATCTACAGGTTCGGGGTACCTCGGACCATCATGATGGACAATGGCACCAACCTGGACTGCGAACCGGTCAGGTCGTTTCTGGCCCAGCACGGAATCAATCAAAACACCTCCTCTGTAGGGTACCCGCAAGCCAATGGACAGGCGAAAAGGACCAATCGTTCCATCTTCAACACGCTAGCGAAAAAGCTCGAGAAGGCCAAAGGAGCATGGTTGGATAAGTTGCCGGAGGTACTATGGTAGTATAGAACCACTCCCCGACAACCGACCGGTGAGACACCTTTCGCCATGGCATATGGGGCAGAAGTTGTAATCCCGACGGAGTATGCCGTCCCGACGCTGAGATCACTGGCCTGGGAAGAGAAAACAAATAATCAACGCTTGTCTCACGAGCTCGACCTACTGGAAGAAAAAAGAGAAATCACCGGGATAAGGCTGGCAGCTTACCAACAACAGGTCAGGAATCACTTCAATAAAAGAGTAAAGAGGAGGGGATTCCAAGTTGGCGACATGGTCGTCAGACGAAAAATTGGACACGTGGGCAAACTCCAAGAGCCATGAGAGGGACCCTACACCGTCACTGAAGTAGTTGGGCGCGGGGCTTATCGACTACTCAGGAACTTTGATAATCGAAGGGAGCCTAACATACAGAATGCATCCCGACTCAAGAGGTATTATCCCTAGGGATACTCTATTTCAATTACTGTAAAGAAAGGCCACTAGAGCCCGAAAGATTACGATAGAAATTCAATTTCTTCCCGATCATATCTAACCGTACCTAAACCATCTCCATGATTATCGATAGAAACATCTCTCCATGGGCCCAAAGCGCTCGAGAGATCTTCACAGACCCACCAGTGGTCGGGTTTTGTCTGAAAACCTAAGTGTTGCATCTCTCCATGGGCCCAAAGCGCCCGAGAGATCTTCACAGACCCACCAGTGGTCGGGTTTTACAAAAATCAGTTTCAAACCTAAGTGTTGCATCTCTCTATGGGCCCAAAGCGCCCGAGAGATCTCCACAGACCCACCAGTGGTCGGGTTTTATCTGAAAACCTAAGTGTTGCATCTCTCCATGGGCCCAAAGCGCCCGAGAGATCTTCACAGACCCACCAGTGGTCGGGTTTTGTCTGAAAACCTAAGTGTTGCATCTCTCCATGGGCCCAAAGCGCCCGAGAGATCTTCACAGACCCACCAGTGGTCGGGTTTTACAAAAATCAGTTTCAAACCTAAGTGTTGCATCTCTCCATTGGCCCAAAGCGCCCGAGAGATCTCCACAGACCCACCAGTGGTCGGGTTTTATCTGAAAACCTAAGTGTTGCATCTCTCCATGGGCCCAAAGCGCCCGAGAGATCTTCACAGACCCACCAGTGGTCGGGTTTTATCTGAAAACCTAAGTGTTGAATCTCTCCATGGGCCCAAAGTGCCCGAGAGATCTTCACAGACCCACCAGTGGTCGGGTTTTACAAAATCAGTTTCAAACCCAAGTGTTGAATCTCTCCATGGGCCCAAAGCGCCCGAGAGATCTTCACAGACCCACCAGTGGTCGGGTTTTATCTGAAAACCTAAGTGTTCAACCCCCTCAATAGGCACAAAGCGCCCGAGGGATCTCCACAGACTTACCAGCGGACCCAGGGTGCCCGACTATTATTTTCTGATGGCATCAGTAGTCCTACCAAGTTACAATTCAAAATCCCAATTTTTATTAATATTAATGAAGCATTGGATCATACATATTCCCAGCAAAATTTGAATAGGTGAATTCACTTATATTAAAAGGGCCCCAATGGCCAAGGCTGGTACAGTAAAGTTTTGATAAAGTTGTTACAAAATAAAAAGCAAAGGTCTAAGGGAAGAGCCCTATTCTTCCACCGGAGGGTCCTCATTGCCACCTGAGGTTTGGGTCTCGAGGGATTGTCCTTGAGGCTCATCCAGGCCACAATGACAAGGCGGAGCGGGCAAGGGACCCTGAAGGAACTCACCAAATGCCAGGTCCTCAGGTTCCGCCTCGGGATCATCATACGGAGGCCCCACCCCTATGCTGAGGTCAAGATCTTCTATGGTCGGGATGTATCTGTCACCCTCGGGCTTTTGAAGCTCAGTTATGCATTCCCGCCAGCCCTGCTCGTAACAGTACTTGCTTGTCAGCGCAAAACGAGAGATCATCTGGTTACCTCCCTTGTGACACATCTCTACCCGAGATCTCTCCACGCCTAGTGCATTCTCGACCTCGACCTTCTCCTCAAGCAACTGCAGCCCCGAAGTCTTTAACTTCTCAATTTCTTCGGTCAGGGCCTGCACTTGAAGAGTTAGGGCTTCCCGAGCCTGGACTTCTCGATTAGCCATCTGTTCAGCCTCCCGAGCCTTACCCTCAAGGTCGGAAATCGTTGCCTTGGCGGCTGCAAGTTCTAAGGTCGCCGCCTTGGCAGATGCGAGCCCTTCCTCTGCTGTGACAGCCCGGTATGTCAAGGACTGAATCTTCTCATTGGCCTTCTTGAGCTGTTCCAAAGCCTTGACGCACCCAACTTTGTGGACCTGAACATCCCGATTCAGGGCGTTAATGACCCGGGCGTCATCCTCAAGCTTGCAATTATACGCCTGTGTAGCATGAAGCATCTGAAAGCAAGAATGTTAGCACAAAAGATCAGGGGTGAAATAGAAGCCAAATACACGAGTGTAGAGAAATTATTACCTTCATTGCAAGCTCGGGCCCGTCCAGAGCCAGGCTCATCCTATCGTACCGCCCCATGGCCAACCTATCAGCCGGGGTCCACACCCCCAGGGCCATCTCTCGCAGAGCTTCAGGGTTATCGATCGTCTGGTCCGCCACCGCCAGATATGGATGACCCTTTCGAGTATCCAGCTTGAATCGGGGGCCATGGGGAACGTGTCTCCCACTCTCAGCAGCTTTCTCGATCTCTCTATTATCCTATTTCCTGACATTTTTGGAAATGGCAGTACGCAGCTTGGAAGGTCGGGATCGATCCTGGTCCTCGTCATCAGAGCCTAAGTCTCGAGCATCCGATACTGAGGAAGGAACACCCAGTGCAACCCTTCGGCTAGAGCTGGGTCTGACTGAATGATCTGCCCAAGGAGGATCTGCCCGAGGAGGACTCAGACTCACACCTCCCAAGCTCGGAACCAGGGCACGACTATCCCCAGCCTCGGCCGCATCCGATGCACCAATTTGCGGACCATCAGTAGGCGGAGGCGGGGGTGTGACGGGATGACGCTCTGCCGGAATAGGAGGGGGGGGGGGGGCGTGCCAACAGGCCCTCCGGTGGATCCTGCCGGTTGACTGCTTGCTGGATTCTCGCCGACTGGCGGGATGTCGGGATTTTCGGAGACTGGGGGAATATCAACCCCACAAATGAAAGATGTAGAGCCAATATCAACCCTTCTAGCCCTCTTGATCGAAAGTTGGGGTAGGCTAACCGCCTTCCTTTTCCTTTGATCCCCAGACATCTTTCTCTTGAGCTTTTTGGTTCCTGATGACTTGGACTTCAACCTCCTTGACCCTGACGTAGTCGCAGCAGAACCCGAGGCGATCCTTGATGCTAATTCTCCCGATGCAAACTCCTGCAATACAGATCCAGTCAGGCAATCCTGGCTATCCATTAAATCCTGACTCCACACTTTAGCACACAACAGTTCAAATCGAGTCCTTATATACCCGACACCCCTTTTCTCCCGAGGAGCCTTCAGGAAATCCATCACTTGCGTACCCAACTTATCGTTGCACATTTCGCAGTGGCAAGAGGCTCGGGTATGAAAACTCTTAAACTCAGGAAGTCGGGTTGGCTGGAAAACATGGTTGACAGGGATGTTCATAGCATCGGGATGCCTCCACTGACCACTCACTATTATCATCCTCTCTTTCCATCCCTTGTTGGATGTCGGGACGTTGTCACACAATTTCCTCTTGACATATGAAGTCAGGTTATACCGACCCCTGCTATCCTTTTGTTCTTGAAGTTTATAAGAGAAAAGAAGCTCGGCCAAACCTAAGTCTAGGTTCAATTCCTTATTAATGAACAGGATCATGGCTAGGATCCTATAAAAATTGGGACCGACTTGAAGGGGGGCCAAACCCAAAGTGGCCAATGTCAGGAGGAAGAAATGATGAATGGGAAACTTTAGTATGGCCAGGTGGAATGAGGAAAACAATATCTCCCCGTCCTTCAGACCTTCCCCAATCCTAAAATCCTTGTCCAGAGGGTAGTGCCTAACCTCAACCCCTTCAGGGATCCGGAGACTCCTGAGTTGAGCGTCTTTCCTATATTTGGTTGGGAGAGGGTCAGTACAGAAGTTCTCCTCCTCCTCAGCATCCTGACCCGTCTCCTCAGCATCCTGACCCGTCTCGACATCATCCTCTACAGCCCGATCCCCCGCTTCCTGATTGACTTCCGGGGGACTAGACCTAGTAATTCGAGTAATCTCTACGGAGGGGGTGCTCACCGAGATTTCGGGATTAGCAACGGTCAGGTCAGTGTCTGCCACTTGCAAGTCGCTAACCAACCTGGTGTCATCACTCCCGGACATACTTGACGAAAGGTAGAAAATTGAAAAGAACAACTTACAAAAGGTGAAGATTCCGGCTGTCTCCCCTTGCACTCTTCTCCGGCTAAACGATTCACAGAAACCGGCAACTGTACCAATGATCAGGGATGTGTGCGCCCGGTTAAACTCTTCGCAGCAAGGATCAAAACACTCCGCACAGTGCAAAACTCAACCAAGATCGTTAAAATTCACAGGAATTGATGAGGCAATCTGGGGATTTTATAGGTTCGAAAGTGGGTTTGTGCTTGCTAATAATGCTTAAAATATTGCAGAAGGGAGAATAAGAGAGCAAATTCAAAAGTGATGCAAGTGTGGCATATGCGGATTATATAGATAGGTGTGACTTTTCGTCTACCCGGGTCAGGGTATCGGATTGACATGACCCGGCCCATCTCACGCAAATCTATGCCGTCCTAGCCACAAATTCAAAATCATAATGATGACGACAACTGTAGCATTTAATGCATCCCGCGTCATCCGGCACGTTTCTCCTCATCTTCCGCCACGCGTCCCGCGCATCAACTCCGAGGACTTTTCGATGGGCCTTAAGATTCTTCCACCTAATGGGCCCATTGAATACAGGCCCATGAGATGAAAGAGGGCCTGTGTACATGTGAGTTTTCCCGACCCATGGAAAAGTCCATCCTGACCTGATCAAGTCAGGAAAGACCCGAGATTATGACCCGACCATTGTGCCCGCATCATAACCCGATCGATACATCACCCCCATGGTCCGGGAAGTAGCACGACCCGACTATCATATCCATTGTTGCCCCGACCCGAAGAGCATTTTTGGAAGGGACTCGGAGGTTCTAGAAGATACGTGTAGCTCAAGGCAATGGCATGATATAGAATCTGCATAGCTGACGTGTAAAGTAAGATATCATGTAAAGTTGAAAATGTTGCCCTAATGGGCCAAAGGCCCATTGGGAAAATGTATATAATTCAATGAAAAGTAATGAGAAAGGCATCTTTTGTGTTGTGCAAATTTTGTATCTACATGCCTAGAACTACTTGGGTAAACCCAACTATATGCGCATGCTTTTGGCTCTCAATCAATGTTCGGTTCATACGTTCTGCTACTCCATTCTATTGCGGTTTACCTGGAACAGTTCTCTCTAATATGATACTGTTCTTATAGCAAAACTTCTTGAACCCAGTGTCTTCATTCTTACCACCATTATCGGATCGTAGTTTCTTTATCTTCAAACTCATCTCATTCTCTACCATGGCCTTCCATTTCTTGAACTCATCATACACCTCAGATTTATGCTTCAAGAAGTAAACCCATACCTTTTTGGAATGGTTGTCAATGAAGTCATAAAATAGGACTTCCTGCCAATAGATGAAACATTTGCTGGCCCCCAGACATCAGTGTGAGATCTATGTTGCTCTTCTAAAAACTAACCATTTTCTGCTTACCGAATACGCAATCCTCACAGAAGTCGATATCAATCATTTTTAGACCTGGTAGTTTTTCCTTTATGAGCATAACCTTGAGCCCCTTTCCACTCATGTGACCTAGCCTCCGGTGCCACAATTTGTGATCCTCCTTGATGTCTGCAACTGCTATAAATGTACTAGCACTGGTGGTAGTGTACAATGTACTATCTTTCTTCCCTCGAGCTATAGTCATATCCGCTCTAGAAACCTTCCAATTTTCATTATAAAATGTTGTAACATAATCTTCACTCGTCAAGTGGCCTACTAAGATCAAGTTCTTCCTCAAGTCAAGAATGTGTCTCACATCCCTCAGCTTCCATATCAAACCATTGAGTTTGATATGGACTTCACATTTGCCAACAACACTATAAGGCTGATTGTCACCTAGATAAACCTTCCCCAGGTTTCCAGGTGCATAGCTCTCAAAGAGCTTTTGACTTGAGGTGTCATGGAATGATGCTCCGAAGTTCAAGACCCAAGACTCTACCCTACTCTCCAAGGTGCATATCAATGCATCATCCGATTCTTTTAAAAGAATGTTTTCCTCTTGTTGGGCATATATTGACACCTAGAGGGGGTGAATAAGGTTAGTTACAAACTTTGAGACTTTTTTGGTTTGACTTTGTTTTATCAAAAATAATCTTTATAAATCTCTTGTCAAACACTTAATGAATATATGATCCTTAAGTGACTACCTCATTTCATACTTGTACTTATGCAATAATGATTTGCATAATTTAAACATTGCATAATTGATTCAATTAGAATATGAAGTATCATCCAATAACTAAGAATGTAATTTACCTAACCAAATAAAATATGTAATAACACTTTTATCATTTATGAACATTATCCATAAAGTGTTATTGTCTAGAAAACATTCTTAAAGAGTTTACAAAGGAATGTACACTCTCAAGGTAAAGGTTAGGATGAATATGCATTTTGTCAAGCACATGAGATTCATATAGACATTCAAGGATTTGGTTTTTTGAAGAAACATTTTATCAAACACATGTTATGCAACAAGATTTATAGCAAGATAAATGAGATGATAGTCTAAGATATAATCCAATCATGCTCACAATCCAATCACCTACTTCAACTAACAATTTCTCATACTCCTTATGAATTTATAACCATAAACAATTTCATAGCATAACATCAATACAAAGTTATAGATTGTAAATGACAATTGCTTATAAAGTAAAGAGTATAAGGGATATAGAAAATGCAAACCAAGACACCAAGATTTTACATGGTTCAACCAAATCTTTGGTCTACGTCTATGCCTTGAGAAAACCTCCCAAGGATTCCACTATTGTGCTTCTCTTTCAGGGGATAAGAAAACCCTTACATGCTTCCTTCTTTCGGGTGAATAACAAACCCTTACATGTTCCTTGTTCCGGGTGAAGAGCCAACCTTGCTCACTCTTGCGGGTGAAGAGCCAACTTAATCCTCTTTTTTTAAGGTAGAGAAAAAAATTTACAAAGGTTCAACAAGCCCATCCCATGCCAAGACAACGTCTTAGTTTTTCACTTACAAAGAATTAGAATGGAATTTGAGTGTACAATATTTTATCTCAATAGATAGATATGGAAATTCAAAGCTCACTTCCTCACATACTTAGAGTCATAAATGAAATACTCAATTAAAAATATCAAATCAATATGTGGAAGAATAAATCACAAGAAGATGATATGAGTGATGCACAATGGTGTGATTCTTATATGAGAGTTTCTTACCCAAGTACAAATACAAAAATGAAGCACAAACGATAAATTTTTTTCATACTCCTATCCCTCTATTCTCTAACCCATTTTTGGCTCATATTAGGCATATATATAGCATAGGAACACAATATAGTTGTTTGGGGGTGTTTTGGAAAGTTTTGGAACACTTTGGATCCGAAACTAGCCGTTAGAATTCAAATTTTGGATGAGGCAGTCGACTGAGTGTTTTGGGTCAGTTGGTTGGGTCTTCGAAAATTTATTTTTAACTCTCTGACACAGCCAGTCGACTGGCCTTCTTGGCCCAGTCGACTGGGTCAACAGGCAGTCGATTGGGTTTACCCAGTCATAACTGGAGTTTCCTAACACTGATGGAGGCATTCTTTAGCTTTTTGGAAAGAGGACTTTAAGCTCTTGATTTTAGGATTTTGAATCACTCCATTTAACTCATTTTTGAGTGAGATATAGTCATTTGAAGGTGACGCTTCATTTCAAACATTTGACCCACTTGACATTTTTTTCGTGAAATATTTTGGGATTTTTCCGAAATGACTTAGATACACTCCTATGATGTCTTAGAGACTTATTAAGATCCTTGAAATTCCTAAAGTCAATATTGAGATCATAAAATAATTTTTTAATTTAAATGAATTCTCAATATTAGACAAAAGTTTTTCATGATTTAACAATTTTGTTAAAAGCTTTAATATGTATCTAGAATCCATTTCAAGTGATATGAATTTTGTTTTATGGTTCTAGGACACCTTATTTGTTGAGTTCTTCCATAGCTTATGAAAGTTTGAACTAACTCAACTTTAGGAAAGACTCATGAATGATATGCATGGTTCTATAATCTATATGGTCAAGAGTTGAGCTTTCAAATAAGTTATTTCAAAAATAAATTTACATTAAGTCTAGCACTCACCCAAGCCTACTTTACCCATTTATTTGATCTTCAATTTCTTTAAGCTTTTGGGTTGATGTCTCCATCATTATCTTCAATGTCTTTTGAGCTCTAAGCACCTTTGCTCGATCTTCTTATGGATTCATTAACTCTCTTGAGTTTATTTTAAATCAACAACCTATTAAGCACAACTCAAGTAAATATTAAATTCACCACATTCAATGGTTTGTTATCGTTGAAATATCATGTTCGTACATGTTTGAAAGAACATCCATGAAATATTTCATTGTCTTCTCATTCCTTATGTTGAATGCAACGAACTTTGACAACGTCAGTCTGATCGTACCAAGAGCCTTCCGATCAAGGGTCTTCCATTCCTCATCCGACATCTTTTTTGGCTTCTCTTGCAATGGTTGATACAAATTCTTCTGGAATAGGAGGTCCTCAATTTTCATCTTCCAAAACCCGAAGTTTGAACCATCAAACTTCTAGACCATACTTACCTTTTCTTAAGCCATAGAAATCACTTCTCTTTTCTGATATTTTTTGGAGTTGAATCACGTAAAATAGACTGCACGGTTGCATCCGGAACGGTCTAAAAAATCCAAAATTGCCTCTGAGTGAGCTCAAATCAGACTTAAAACAAGCCCGGAATGGCCAAAACAAAAAATCACAAAAAATAAAAAATTGCTGACGACGTCAGGACCTTCTCATGGCACATGAAAGGATGTGCCTGCTCTGATTGGGCTGAATTTTGTGCTAAAACGTTCACCTTTGAAATATCTTTCCGTTGATATATTACACGCTTTGTTTGGATCAACGATGCTCCATGAAATAGGCTTGAACAGAAACTGCTACGAGTGGGAGCCGAAATTTTGGCCGAAACTTTAGGCAGTGCATGGGGACGCGTGTGGCTATTTCTGGCGACGTGCTTGACACTGCCGGCTTCGTTTCATCGAGCCGCTTTTCCCGGTGTGCTCAGATTTTGATTTTGACCACCTGTCAAGATCCAAAATTGACCATATTGTTGTTTTTTCGATTCCGCTTCAACTGTAAACCCTCTGATACCGATCTTCTTCTGCCAAAGTCTCTGACACGGATCTTGGTTCCACCTGGATTGCTCTGATAACACTTGTTAAGGATAGCGAAACCCTACTATCGAGAAACACACAATTAAATAGTTAGAACACACACAAACACAAAGATATATACGTGGTTCAGCCAAAATAAGCCTATGTCCACGGAGCACACCGATTCACTATAATCAATGAGAGGATTACAAGGGGATGATCCGAAGATCATACACACGCACACACACGGTGTATACTCACGCTTGTATCACCGAAATAATATAAGTTTATATTATTCCTGACTCTTTCTCACACAAAGCTCTATTTCTCTATCTATGTATTGCTACTTGTTTCTGACACACAGAATATGTTCACTCTATGCCTGTATTTATAGGACAAATAGGAGTGAAACCGAAGTTTACTTGGATTGGGGAACAAGCCAATCAAGGTCAATAAATCCCAGTCCGAAAAGGAATGTAAATATGTGATTGCAATCTCTCAAAGGGGAAACTTGATCGGTGTTTCTTCATCCTCAGAGGAGCTACATACCATAACAAAAATTCCCTCCACTTCTTGGTTCATTGTCTAAGAAGAGACACCGTCAAGGTAAATCTATCTTTATGATAATTAAAGACTTATTAGAACCATGTCACGATATCGGTTTCGGTCGCGTTCGCCGTAGTCATATAACGAATTTGGATAATGTTGTTTTTAAAAGTGAGTATGAATGTTACGTAACAATATCAAGATCTTACAAAAACGTTACGAATCAAACAATATGTACCGTATTGAATGATATCGCGAACATACTTCTTACTATCACCAGTCATGTGTTATATTTCTCAAATTTGTCGTATTGCATTATCCCCTATGTTGACAATAAATCTTATGTCAACGTGTTTTCTGATTAAATCAATATTATTTATCACTTTTCAAATTATTCTGCTTAAAAACTCGTGGAAGTTTCTACTTTTGGCGTACAAAATCAGCCCTAATACTCTTTTTTTCTCCTCCATGTGCACTGATCATTAGTTACAACGATGGTCGGCGGCTCCAACCTTTGTGAATATTTATCTGTGAACTCAATGTCCTTTCTTACTGGTGTGGTTTCCATGGGTCTGTGCGCGCAAATCACCTCTAATATAATTTGTCGCGATCTAACCCATCCCGTGTACATATTGCCCCCTTGAACGCTCTCCTCTCGACCAACATCACGCCGATTAAGGCAATATGTGACAACGATGGTGTCGATGAAAACATAAAAAAGAGAGAGAGAGAGAATTGGCAATTTCTACAACTATTCATGATTTTGTTTTAGAACATCAAACACAATAGTAGGAAAGACAATATATATCGGCCTGTGCAGCATATAAATTAATAAATCACAAAACATCACTACAAAGAAAAACATCTAAAACAACCTCTTGAAAAATACATATAACCAAACACAAAACCAACAACTAATGCAAAACAAATATGTTAGAACATGACTGAAAACTATTTGTATCTGAACAAAGTCACCTCAGGTTCAAAGCTCATGCCTTTTTCTTACTTTGTTTCGTCGAAGGAAACGATACATGGATGAATCCGAACTTCTTCCTCAGTGCAAAGAACTGCTTGTGAACACTCTCATCCTTGACAGATTTTGTTGAAGAAAAAATGAGTCCACTTTGTTCGCGGAGCATTTGACTTAAGGAAACAGCTTCTTGTCTATCAGTATGGCCGTCCGTGTGCTTTCCCACCATAAAATCGTCTTGCAGAATCAGCTTCCTGCTCAATATATCGCCAATCGAAATAGTTGACCTCAAAACAGGCACCGGCTTATCTTTGCATTCGTCTGAATCATTCTCCTCATTACCATTTCTGTGCCTGAAAGATGGATACGAATTCTTAAATTTGAATTTCGTCAACTTATGCTCAGGCTCTCTCATTCTACTATGCCCTGACCTCTCTCTATAGAAGGCCTCTTCATCAACAACTTTTCTTCTATTTCCAACCTCAATTTTCCCCAAAGCTTCTCCTAGAGACTTCTTACCTAGTGTAAATTCTTTGGTTGGATTTTCCAACATATGTGGAGTACTAGAAACTTTAGATACATGTGCTTCTTCATCAATGTGACATGTGGATGTGTTGTGAACAGCTTTGTTCTTTGAAAATTCATAACCCTTTTGAGCTTCTTGAGTAAGGGTATAGTACTCTTCATATGAAAGAGTGATTCCCTCAGGCCTTTGCATGAATCCCCCAAATGAGCTCTCATTATTCGATCGAACCTTCATTTCAGCAACGGCCACAGCTTCAACTGCTCTAGCTGCTTCCTCCATCTTCTGGGCCGCAATAAGCCTCATTTCAACCATCGTAATACTCGTCTTCGTTTGCTCAATCTCCAACATTGCTTTCATAACCTCGTATCTTGCAGCCTCGGCCATATTCTTAAACTGGTCAGCCTCGAAATTCAGCTGTTGGAGCTCCCTCGAAGAAGCTTTCGTAGAATGCCAAGGACCTCCATTAGGTTCTGCATTCTCATTAGCTATCTGCATCTTCTTCACTCTTTCTCTATTGAGCGCAGCAGAGGTTTGTTTTTCTTGGTTTTCATTCTTCTCGGACATGATTCTCTCTTTAATCACTTTCTTGTTTAGAGATTCAACGCAAGCTCGAATAGAAGCGAGATCGTTTGTGGTTTTGTCTAGGTTCGATTTTGCTTCGTTCAACTCCATTAAGATTAAACCAGAAGATGGAGCAGGATACAAGCTGACACTCACTGCGGACTTTTCGTCAGGTGTTGAACCTTGGTTATCTGAAGTTAAGTCAGGGGCTTCCATGGATTCGTAACCTTCTTTCACTAGCTTATTTTTTAAGACTTCCACAATCCTTTTCGCCGCTTCGAGTTTCTTCAAGACATCAAGTGTTTCCCTTTCTTTCATAAGAAGATTCTTCTCCAACTCAGCTGTCTCTTCCTCCACTTTTTCCATGTCATAGTCCTCAATTCCATTCTGCTCATCACCACATTTTCTACAGTAAGTATAGATTAACAAGAGATGATATAGTATGAATTATATAATTTATCATTTAACATATATTTGCAAAGTTACTATGACTTCATGGGATCCATAATTGGCTAATTAAACATATCACATAAAACCCCACTAAAAACATCTCAAATGTAGATATATACAAGGGCAGGGTTGCTAGTTCTTTTTTCTTGGAAATTTGGAGGAAAATGATGGAAAATGTGGATAAAGTAATTCATATGAAATGTAGAAGAAGTTGAAACATACTGATCATTATTGTGGTAGCATTAACATAAGTTATTGACAAGCCACCTAAGTCTGAACAACAATTGTAATTAAAATTCATTTCCAATGTATGCAATCTCTCTATTTCAGAGATAACTTTTGTTTAATTGAATCCAGCATCAAACCAAATGGAAAGGTACTACAAAGACCAATATCAGTAGGTTATTGGGTCGAATACAGATTACTATTTGGGCATTTATCTGAAATTGTAATTTCTGTACAATCCCTAAACCAATAAAGATATGATTTCTATATCATAATATGTTATGCGAGTCATTACTGAACAAGCTGTTTATATCAAAGGATATGTGATTCATCATATAGAATATGTGATTCAATAATATCACTTTTTTGTGGGCAGCTAGTAAAGGAATAAGAAAGGTCATTATGTGTGGTCCAGTGAATCATGAATGTGTTGTAAAAATGCATACTATTTAGTCTTTCCCTTATATACACACTTAGTGGTTGCTCTCAAGATTCAAACCTGGAATTTTATGTACATTTTATGACTATACTAAGCAGTGACTTCTAGGAAGTACTTCCAAATACCAAAAAATATTTAATTAGATAACACTGTAGATAGAAATAAATCAAAGTAATCCTTCTTATTCAATATGATGAGTGTCTTCTATATATTTATAATCATGTAAAGAGAAAGATGGGTAATACGCCATTATTATTGGGAGATATTCTATTATTTAATCGAAGGGAAGAAGAAAGACGTTATGAGGCCCTTTTTGGTTCTGTTTTTTAGAAGTTGTTTTTGGCTTCCTCAATGGAAAAACTGTTTTAAACGGTATTTGACAAAAAGTTAAAAAAAAACTTCTATTCCTTATAAGAACATTTAGAATAAGCTAGAGAATATCAGCTTCTCAAAATGACTTTTGTTTCTTCTTTTTTCTCAGTAAAGACAAAAGCAAAAATTCTTCCAAACAGGGACTAAGATACACTCCTAGCGGCTTTTGGTTTTCTAGAAAAAAAGTTGTTTTGGACCTTGACAATTTTTTTTAAGAATGGCTTATTTTTCTCTTTTTCTTTATGTGTAAAAGCAGAACATAAATGGTGTTAAATAGGGCCTTAGTGTATAAAACTATACCACTTAATCTTATTGTACATGTCATGAAGCTAAACAACATCTTGTAATTTTATCATATAAATACTTTTAGAAAGCAATTGTTTGGTCCAGAAATGTCTCATTTCTCTTTCTCTCCTTCCCAAACAATGGGAGGAAATCATATTATTTACCTCTGCCCTGCTACAAAAACAAGTGTAACAGAAAACTATATTTGTGTTGGACAAATTTAAATTCATGAAGTAAACAAGAGTCATGAAAATAAAATATAAATAATTGACAAGATTAATCAATCATACAAAATATTACAATTATATTTTCTAGTCTATACATGGGTCAGAATTAAGCATTCAAAGACTGAAAAAACAAACATTGGAAATATTTTTAAAAAAGAAAAGAAAAAAGAACTGACATGATTAGAAGAAAGTCGGAGGAAGTGGTGCGGGTTCCAAGATCCGCGGCCACCAAAATGGGTGACGGCCTCCTCAACCGACCCGAACGGCGGCGATGTGTCAATTTCGGCTCTCGGGTTCATCGTTTGTGACCCGGCTGAGTGGCTTTCGGTTGCGGCCATTCTCAGGCTTTTAAACAGAGCCTTTTACTGGTAATATCTAGTGTGAGTTTCAGTGAAGAAGATAATAACAATAGGGGTCTTTAATATAGAGGCAGTATACATAAATATAATGAGATCATAGGACATTTACTTTGGTGATAATGGCGAATGTTGGGACCCTATCCAAGTTGGTTGGGACTACTAGGACGAAAATGGCAGTTTCACTCCATACACACCCACTGTGTGTATTGTGCGTGTATAGTGTGTGTAATCAATGATGATCATCGGTGTGGATAGTGGCATGACAATCAAAGCAAAAGTGTAAAAGTAGTAAAGAAACTAATACTGCTGCTACAACTTTTTTAACCTTTTTGAAACTAAATTAAGTGGTACCATTAACGTTAAAATTTTGGCCATTAAAATTAACGTTCAAAACTGTAACTGATTTTTTTAAAACAGGTTCTAATTGAAAATTTAAATGCAGCAAGATTAGAATGTTTTTTTCCGGTTTTTTGAGAGAACTGAATTAAATAGGCAACCAACCAAACATGACCATAGTGGGAAGGATGTTTTTAGTTAAAAATCGGTATTGGCGACCTTGTGGACGGGTGCAAGTGGCACAGGTACTGAGCGAACTACAGGTGCACAATCACATATAGTCTGCGTGGTATATATTGGTCTCATACCATTTTTTGACACAACTGTTTTAAAGTCATGATTACCGTGATCCTACTAGAACTTCGTAGCCAAACATGATTAAAACCTGGAGTTACCCGGATGAGTGACTCTTTAAGAAGTCTCTGGTTTGGATGCGGAAAGGCTACGTGTTATATGTCAATTTCATAGTCTCCGATGACACAACGCGTTTTAAAATCGTGTTGGTCATGTACTTTCCAAAATTCCACAGTTAAGCGTGTACATGTACAATCACTAGGATGATAAGTAAATAATGCAAAAATACAACAAATATCAAATTGCGTTTTCATTTTTTGGTACATTACTGTTTAAAATAAATTGGATAACACCTAACATGCTTCCATTTCGTCCCAAAAGAAAAATATGAGAAAAATAAAATGCATGCAAACGAGACATTAATACATGAATATTATAGTACGTACTTATATTTTTAAATTTTTTTTTTTTAATGATAAGAAACTCACACACCACAATCACATGAGTCACATGGGGCTCGAACCCCTAGCATCCCATTTGGAGAGGAAATGTGATACCATCATGTTACAAGTCCTTTGATTATTCTTATTCTTAAAATCTTAGACAACAAAATATTTAAAGATAATTATATTATGACCCCTTTGGGATAGGATATATTACACCTACACTCTTTTAATTTTTAAAAATTACAATTTCACCTACTCAAATTGATCGGCGCTCAAATCAGGTGACCAGTGATGTAAAAGTACTTATAGACTAATGCCTATTTTGTATTTAAAAATATCTTTACAAATAAGTGCAGGTATTAAAGTCATTTCACCTCTTGCTCAACTGTTGGTGTAAGTATTAACCATGCCAGAAGTTCGCTAGAGTGGAGTTTTTATTATTACTTACAAGCTAGAGGGGGTTAAATTATATTTTATTAAAAAAATAAGAAATGCGGGTGTAATATATTATATCTTGAGGAGTCAAACTTTAATTATCACACATATTTTTATGACGGGACACATAATGAATGTAGTATGGTGAGATGCGTGGGTGACTTATTACCAAAAATAAATAAATAAATAAATAAATTAATTAATTAATTAATTTGCAATTGGACTCAATCATTCCCAATATCATTTTCTTAGTTTATAAATATGATCATTTTCTTAGCTTATACAAATGAGTCGGTCATATGAATTTTTTTATATGTCCAATTCTCTTTTACATGATATTTCAATTGTACAAAATCATGCCCTTTGAATTTGTTTTCCCAAAGCAAACCACAATTTCATTTGAAAATATTATTTACTGAGGAGATGTTTCACCATTCAAGTATAAACATGTAGTACTAATGTAAGTAAAAAAGTCATTTGTGTGTCTTATATCATGTTAAGAAATGATCTACCTTAAATATTATTATAGGAAAATCCTTGTCTCCTAAAAATTGCCGAAATCTTCTAAACCACGAATTTAAACTAATTTCCCTTTCTATGAATTTTATGTCTATATACATGTTTTTTTTAAATTCGACTACGTGTGTAAAGTGTATTGGATCATATTAACAGGAAGGAGAAACTAAGAAAGTTCTTCCTTATGAGGTAGGAGATAAATATTGTCCAGATTTATATCTTTCAACAAATTTGTGAGTTCTTGTTCAAAATTATTTCCCTTTTCATTCTTTATGAATTAATCTATCCCAAGATCATACACAAAAAAAATTAACAACTCTTTTTCTATTAAGTAATAAAAAACATTCAACAAGAAATATTTCACTAACAAATCTATCAATTTTACTTTCTCTCTCTTCTTTCTCTTTTCTCACTTTTCTACTTTTCTCTGTATTGCTAAGCTACAAAACTCTAGTCACCACACTCCAATATATATAGGAAAAGTAGAGTGGTGAAAAAGTCAACCTGTATTGGTAAACAAGTCAATCCTAAAAGAAAGTCCCTAAAATTGTGATCTCCTAATGAAAAAGAAAAATTTAATGACTAAGTTTTCTTACTCTTTAAGAAAATGAGCCACCAATCATAACACATTTCAATGTATATATATATATATATCACTTATCACAATCACACACCACTTAAATTTCGTCATATCATAACAACCTCCACCTTGACTTAATATTTTAAAATGGATTTATACACCATATTTGGAACTACTCTATCTAATTAAGTATTTTCTAACAACACGCATAAATTACCGACCTTCTTTCCAATGAGCATTATATGTGATCCTCTTCCTACTTTCAACAGTTCATAATTTGTTTTAAACCAACAATCTTTTGACACCAATGCACCCTTAGAAATTACATTCATTCTAACACTTGAAACGTGATACACATCTGTCAAAGTTCTTACCAATTTATTTATTGTCTTGAAATTAATTGTCTCGATTCCTATGACTTCACAAGAAGAATTATTGCCCACAAATTTTTTACTAACAAATGGTTTGTATTATGTAAACCATTCTTTATGAGAACACACATGATGGAAGTAAGTAAAATCAAGAATCCATTTATTTGTTTCATCTTCTTTGCTAGTAATTGATAAGGCTTCAAGCACGTCATCATCTCCTTCTCTTATCTCAACAACCGCAACAACGTTGTACCCGCTTACTTTTCTTTTTGGACACTCCCGTATGAAATGTCTTTTTTCTCTGCAATAGTAGCATAGTCGCTCCATAAATGGTTTCTGGTTCCATGAAGCTTCACATTGCCATCTGTCATGTCCTTCTTGTCTTCTTTCAAATTTTCTTCTATTCTCAACAACATAGTCTTCACTTGCTCCAGTGTCACTGTATCTCTCCCATAAAGCAAAGTATTAAACAAATGCTTATGAGTTGAGCAAACCGATGTCAATAAAATAAATGATTTATCCTCGTCACTCACTTGAACACCAACATTAGATAAATCACAGATAATTTTTATTGAACTTATTAAGATGAGTATGCAAGTCCATACATTCTTTCCTACGAAAAGAATATAGCTCTTGCTTTAAGATCAACTGATTCGTAACATTTTTTCTCATATAGAGATCTTCAAATTTCCATCATAAATCTGTTGCAGAATTTTCGTCGACTACATCGTATAGCATATAATCTGTCAGAGTCAACCGAATGGTACTTACTGCTTTCGAGTTGATTTTGCTCCACCTTATTTCATCCATTTCTGTAGGCTTCTTGTCCAGCGCCTCATCTAAACTTTGTTGAACTAACAAGTCTCTCTACCAAATTTGCCAGAGACTGAAGTTATTTCTTCCATCAAATTTCTCCATCGCAAATTTGACATCAGAAGTTATCGCCATAACTTTGATATCACTTGTTGTTAGGAATTAATTCCCTTTTCACTGCTTAGAAATTAAATCCCACCCAAGATGATACACAAAAAAAAAAAATCAACAACTCCTTTTGTATTAAGCAATAAAAAACATTCAATAAGAAAATATTTCACTCACAAATCTACCAATTTTATTTTTTCTCTCTCGTCTCTTTTTCTCACTCTTTTGCACATATGTATTGCTGAGCTATAAAACCCTAGCCACCACACTTCAATATATATAGGAGAAATAGAGTGGTGAACAAGTCAATCCTAAAAGGAAATCCCTAATATTATGATCCCCTAATAAAAAAGAAAAACTTAATGACCAAATTTTCTTGCTCCCTAACAAAAGGAGCCAACAATTATAACACTCTTCAAAATATATATGTATATATATGTTATATTACAATCACACATCACTTAAATTTTGGCACATCATAACACTTCTAAATAACACATTGCTTTAAAAAACTCTGCCTACTGCAAATTATTTTGTAACCAGTACTCTATTTTATCCCTTAACAGTTTATATAGTATTAAATTTTGTTCATTAAAAATTATGAATTTTCTTTAATTACATTAAGTATATATATATAATAATAATTATAAAAAATATCACATCCAATAGTATAATTGCGTTGCCTCAATTATCTTACTAGTCAGTGAAAGAAAGATCATTTTAACATGTAGTATATATAAATGTAACTTTCCTAAGAAAATGGTGAAATCTCCCTTTTTATGACAAATCACATTTCTACATTGGTTTATAAAATTTGTTCTGCGGCCCTAAACAAATATACTCCCCCGTCTCAATTTAAGTGCTTGTTTGGGAGGTGATTCGTGATTCGTGGTTTGGGAAAAATAAAATGGAAGCGGAGCAAATCATGTGGTGTGGTTTTATTCTGAACTGGAAGCATATTTGGTGCTGATGATTTTGGTTTGAGAAAAATGAAAGATGGAGAAAACAGAGCATGTTTGGTGGAGTCAGTGATTCTACAAATATTTCATTAAAATAAAAGTTATTTAATATTTAAATATTTATTTAATTATTTTAATTCAAATTTATTTAACATTTTTAACTAAATAAATTTTCAAACTAATTTGAATATTTATTTATTTATTTTTATTCAACTTTAGTTAGATTATTTGGTCTAGCTATAGTACTCGAATCACTTGGAATCACCAAATTTGGTACTTCCAAATTGGGCCCAAAAGTGAAAGGATGCTTTGGGCTTGTGGAAGTAGAAGCATGTTGACCAAACATGCTTTGGGGTGCCAAATTGTGAATACTTGCATAGCAAGAGCACAAAAGTGGAAGCAAAGCATGCTCCTAAACAGGTCCCAAGTGTCCACTTTTGTGATTTTGTCCGTTTTAAAATAAATATTCATTTAAAAAAAAATTAAAATATTTTATTTTGTCAATTTACCGAAAGATTCATGTATAGATAAAATTAACAAGTACTAAAAAAACATCTTCCTAAAAGTTGGATTTCTCAAGACATTAGAATTGGAGAGAGAGAGAGCAACTGTTAAGATGTTTCGTGATGATACTCTCCAGCCGCATCAAGTTGTCGCATTTTGATGACAGAGTTGGTCTAGAGAAATAATATGTAGGTGGTCAGTTTTTTTAATTTTATTTTAAAAATTTGGAAGTAGCATTCAACGTGTTTTAATTTTGAAGTGATTGGGTGCCGACCAAGCACATTTATATGAACAAAATTTGTCTCCCCTCTACAATTACCAGCCAACGGCCAAAACCAATCCACACGTCCTATGGGGGCCATATGTGTAAAAGTCAACAAAGGGAAATTTTTCTATTGAACTCCAAACAAATTTTTACCACATCTCCTCTTTTTATATATATATATATTGAGATGAACACATACATTAGATACATATACATATACAATTATTTCTTCTCCAAAACAACTCCGAAATTTGACATTTAGTGAAATTCATTTCCGGTAATCTTTTTCCCCAAATTTTCCCCAAATGAAATCTCCCTATTTTTCCCAAATTTTCCCCAAACAAAACCTCCCTATTTTCCCATAACAAAATCCTAAATTTCGAACCCAATCTGTTGAAATCTCGAGTATTCTTCAGAGCTCGTCGTAGTAGTGTTCCTTCGTAGTTGGTTCGACGCAACCCCAAGACCATGATCATCATCCATCGTGCCTGATGGTTCGACGAAACCCGAAGTCTCCCATCTTCATCATCCATTGTGATTGATTCAAGAACTTGCAGGTAATCCTTTTGTTTGATGTTAACTAAGTAGATCAAATAACTTGCATGGTTATACTGATGTTAATATATCTGTACTAATAACAAACCTATGTGAAAGAAAATTTAATTTAATTTCCAATTTGTCATAAAATGTAGTAATAGTAATCAAATTATGGATCTATTTTGTATGATAACCTTTTAACATGATACATTACTCTGAAAAAATTGATATGTCTTTTTGTTTAAGAACTAACAGTTAATTTTATATGTCCATGCATTCCTCATTAGATGGTCTCTCCTAAAAAACGGTTCTAAAACCAAAGAACCTCAAGCAAACTTGATTGAAGTCGAAAATAAGCGTAAGGGCAAAAAGAAAATCCATGACAGCTATTCTAAACCCCCCACCAAAGAACTTGCCAGACGCCCAACTGGTGTGTTCTACTACTAAAGGTAATTTCTCCTGAATATGATTAGTCCAAATATGATTTCAAATATGATTTATCCTGAAAATTCAACAACCGTACAACAAAATTAAGCAACAACAAGCAATATTAGATTTCAATTATTTAGCATCTGGAATATTCTATATATATATATATATATATATAACATCTTGGTATGAGATTCTTGAGCCAATTCTAAAATTTATAAGTTGTTGGTATGTAAATAATTTATTTGTCAGTAAAATAAAAATTATATCTTTTAATTATTTGGCACCATCAATGAAATACCTTTGTCCCCCAATGTTAACAATGTTCATGAACATGCATCAAAAATAAATATTACATTGTTTGGAGTATGTTACAAATTTTACACTCACATGTATCTATCTTTTAGTGATTTAAAAATCTCATCTACTTTGAGAGAATTCATGTGGTCATGTTGCCATAAACATCTATAATGTATATAATTGGGCTACTTTCATAATAGTTATGCTTACACTCACATGTATCTATCTTTTAGTGATTTAAAAAGCTCATATACTTTGAGAGAATTCATGTGGTCATGTTGCCATAAACATCTGATAATGTATATAATTGGACTGCTTTCATAATAGTTATGGTGTATGGAAATTTCTTATATACCTAACTTATTTTAAAATTTAAAACTTTTGCATTAGTGCCCCATTGATTTTGTTTTTTAAATTACCTTAAAGCACCCACTGAAATTTTAATATGATAATTATTCCCTCACTCACCTGTATTTCTAAAATTTCAGCGGGGAAATGTCTTTTTACCTAAATTAATTTAAAATTTTAGAATTTTGCATTAGTGCTCCTACTGAATTTTTTAAAAATTACCCTAAAACCTCCATTAGAATTTTAATATGATAATTATGCCCCCACTCACCTGAATATCTAGATCCGTCACTGTAACCATACATCGAGTTGGTGCTTCATTTGGTTCAATCTACACTAGTGTTATAACTTGTGAAACAAATAGAACCCATCTTATAGATAGGGCCTGGATATTTATTTTTTAAAAATATTAATATATATTATTATTATTCAATCTTGACTGAATCAACTCTTGAAAATTTAAATGTTGACCTTTATAGTTATATTGACTATATTGTTGAGAATGTCATCAAATTAGGTTGAATATAATTATGTAACCGACCTCATCGTTTATTGAGACTTTGATTTGGAAAAGTTGATCCTCAAAAGTGGAAGCATATATATTCTAATATTCACAATGAGACTTGGGCTTTATATAAAATATAAATCCAGCATAATAGGCCCAGTTAACTCATATTTTTGTCACTATTTGATTGAAATATTCATTATAATTTTAATTTTTTTTATTGAAGATACCTTTCTAAGATAAGATCACAAGGTGTTTCTGGTAATCCATATATTCACTTAATAAATGTATAAAGTAAATTGAGAAAAAGTAAGACTTTGAAAGTTGATACGACTCAAGAAAGAATCATTAATTTGTTTAATAATTTTCTATTAATCCACGCGTCTCCTGTACAAGCCCTCTCGAACTACCCATCCTAGAATATGTAATGTTTTCTTTTGTACCCATCCTGGTGTTTTGTTTGTATGGGTTCATGAGTCCCTGTGTTGTTGGTTGCATAAAGTGAACTAAGTGGACACTTTAGCTAAAACAATATATGTTTCATTTCTAATCATTAATTTTTTTAATAATTTTCTATTAATCCACGCGTCTCCTGTACAAGCCCTCTCCAATTACCCATCCTAGAATATGTAATCTTTTATTTTGTACCCATCCTGGTGTTTTGTTTGCAGATGGGTTCATGAGTCCCTATCTTGTTGGTTGCATAAAGTGAACTATCGTGGACACTTCAACTAAAACAATATATGTTTCATTTGTTTTTGCTGATTTGGTTACTGTAGGCATTGTTTTTTGTGTTGGTTAATGTATTTGTTTATTCTATTGTGTTATATATCATACATGAATTGATAGGGGTAGATAAATCGTACAACTTATTTGAACTTGAATGCCTATATATGTATATGTGTGGCTGTTCTGACAGTGATGGATTTGAAGACACTATAGGGTTAAGTTATGATTAAGAAATCCCATATACCAATGGAGAAGTCTTAATGTGTTCTATAATATATATGGCTACATAGATCTCGTGGTTGGTGTATTTGTATATTCTATTGTGTTCTATATCATACATGAAGTGATAGGGCTAGATAAATCATACAGTTTATTTGAACTTGGATGCCTATATATGTATATGTGTGGTTGTTGTTGACAATGAGGGATGTAAAGACACCATAGAGTTAAGTTATGATTCAAAAATCCCATCTACCATTGGAGAAGTCTTATTGTGTTTTATAATATATATGGCTACATAGATATTTGAGTATTTCAGTTGCTTTGTATTGATTGTTACCACATGTGATATAATGTTTCTTTTTCCAAGTCCTCTGTCCTCACCTCTCTTTCTCTCTCTTTCTCTCTAAAGTAGTATAGCTACAACCCTTTTGAATATATATAAAAATTCTATCTTTCAAGTATTTGGCACCATCAATGAATGATCTTTGTCCCCTAATTTTAACAATGTTCATGAACATGCATCAAAAATAAATATTAAATTGTTTGGAGTATGTTGCAAATTTTACACTCACACGTATATATCTTTTATTGATCGAAATAAAAAAATGTATATATCTATCTTTCATGGCATGTTTATATATAATTTTGATCCTCATTCATTGTACCATAAACTAATATTGACTCACCTAATGGGGTTTTGCTCCCCTACATACTATATTGTTTGGCTTCATTACATACTTTATTACTTCACTGGAATGAATGTATATAACCATAAATACATACTTTAGATTTGTAAATTGATTTTTGCCACAAGATTTAAATTCTTGAAATGGCATTAACTTCATTCCCTTTAGTCTCCATCTCGTATGGGGTATATCCATCAGTTGAATTTATTGTATATTTTTTTCTGTTATATAATCCTATTTAATTAACTTCTTATTTATCGACTTTTATTAAATTTTTTGGTTGACATGAGAAATCATTAGATGAAATTATTTTTCTATCATTCCAAGCAATATTGGATGAATCTCAATCTAATTTTAGATGAATCTGGTGACTATATGTTGTGTTTTGTTTTGTTGTTATTTAGGGCTCATTTGGTCAAAGAGTTCCGTTTGAAGTACGGGCACATCAGAAGTACTGATTCCAAGTACAGAGGCATCATGTCGAGTGCCAAAAGTACTTACAAAGGACTGACAAAGGATGATAAAGCTCCTTTTTACGAGCAACGTGCGGCTGATACCGTTGCTTATAATAACCTACATGTTGAAAGGAAGTTGGAAACTCATCGAATGAAGGTGAACTTTGATATTTTACTCTGTATTTGTTATTACTTTGCAATTTTAACTATTCTTGCAATTTAATTGATTACTTCATTCCGTGTATCTGTAGGCTAAACACAACAGTGCCTGGGAGTTATCGGTGAAGTTAGTTGATGGATGACATAAGAATGGACTTTCTAAGTTCATTGAAGTGGTTGGGAATTTTGATGTTGAGAAGCGAAATGCAGTGAATGAGATGGGGTTTTCTCAGCTTCTAAACCTGAAATGTGATTATTTATCAACAAATTTATTTACCTTCCTCATATCTAATTTCGATCCAGTTCACTGCCGATTTAAATTCATAAACTGTGGATACTTACCTCTAAGCGGGAACGACGTGCTATCAATTTTGCATCTCCCTGCTGGATCTACCAAATTGCCATTCAATGTGCACTACACCCGACTAGCGTGGATAGGTGAAGGAGGTTATAGTGAAACTAGCGGCATGAAGCTTGAGTGTCTTATTTCATTGGTGGAAAATCTTGAGGCTGGTGTGGACTTCAAGCGTGCATTCCTCTTATTCGTTTGTGCAGGTGTGTTGTCTCCCAATGGAAAAAAGTGATTGCCATCACGGATTGTTGGCAGTCGTTCAAAATGTGGAGCTTATTTCGACCTACTGGTGTGCCTACGTTGCCAAATGTTAGATAAAGACTTTGAAGCAGCCCATGAATGACAATGTTAAAAGAACCTATGGTGGTTGTATGGCATTCCTTCAGGTGAGCAATCGTTATGTAATTCATAATTTAGTTATAAAGAATTTAGGCGTATTAATAAATCAATCTACTATGAATAATTACCTTATGTGCGTGGTATGGTTTTATTTGCAGATTTTATACTTGATGTGTATGTCATATATATGGCCCGATTGCCCTACACAGGGTGATAATCACTATACATGTGAGTTTTCCCGGCCCATATAAAAAAGCCTCACCCCGACCAGATTAATACTGGTAGGCCCGAGATGATGGCCCGATCACTGAGCCCACATTATTACCCGACCGCCTTAAGACCCGACCACCAGGCCCATCCTATGGCCCGACCCGAAGAACATTATAGAAAAAACTTGAAGATTCTAGAAGAGACTTGCGGCTCAAGATAGTGACGTAGTATAGGGATAAAATAGCTGACGTGTAAAGTAAGGATAATATTCTAAAATATAAAATGTTGCCCTAATGGGCCAAAGGCCCAGAGAGAAAATGTACATAATCCAATGAAAATTAATGAGAAACCATCTTTTTGTGTTGTGCAAATTTTGTATCTACACGATGGTGCCGTCCGTGGGAAGTTAATTCATTTCGCCGACCATCTTCCTACCTCAAAAAGCTGAGCAAAATCCAAATACCACCACCAGATCTTCAAAATCATCTTCTCCGTCCAAACCTGACTATGCTGGTGACTAGATCCGAGTCAGAAGTACAGATCCCCGCCGACAGACAACCAAGTGCCTCACCAACGATCAAGCACCTCTTGCAGCAGCTCATCAAAGCGGAGAGACAAAGCCAGGTCACCGAAGAGAGAAGCCTGGCGGGGGAGAAAAGGAGCGAGGAGCTCTTGGTGAGATTGAATTAGACGACTATCCCTCCAATAGTTCCCGATCAATCACAGATCCAAGAACAAGCTGAACCACAGGAGGAACACGATAAAACCTTTCACCGACCAGGCGAGACCCCGGCCACAAACAAAGTTACCGTCACCGGCAAGACTCTGACATCACAAAAACTTCAGGAGATAATGGCGGAGTTCCAAAAGAAGGTCATGAAGGATCTGACGACCCGATCTACCGATGGCCAGGCCCTCCAGGCCTCTGCCGACTCGGTTCAGTCACCGTTCACTTTAGAAATCACACGGGAACCCTTCCCAAAGAAGTTCGTTATGCCCAGATTCACTCCCTACGACGGAACGAAGGATCCGGAGGAGCACATTTACCAGATCCATCAAAAAATGACCATGTATGCCGAGAACGAGGCCTTGCTATGCAAAGTATTGTCGACCAGCCTTGTCGACGCGCCACTCCTCTGGTTCAGGAAGCAGTCGTCGAGATCCATTAGCAGCTGGCAACAACTATCCGACCTCTTCGTGGCCTAGTACTTTGGGAATAAGAGGCAAAAGAAGACCATCTCGAGCCTTTTTACCATGACTTAGGAAAAAGGCGAGTCCCTCAAGAGTTTCCTGTCCAGATTCAACGTCCAGTCATCTTCCATCGACAACTGCGACCAACACTCAGCCGTGGAAGCTTTCAGGATGGCACTGATTCTGGGGACCAAGTTCCACCAGTCACTTGTGAAACAACTACCCTCGGGAATCGGAAAACTCAATTATAGAGCTCAGGGTCACTTAAGGATCGAAGAGGAGGAGGCGACCCAATAGAAGAGAGCGGCATTGATCAATGTAGAAATCAAGTTAAAGGATAAGGCTTTGGATAAATCCTGACAGCCGATTAATCGCAAACGCTCAAATTCCCCGATCCCCGCTTCATCTCAGTTTCCTCCGCAACCCGAGAGGCGTGCTAGATTCGAAGAGAAGATCACCCTGTTGAAAATAATCCTTGCCAAGCTCTTCCAAGAAAACAAAGCCAGAGGAATCTTTCAGACTCCTCCCCCAATCAGGTAACCCCTCGACTAGAGAGATAGGTCAAAGCACTGTGCCTTCCAAAGTTATTTCGGCTATACAACAAATGATTACAGGAACCTGCGGTGCCAGGTCGAGGCAATGATATCCCGAGGAGAGCTGAAAGACTATGTCCAGAGGGATGGTCCAAGAGCCAATCAACAAGCACAAAATAACTAACGGAATCAAGCCCTAGTGCACCCGGTCAGAAGCATCAACATGATCCATGGAGGTCCCGACCCACGAAGCGGCGAAGGATGGAGACGCTCACAAATGAGAAGAGCACACCAGGTCAGCAGGATAGCCGGGATAAACGAAGTCCACCACCGAACGGGGCAGTCTCAGATACTCTTCTCCCATGATGACCTCCGAGACATTCAGGTTCCACACGACGACCCACTAGTCATCACTCTGATGGTCTCGGGGTGTCTTGTCAGAAGGGTCATGGTTGACCCAGGAAGAAGTGCCAATATCATGACCAAGTGGGGTTTTGATAAATTGGAGATCGACCCAAGGGACATTGCAACTTCCTAAAATCCAATCGTCGGGATCGATGGAAAGAAAGTCGAACCCCTCGGGGAGATCAAGCTACCCGTTTCAGCAGCCCAGAGTACTCTATCCTAGACCTTTGTAGTAGTGGACGTGAAGCCCTCATACAATCTGCTTATGGGAAGAGGATAGATACACAGGATGCAAGGCGTACCATCAACCCTCCACCAAATGACGAGGTGTGTTGGGTCGAATGGTTACGACATAATTGATATCAAAGGGGATCAAGTAGCGGCCAAGCAATGCTACGTCATCACTATTAAAGGAATGAAGGATAAGTCCGATCGAAAGAGGTCCCGAGAAGAGGATCAGGATCTAGACCCACAACCCAAATAACAACTACAGGACGGGGAGTCGGGTCCCCCGATCGTTGCAGAACCTCTGCAGCCAGTGTCTGTAATACCCGACCAACCCGACAAGGTCACCTACGCAGGTACAAGTCTCACCACTTGTGAATTAAATGAACTAACAACATTCTTAAAGGATAATCATGACGTCTTCGCATGGGAGCATATTGATATGCCGGGCATCGACCCCTCCATAGCCCGACACACATTACATGTTAACCCAAATATAAGACCTGTCCGACAAAAACAGAGGCGAATGGGGGGCCAAAGGAACCAGATCATAGTTGACGAAGTATAAAAATTACAAGAAACCGGGTTCATCAGGGAAGTTCAGTATCCTGAGTGGTTATCCAACATGGTGGTTGTGCAGAAAAAGAACGGGAAGTGGCGAGTCTGCATCGATTTCATCGACCTAAACAAAGCTTTCCCGAAAGACAGCTTCCCCTTACCTAAAATAGACCAAATGGTCAACGCTACCGCGGGCTACGAGAGACTAACTTTCCTTGATGCCTACTCGGGATACAACCAAATCCCAATGGAGCCAACGGATGAGGAAAAGACCTCCTTCATTACCGAGACATGTACTTATTGCTTTAAAGTTATGCCTTTCGGATTAAAAAATGCAGGAGCCACATTTCAGAGACTGGTGAACAGGATCTCTAAAGGAATGATCGGCACAGTGGTCGAGGTCTACATTGATGATACAGTGGTCAAAAGCAGAAAGAAAATTGACCACTTGGAACATCTCTGAAAAGTATTCGACACCCTGAGGAAACATGGGATGAAACTCAATTCGGCCAAATGCTCCTTCGGGGTGTCTTCGGGGCAGTTCCTCAGGCACATTGTAGATCAATCATGCATACAAGCCAGCCCGACCCAAGTGAAGGCTCTGCTCGAAACAAAAGAACCAGCTACACACAAAGAAGTTCAAATTCTGACGGGGAGAGTTATAGCCTTGAGCAGATTCATCGCAAGACTGACCGACCGATGCCGACCCATCTTTCAGGCGATCAAAGCAAAGAAGGGAGAGGTATGGGGGTCCGAACAAACTAAAGCCCTATCCCGATTGAAAGAGTACATGCTCAAGCCTCCCATTCTTGCGACACCCGAGCCCGATGATGTCCTACTCTTGTATCTGGCAGTATCATCAGTATCACCTAGCGATGTACTCATCAGAGAGGATGGGAACCTCCAGATGCCCATTTTCTATACCAGTAAGGCATTAGCCGATCCCAAGACCCGATACAGCAAACAAGAAAAGTTGGTTCTATCCCTGATCAATGCCAAACCACGTCTCAGGCATTACTTTGAAGCTCACCAGATCATTGTCCCTACTACAACTCCGATTCGTGTACTTATGGCAAAGCCCGATCTCTCCGGTAGGATCTCCAAATGGGCCATTGAGCTAGGGATCTATGATATAACCTACGTTCCTAGAATCTCAATCAAAGGACAGGCCGTGGCCGATTTTCTATTAGAGGGAGAGACCGACGAAACAGATCAACCAATTGAATTAGAAATATAGAAATTATTCATGGACGGCTCGGTGAGCGCCAATGGAGCAGGCATCGGGGTAGAGATCCATACTCCCGACGGGACCAAGTTACAGGCTTCTATGCAATTGCAGTTCTCAGCCACCAACAACGAGGCGGAGTACGAAGCGATCGTATCGGGCCTGAGATTGGCTAGAAGCCTGCAAATACAATCCCAGCTAGTAATCAGGCAAATAACTAGCGAGTACGAAACCAGAGACCCCAAAATGGAATCTTATAGAGCACTAATGCTCAAGGAGTCCGAAGGTTTTCAGAAATTAACATTCAGTCAAATCCCTCGAGAAGAGAACACCTCTGCGGACCACCTAGCTAATCAGGCGTCAACAACTGGTGAAGATATGGCCCAAGTAGTATTAACCGACTTCATGACTATACCGAGCATTCGAGAACCCGACGAGCTGGTATGTCTAATTCCCCGGGAGCCGAGCTGGATGGACCCCAAAATCGACTACCTCAGCGTCGAGACGCTACCAGCTGATAAGGCAGAGGCAAGGAAAATTAGAATGAAGTCAGCCAGATACTCGATTATCCAGGGACAACTTTATAGAAGATCTTTCTCGGGTCCATATTTGAGATGCGTTACTCCTTCCGAGTCAGAGACTGTGATGCAAGAGATACACCCTGGAGCTTGCGGAAATCACTCAGGTGCCCGATCTCTTGCCCATAAAATCTTATCACAGGGTTACTTTTGGCCCTACCTGTCCCGGGATACTGAGGAATATATAAGGAAATCCAAAGCCTGTCAGATGCATGGTGACGCTATACTCCAACCACTAAAATTCTTGAACCCGACAATCGTTCCACATCCTTTTGCCCGATGGGGAATGGATATAGTCGGACCACTCCCAAAAGCCATCAGGTGAACAACCCATGTGCTCCTGGCCACCGACTATTTCACCAAATGGGTTGAAGCCGAGGCCTACCCCTTTATAAAAGGAAGCCATGTGGTCAAGTTCATATGGAATCACATCATCTGCAGGTTCGGGGCACCTCGGACCATCATGATGGACAATGACACTAATTTAGACTGTGAACCGGTCAAGTCTTTCCTGGCCGAGCATGGAATCAATCAGAATACCTCCTCGGTAGGTTACCTGCAAGCCAATGGACAAGCAGAAAGAACCAATCGATCCATCTTCAATACCATGGCAAAGAATCTTGAGAAGACCAAAGGAGCATGGTTAGACAAGTTGCCAGAGGTACTGTGGTCGTATAGAACCACGCCTCGACAACCAACTGGTGAGACACCCTTCGCTATGGCATATGGGGCAGAGGCCATAATCTCGACGGAGTACGCAGTCCCGTCACTAAGGTTACTGGCCTGGGATGAGAAATCAAATAATCAACACTTAGCTCACGAGCTCGACCTAGTGGAAGAGAAGAGAGAAATTGTTGGGATAAGACTGACAGCGTACCAATAACGGGTCAGGAATCACTTTAATAAGAGGGTAAAAAGAAGGGGATTCCAAGTCTGGGACATGGTCCTTAGACGAAAGATTGGATATGTAGGCAAGCTCCAAGAGCCATGGAAAGGGCCCTACACCGTCACTGAAGTGGTGGGACGCGGGGCCTATAAACTACTCAGGAACTCTGATGACAGAAGGGACCCCAATACACAGAATGCATCCGACTTAAGAGGTATTATCCCTAGAAATACTTTGTTTTGGCTACTGTAAAGGAAGGCCACTAGAGCCCAAAAAGATTACAATGAGAGTTCCATTTTTCCCGATCATCTCCACGATTATCGAAATCATTTCCATGATTATATCTACCCAACGGGTTCTTCTCTCTAATATCAGTTTAAAAACCTAAGTGTTGCATCCTCTCCATGGGCCCAAAGTGCCTGAGAGATCATCACAGACCTACCAGTGGTCGGGTTTTACAAATATCAGTTTAAAAACCTAAGTGTTGCATCATCTCCATAGGCCCAAAGTGCCCGAGAGTTTATCATAAACCCACCAGTGGTCGGGTTTTACAAATATCAGTTTAAAAACCTAAGTGTTGCATCCTCTCCATGGGCCCAAAGTGCTCGAGAGATCATCACAGACGCACCAGTGGTCGGGTTTTAAAAATATCAGTTTAAAAACCTAAGTGTTGCATCCTCTCCATGGGCCCAAAGTGCCCGAGAGATCATCACAGACCCACCAGTGGTTGGGTTTTACAAATATCATTTTAAAAACCTAAGTGTTGCATCCTCTCCATGGGCCCAAAGTGCCCGAGAGATTATCACAGACCCATCAGTGGTCGGGTTTTACAAATATCAGTTTAAAAACCTAAGTGTTGCATCTTCTCCATGGGCTCAAAGTGCCCGAGAGATCATCACAGACCCCCAGTGGTCGGGTTTTAAAAATATCAGTTTAAAAACCTAAGTGTTGCATCCTCTCCATGGGCCTAAATTGCCCGATAGATCATCACAGACCCACCAGTGGTCGGATTTTACAAATATCAATTTAAAAACCCAAGTGTTGCATCCTCTCCATGGGCCCAAAGTGCTCGAGAGATCATCACAGACCCACCAGTGGTCGGGTTTTACAAATATCAGTTTAAAAACCTAAATATTGCATCCTCTCCATGGGCCCAAAGTGCCCGAGAGATAAACACAGACCCACCAGTGGTCGGGTTTCACAAATATCAATTCCAAAACCTAAGTGTTACAATCAGTTCGGAGTCACAATTCAAAATCCCGATTGTTGTTACCTTATCAAAAGAAACAATTATGACTCATCCATAACAAAATATGAATAAATAAACTTATATTGAAAAATCCCCGGTGGCCAAGGCTAATACAATGATGTGTTACAAAATCATTGCAAAAAATAAGGAAAAGGAAAAAATAGGAGATGGGGCAAGAAGCCAGAGAAGGAGCCCTATTTCGAAGTCTTCTTTCCCTGAGCCTCGGGAATGTCATCACCTTCCCCCTGAACCACCATGGGAGGACCTAGATTCCCTCCGGAGCCTTTAGCCCCGAGGGACTATCCCCCCATAACTTCAGTCTTATCCAGACCAGAATGAGAAGGTGGAGAGGGCAGGGGATCCTGAAGGAATTCACCAAAGATAAAATCTTCAGGCTCGGGCTCTGGATCATCGTATGAAGGCCCCACTCCTATGTTGAGGTCAAGATCCTCAATAGTCGCGATCTCCCTTTCCTCCTCGGACTTTTGAAGCTCCATTATACATTCCCGCTAACCCGGCTCATAACGGTACTTGCAGGTCAGCTCGAAGCAGGAGATCATCTGGTTTCCACCCTTGTGGCACATCTCCACCCGAGATCTCTCCACACCGAGGGCGTTCTCGATCTCAACCTTCTCCCCAACCAACTGCCGCCCCGAAGTCTTTAACTTCTCAACTTCTTCAGTTAAGGACTGCACTTGGAGAGTCAAGGTCTCCCGAGCCTAGGCCTCCCGATCAACCTTCTACTCAGCCTCTCGAGCCCTGCCCTCAAGATCTGAGATCTTTGCATTAGCATCTGCGAGCTTTTCCTCAGCCGAAATAGCCCTATATGCCAAGGACAGAATCTTGTCCTCAACCTTCTTCGACTGCTCCAGAGCCTTGGCACAACCAGCTTTATGGACCTGAACGTCCCGATTCAGGGCATTTATGACCTGGGCGTCATCCTCGAGCTTGCAATTGTATGCCTGAGTAGCATGAAGCATCTGAAAGAATAGAGTGTCAACACCGAAGAAACGGAGCAAAATAAAAAGCTAAGTATAAGAGATATGAAATTACCCTCATCGCAAGCTCGGGCCCATTCAAAGCTAAGATCATCCAATCATATCGCCCCATGGCCAACCTATCAGTCGGGGTCCAGACTCCCATGGCCATCTCCTGCAAGGCCTCCGGGTTCCCGATCGTCTGATCCCCCACAGATAGATATGGGTTGCCCTTTTGAGTGTCCAGCTTGAACCGAGGCCCATGAGGCGTCTCTTTCCCACTTTCAGCAGCACATTCAATCTCCCTGTGGTCCTGTCTCCTGATCGGAGGTGTGATAGTAGTGCGTAGCCTGGTAGGTCGGGATAAACCCTGACCCTCTTCGTCAGAGCCTGACTCAAACGTCGAGGCAGGAACTTGTAAAGCCATACCGAGGCTAGGACCGGGCCTAACTAAAAGTTGGGCCCGAGATGAATTCTGATCCAAACCTCTAGAGCTCGGGACCATAACATGACCTCGACCGCCCCTGATGCAGCCATTTGTGGGGTATGAGAAGGCGGAGGTGGAGGAACGACTGGAGGATCCTCTGCCGGAGGAGGAGGTGGGGGCGTGGCATCTCGGCCCTCAGTCAGTCCCGCTGATGAAATGACTACAGGGTTCTCGGGGACTTGAGAGGCATCAACCCCACAAATGAAGGATGTGTAGCCGGTGACAGCCTTCTTAGCCTTCTTGATTGAAAGCTTGGGCATGCTGATCGCTTTCCTTTTCTGCTGGCCCCCCGACATAACTCTCTTGAGTTTTCAGGTTGTTGGTGACTTGGACTTCAATTTCTTCGACCCAGACTTAGTCGCAGCAAAACCCGAGGCGATCGTCAACGTGGATGCCCTCGGTGCAAGCTCCTGTAATATAGACCCGGTCAGGCAACCCTGGCTATCCCTTAAATCCTGACTCCATATTCTGGCCTGCAATAGTTCAAATCGGGATCTTATATACCCAACCTCCCTTTTCTCCTGAGGAGCCTGAAGGAAACCCATCACTAGCATACCCAACTTATCATTACACATATCGCAATGGCATGAAGCTCGGGTATGAAAACTCTTAAACTCAGAAAGTCGGGTCGGTTGGAAAACATGGCTGACAGGTATGTTTATGGCGTCGGGATACCTCAACCTCCCACTCACTACAATCATCCTTTCTTTCCATCTCTTATTGGATGTCGGGACGTTGTCACATAATTTCCTCTTAACGTACGAGGTTAGGTTGTACCGGCGCCTATTATCTTTCTGTTCCTGAAGTTTGTACGAGAACAGGAGCTCAGCCAAACCTAAGTCAAGGTTCAATTCTTTGTTGATCAATAGGAACATGGCCAGGATCCTATAAAAATTGGGACCCACTTGAAGGGGGGCCAGACCCAAAGTCGCCAAGGCCAGAAGGAAGAAAGGGTGAATTAGAAATTTTAGTATAGCAAGGTGGAATGAGGAGAGCAATATCTCTCCATCCTTCAGTCCCCTACCAATCTTAAAGGTTTTATCCCGAGGATAATGTCTAACATTTACCCCTTCTGGAACCCCGAGGCTCTTAAGTTGAGCGTCTTTCCTGTACTTGGCCGGGAGTGGGTCAGTACAAAAAATCTCCTCTTCCTCAACATCCTAAACCTGATCATTCCCATCATCACCCTCTACAACTCGACCCCCAGCATCCTAAGTAACTTCTGGTGGACTTGTCCTAGTGACTCGGGTAATCTCTAAGGATGAGGTGCTTACTGAGGCTTCGGGATCGGTGATTGTCAAATCAGTGTTTGTCAATTGCAGGTCACTAACCAACCTAGTGTCATCACTCCCCGACATACTTGAAGAAAGGTAGATAAAGTGAGAAGAATGACTTACAAACAGATAAAGAGGATTCCGGCAGTCCCCCGAGTGTTTTCTCCGGCAAAAGATTTACAGAATCCGGTAACTGTACCAACGGGCAAGGATTGGGGCGTCCGACCAAACGCTTCTCAACAAGGCACAAAACACCTCACATAATGGAATACTCAACCAAAGATCACTGAAATTTGCATAAATTGATAAGACAAACCTGAAATTATACGAATTTAAGTTTGCAAATAGTGCTTGAGAAGGCAACACAGAGAGAAAATTGAAGAAGGCAGAGCAAAGCAGTCCAAAAATGGTGTTAATTATGGTGTATGTGAGTTATATAGGCGTGATATTTTAACTACCCGGGACAAGGCATTGGACTGACATGACCCGACCCATTTCCCGCATACCTAGGCCATGTCAACCACAAATTCAAAATCACAATTGATTGCGATGGCTGCAGCATTAAATGCAACTCCGCATCATCAGGCACTCATCTCGCGTACCCACCTCAAGGGATTTTTGATGGGCCTCACGATTCTTTCATTTAATGGGCCTATTAAAAAGTAGGCCCATAAACTAAAAGAGGGCTTGTGTACATGTGAGTTTTCCCGGCCCATATAAAAAAGCCTCACCCCGACCAGATCAATATTGGTAGGCCCGAGATGATGGCCCGATCACTGAGCATACATTATTACCCGACCGACGCATCCGTTCTGTGGTCCACCTTAAGACCCGACCACCAGGCCCATCCTATAGCCCGACCCGAAGATCATTCTAGAAGAAACTTGAAGATTCTAGAAGAGACTTGCGGCTCAAGATAGTGACGTAAAATAGGGATAAAATAGCTGACGTGTAAAGTAAGGATAATATTCCAAAATAGAAAATGGTGCCCTAATGGGCCAAAGGCCCAGATAGAAAATGTATATAATCCAATGAAAATTAATGAGAAACCATCTTTTTGTGTTGTGAAATTTTTTTTATCTACAAGCAAGAACTAAGTTTTTGGAAGTCGGATGTAGTGCATTCACGTCTAATGATGGAGTTGCAGATGGGAGGGTTTGGTCTCAGAAAGGTGTAATATTGTATTATTTTAAAAATCAGCTTTACATATTGCTTATACATACAGCTTATACAGCCTCTACATACTGCGTATACATCAACGCTGTTGGCCACATATTGACACCTTGAGGGGGGGGGGGGGGTGAATAGGGTCAATTACAAACTTTGAGTCTTTTTTGGTTTGACTTTGTTTTAACAAAAGTAACCTTTGTAGACCTCTAGTCAAACACTTAGTTAGATAGATGATCCTTAAGTGACTACCTCATTTCATACTTTGAATCATGAACAATGAATTGCATTACCAAATATATACGTAATGGATTCAAGAATGAGTACTAGTTCAAGCGTTCAAGTATTCATTTCAACTAAATATGTATAAGCACTTTTCTCACATATGTAAAGAAATAATGCAAAGTGTTATTTGTCATAAAGAATACTTTGAAGAGTTTATGAAAAGTAATTAAACATTTTGTGCATATAAACTCTTAAGAAGTATGACATCTTTAATATGCATTGTGTCAAACACTTGGGGTGCATATGAACATTTTATGCTAAGGTGTGTTGAATATGAATTTTATCAAACATTTGGTGTGCACATGGATTATATCTAAATGAGATGGTAGTCTAAGCTATAATCCAATCATGTTCACAAATCAATTCATTTCAACTATGCATTTTCCTAACCTCTTCATTGATACACAAACACAATCAATTCCATAGCATTGATATATAAAGCTCAAGATTATAAATGGCAATTGCTTTTAATGTAAAGAGATAAGGGTTAGAGAAAATGCACACCATAGACACCGAGATTTTTACATGGTTCAACCAAATCTTTGGTCTACTCCATGCCTTGAGATAACCTCCCAAGGATTCCATTATCGTGTTTTTCTTGCGGGTGAAAAACAAACCCTTACATGCTCCTTCTTCCGGGTGAAGAGCCAACCTTGCTCACTCTTGCGGGTGGAGAGCCAACCGAATCCTCTCTTTTTAAGGTTGAGAGAAACCTTTACAAAGCTTCAACAAGCCATTCCCATGCCAAGACAATTTCTTGGACTTTTACTCAAATGAATAATAATTGAATTTGAGTGTACAACAATATCTCTCAATATATGGATATAGAAATTCAAAGCTCACTTTCTCACATACTTAGAGTCATAAATGAAATACTCAGTTGAAAAGCTCAACTCAAGTATGAAGAATGAATCACAAGAAGAAAATATGAATGATGATCATGTGGTGATTCATGTAGGAGTTTTCTACCCAAAAATGATTTCAAAATTGAAGCACAAATGATAGATTTTTCATACTCCTATCTCCCTCTTTTCTCTTAACCATTTTTGGCTCATATAAGGCATATATATAGCATAGAAACACAATATAGCCATTTGGGGGTGTTTTGGGAAGTTTTGGAACACTTTGGATCCGAAACTAGCCATTAGAATTCAAATTCCGGATGAGGCAGTCGACTGGGTATTTTGGGGCAGTCGGCTGGGTCTTCAAAAATTCATTCCAAAATTTATTTTCAACTTTTTGTCCCAGCCAGTTGACTGGTCAACAGGCAGTCGACTGGGTGGTTACCCAGTCGACTGGGCTGTTCAGCCCAGTTTCAATACAGTTCACTCTTTTGGTTATAACTGGAGTTCCATAACACAGAGGAAGACGTTCTTTAGGTTTTTGGAAATAAGACTTCAAGATCTTGATTTTAGGCTTTTGAATCACTCCATTTGACTCATTTTGGAGTGCGATACGGTCGTTTGAATGTGATACTTCATTTCGAACTTCTAACCCACTTGATGATTTTTTGTGAAATCTTTTGGGATTTTTCTGAAATGACTTATACACACTCCTAGGATGTCTTAGAAACTTATTAAGGTCCTTGACATGCCTAAAGTAAATATTGAGATCATAAAATATTTTTCCAATTTAAACAAATTCTCAATATTAGACAAAAGCTTTTCATGGTTTAACAATTTTGTTCAAAACTTTAATATGTATCTAGAATCCATTTCAAGTGATATGAGTTAAGTTAATGGTTATAGGACAACATCTTTGTTGATTTATTCCATAACTTATGAAAACTTAAACTAACTCAACTTTAGCAAAGACTAAATAATGTTCATAGTCTAATGCTAATGATGCAACGACTCATGAATGATATGCATGATCCTATATGCTATATGGTCAAGAGTTGAGATTTAAAATAAGTTATTTGAAAAATAAATTTACATTTAATCTAGCACTCACCCAAGACTATTTTTCCTTTTTTGTTATCTTCAATTTCTTTAAGCTTTGGGTTGATGTCTCCATCCTTGTCTCCAATGTCTTTTGAGCTCTAAGCACCTTTGCTTGATATTCTCATGGATCCACTAGCTCTCTTGAGTTTATCTTGAATCAATAACCTATTAAGCATAACTCAAGTAGACATTAAATTCACTACATTTAATGGTTTGTTATCATCAAAATGTCATGTTTACCCATAGTGGAAAACCTTGGGTCAACAAACGCCACGAATACTAATCTTTATTTTGTTTTTATTAATCCGTACACATCCAGTTAGTCAAAATCTGTCCCCGTCTACACTACCCTAACTACTCAATCCTTGATGATAAATCTTTAGATGAAAATGTTTCATAGGTGTGGATGCTTGCTATATTCTTCGTACATGAAAAGTGTCAATCATTATTGTACTTATATTCATATGTTGTACAACATTTGATATTCCTAACAGGTGAACCTTAAGAGACTGCGTAGTGACGTGGAAGCACTGGAAAAATACATTACGCGAGTTAAGTGCGGTATTGAACTTGTTGAGGAAGGAAATGATGAGCAAGGCACCACAAAAAGGAGTAAGTCAGTTGTTGGAAATGGTGACTCTGACAGAATGAATGGAGAACACCAAGTTGAACGGCCTTCGGACAATTGCCATCACAACTTAGGAGTTGAAGCTATCACCAGCGTTCGGGCAGTTCACTCTGCAACCTCATCTGATGAAGAAGAAGAAATGGAATCAGAAGATGCTTCAATTGTTAGCACTAGGGAGCAAGAACAATCTGTCAACGATGATGAATCTTCTTATTCGAAGTCACCTGAATCCGACCACAGCATGCCAAATGCATCCGAATGTAATTACAGTGAAGACAAGGGGACTCATTAAGAAGGATACGGAGGAGCAGAGATGTATGCGAGCAAAGGGTCTGCTGATGATGGTTGCGAGGAGGGCGGACTAGAAAAGAGCGTAGGTAAGTAAATGCAATTGGTTATCTTAAAATATAACATTTCAGCTAATTATCTCAAAGAGGTTTGGGAGTAGATGTTTCCTCAAGTACTTAACACAAATTCTTTACTGACCAACCAAATTGAGCAACCATGCAACAACTATAATATATATGAACATATGTATTTTTTAATCTTTTTTGAATGCACTTCTATTTAATCAAAGTGTGTTTGTTTATATATATTATATATTCTCACACCGTTAACTCCCTTTGAATGTGTAGTCATTGGCTAACAAAAACTTCTTCTTGCGTAGCGGCGGTGGGTACCAGAGATAATGACTATTTTTGTACGGATTCGTGTACTGAAAAGTTATTGTCTCCAGAATATGGAGCACATTCCAGCCGCCTTGTAATGGAACAAATAGTAGCAAGCAGTATCCTTCCATCGGTATTACCAAGCCGCTAGCAATTGATATGTGATGATGTCTCTTACACAATTGAGGCAGTCATACGTGGTGTCGTTGCCAAGGAGCTTGGTGATACCACAAGATCCTCTGCAATGGTTACTCTTCCCACTACATTCTCAACAGAAGAGTCCAATGATGAGAGTGACCCTGAATATAATGTTATTGAACTAGATAAGCGAGGAAAGTCGACGAGGGTTGTGAAGCCCTCTAAGTACGTGTTTTCCCCTTGGATACGCTTTCAAAAGAACAAGTTGTCATTTTCGGAAAATCATATTAGATTGTTGGAGTATGCTGCACTGGAAGATAAGCGACCCCGGTAAAAACTGTATTGGTTCAATTCATATTACATTAATATGTTTCTTACACGTGTTGACACAACATGGACTTGTTGTAGTGATCAGTCCATGGTTATTGCTTATGATGTGGAGTTAATATGGTGTCATCTCCAAACTCTGTTTTATCCACGCTACGTTATAGATCCAGTGTGATTTTTTTTCCTTCTTCGTTTAGCCCTCTATTCCTAATCGAAAGTCTTAATGTGGAGTTTGCATTTTTTTGGATATATTTACGATTCATCTAATTATTGTTTCCTGCTAGGTAATTAATATGTTTGGGACAATGCTAAACCACCAGAATGTTGAGTCCTCCGATAGCTATTACTTTAATAGTAAGGCTATTCAGTTACTTGACAGCAAAATAGGCTCCAAGCCAATAAAAGCGGCAGAAAAAAAGAAGATGATTGAAACTGTTTGGAATGATTACAAGAAGGTGGTTAGATGCGAACTCTGCAATGGGGCCCGGGAAAAGAAACTGGTATCATATCACAAACTTCGTAAATTCATTTTACAAATTTTTTAGGTTGGCGTTCTTGTAATATAAGTGAACATTTGTTTGCCTACTGAATGACAGTTTTTTTTCTCGGGATGCATCCACGATCATTGGGTTGTATTCGTAGTAAATGTGGCTCACAACAGAATTGACTACCTTTGCTCGCTTGGCAAGCCATACATGATGAAATACATGGGAGTTCTAGTGGTATGTTTAGTATCTGTTACAAATTGCATATTTGCCTAATTTCTTTGACCTCTAAACTATCGAAACTTTCATTACGCATTATTTTTTTATTTCTTGGTTGTGCGCAAAAGCAGTTTCTTGAATTTGGATTTAGATTGGATTTGGGGACTTTGGATCCTCACTACCCCACAAACATACCAACGCAACCCGATGGGTAAACCTTGATATTCTTTTTTCCCTAACTTTAAATATATATCATTTATTTCCCATCTAGTAATAGCAGATTTTATAAATTATACTATTTTTTGTCATATCACCAGTGTGGCATGTGGATTTTTTGTAATAAAATTCATGTAGCGGTGGACCGATGACGAACTTCGACCACATATTATAAAAGTATGAGCAACCCTTTCTCCGAACATTAACTGCAATTTTATGTACTGATGTTGATTCAATGTCAATGGATCAAAAATTTTATTTTCACAGGCAAGATCAGAAGACATTAAGGCCTTGAGGTTAGAGTTAATTCTCGAACTTCTCGAATCACCAGCTAACCATCTCCGCAAGTCCTAACAATGAATTCCACTCGAATGATGCCATTTTTTGGTAATTTGCAATTTTTGGGGTACTGAAGAGTTAGTAGAGGTTTTGCAAATTTTTGTCCATTGATCCTACCTTACCTCATTTTGGGACTCTTCCAACATTTTTTGTAAAGGCCTTAAGCTCAGAATATTGTTAAGAGCCTTTCTAGGGGGTATTCTGTAGTGAAGACTTCGGTGCATACGGTTAAGGTTTACGGGTTATTTTGGAAAAATTATCACACCTTACTTCATACTCGGAGTTTTCATTATTTTTTGTACAGGGCTTAAATTGTGTTTACTTTCTATTATGTGGAAACAATCTTTCTCATTAACTATATAAATTTAACCCCATTATATGCAAACTTTTACTCCATGTTATGTGTTTTTGCTTTATCATATCCCTTTGTAACCAGTTTTGTCTTACAAGCACTAAATCATTACTTAACCGATTGTACATCAAAATATACAAGTTTAACTCATCAAAATCATACTTTTGTAACATAAACATTATATTTTATATATATCTTGTTTCACAGTAGTTTCATAAATTTGCTTACGTTCATTTCTTATAAAACTTCTTTAAAAATTGAACACCTACAGTAATTGAACACATATAGTCATTGTGACTTAAGTGGTCCATAAGTGAATTTTACCAACTACAGGTGGATATTTTAGACTTTTACCTTGTAAGGCTTATGGGTTGCCAAATCAGCATAGTTATTGCTTGCAGAATGATTTATATAATCCGGTCTTAAGTGTAGCTAGTTTGATAATATACTCTTCAAAATAGTACTCTATTTCTCCCAAAACCCATATCATCTCCATCACTCACAATCCTTCCCCGTTATCGATTTCCATCCAGATGGATACCTTACCACCTGATTGTTTGACAACAATTATGGTGAAGTTGGCAAACACGTCATATAGGAACTTAATGTCACTTCATCTATGGTAATGAAAAGACATCATTTCATTTGTTTTATTGAATTTCACAAACTGCTAGGTTAATTTTTGTGACTGATAACATTTTTCACTCTATTATTGTAGTTCTTAGACCTTATACACTACTGGCCTTGAAGCTCGTGTACTGTACAAGCTTAGCTTCATTGCATGCCTACACATTGTATGTCAGAATCCCAATGGAGATTTGATTAATCGAGTAATGGCGTCGAGAAACCCTAACGCCATGTACCTCACAGCTTGTGCCAACTTTGTTTCATTGGACAATCTCATATCCAATAATGGGTATAGTATGCTTGAGAGGCTTAAGAATGAAGGTCACAGACCCAGTTTATTCGCATAGGCCATTGCATCATTGTTTTACAGCAACAATAGGCTGGAGGTTGTGAGAGTATTAGAGAAAATGGACATTTACTCTAGATTTGAAGTTAAAGTATATCGTTTGATATTGCGTCTATCAATGGTGAGCCTGAATGACAGGTTGGTAGTTGTCGAGAAGTTTAGTCGATTCAATAATGTCTGTGATGGAAGTACTCTTCATCGATATGATGGACCGTTCATCAACCCTTGGGGAACTAAAATAGGGTACTACAGTAAATGCTTTATAGATTATCATGTTTGGCCATTAACTTGTAGTGGTTTCTGGGGTTTGCCTTCTTTTGAATACATGCATGAGTTTTGTGCACACGTCCAACAAGGGGTTGTCGATTGGCTTGAGAACTGGGAAGGAAACTATATCCTGAACAAGGTGCTCGATTTTGACGATGACGATTATGAAGACAACAATTCCAACCAAGATCGCCCTTTCTGAGGTTCACTAATACATTTCTAGTATGACAAGTAATTCCCCAGCCCTGTATCCCTACTATGACAAGTAATTCCCGATCCCTGTAGCCTTTATTTTTTTGAAAGTCCGACATATTTTACATGGGAGTTTATGTGGAAATGTATGTTGTATTGAAAATATTTCAACTGAATGTGGATTATTTATACTTACAAACTGCCTTCGTATCCATGTACAACTATATTACTCAATATATGAAGCAATTTGGTTTGCAAAAAAAACTTTTAACTTCCATTCATAAGACCATTAAACCATTTTTACATGTAACACATAACTTTGGTCGGATATTACGTCCTTTAGAAGATAATTTCATAAAAACAAAGCCTCATTAGGCGCATACTAACGCCGTAACAACATAAAGTTATAAAAACAAACGCAAACACGACTTTATCATAGATGATCATTACACATATACTGTAAATGGGGATTATTCAGAATGAATGATAATTTTGGGGATGGCCAATGCAAGTCCCAATCCTATAAATGGGGTTTTCATTGATATAACTTTCGAATCATCTTCGTGGATTATGAAACGTGGTACCCTTTGTACACCACTTGTTTTGAATACAAGTGGAATTTTAGTATCGTCATGTAACTTATAATCAATTACGGCGAGATGGTCACCGTGTTTGCGAATAGGACTGAAGGGTTCGGGAAACTTGATACAGACCCTAACCCCAAATAAAACAAAACATAATGGTTTTTTTTCGTTTAAGGGTTAGAATTGGGATCTGTAATATGAAATATGCATTTCTGTAATAAAAAGTATATGGTTTGTAATAAAAATTTCAGAATGAACGATATATTCGTAATTGTGGGGATGACTAATGCAATTTCCACTCCTATAAATGGGGTTTCCATTGATATATCTTTCGAATCATCTTCGTGGGTTGTGAAACGTTGTACCCTTTGTACACCACTTGTTTTGAATACAAGTGGATTTTTAGTATGGTCATGTAACTTATAATCAATTACGGCGAGATGGTCACCGTGTTTGCGAATAGGACTACAGGGTTCGGGAAACTTGATACAGACCCTAACCCCAAATAAAGCAAAAAATAATGGTGTTTTTTCATTTAAGGGTTAGAATTGGGGTCTGTAATATGAAATATGCATTTCTGTTTGTAATAAAAATTTTAGAATGAACGATATATTCGTAATTGTGGGGATGGCCAATGCAATTCCCACTCCTATAAATGGGGTTTTCATTGATATAGCTTTCGAATCATTTCCGTGGGTTGTGAAACGTGGTGCCCTTTGTACACCACTTGTTTTGAATACAAGTGGATTTTTAGTATGGTCATGTAACCTGTAATCAATTATGGTGGTATGGTCACCGTGTTTGCAAATAGGACCGCAGGGTTCGGGAAACTTGATACAGGCCCTAACCCCAAATGAAGCAAAAAAAATGGTATTTTTTCGTTTAGGGGTTAGAATTGGGGTCTGTAATATGAATATACATTTCTATAATAAAAAGTATAGGGTTTGTAATAAAAATTTTAGAATGAGCGATATATTCGTAATTGTGGGGATGGCCAATGCAATACCCCCTCCTATAAATGGGGTTTTCATTGATATAACTTTTTCGTGGGTTGTGAAACATGGTACCCTTTGTACACCACTTGTTTTGAATATAAGTGAATTTTTAGTATGGTCATGTAACTTGTAATCAATTATGGCAGGATGGTCACCGTGTTTGCAAATAGGACCGAAGGGTTCGGGAAACTTGATACAGGCCCTAACCCCAAATGAAGCAAAAACTAATGGTGTTTTTTTGTTTAGGGGTTAGAATTGGGGTCTGTAATATGAAATATGCATTTATGTAATAAAGATTATCATATACTGTAGTACAAGAAAACCAATGACTTGTGTAATAAACGGTAAAGGATTTAGTAGTACATGGATATAATTTTGTAATATGAGTTAACAAATTTCAGAATGAACGATATATTCATAATTGTGGGGATGGCCAATGCAAGTCTCACTCCTATAAATGGGGTTTTCATTGATATAACTTTCGAATCATCTTCGTGGGTTGTGAAACGTGGTTCCCTTTGTACACCACTTGTTTTGAATACAAGTGGATTTTTAGTATGGTCATGTAACTTGTAATCAATTATGGCAGGATGGTCACCGTGTTTACGAATAGGACCAAAGGGTTTGGGAAACTTGATATAGTCCTTAACCCCAAATTAAGCAAAAAATAATGGTGTTTTTTCGTTTAGGGATTAGAATTGGGGTCTATAATATGAAATATACATTTCTGTAATAAAGATTACCATATACTGTAGTACAAGAAAACCAATGACTAGTGTAATATACGGTAACGGATTTAGTAGTACATGAATATGATTCTTAGTATGAGTTAACAAATTTCAGAATGAATAATATATTCGTAATTGTGGGGATGGCCAATGCAAGTCCCACTCTTATAAATTGGGTTTTGATTGATATAACTTTCAAATCATCTTCATGGTTTATGAAACATAGTATCTATTGTAAACCACTTCTTTTGGTCTACTTTAATATCCAATGTAATATACTATAGTACAGGTATAATAACTAATCATTTTTCTGTGATATCAATTATAATATTGTCTACTATGAGTACACTAATTGTAAAATGAACTTGTAATGAGGAATGCCTGCGGGTTAACCAATCCATGTCTCACTCCAAAATAGATTGTGTATGTGAAATGGCTTGTGGATTGGGAAACTTAGATCCGATTACAGTAGGTCATTCTTCCTCTTAATAAGCGCCAATTTAGACCTAAAACCAAGAAACACCATTTATTTTGGCTTTATTGTGGTTCATACCAAGTTTCCCAATCCCTTCGAGATTTTTCACAAACATAATAGAGGAAAATTTAGAAATGAATATTGTTAACTTCCTACAAAATGTTGGACTTATAGATAGATAGTTGATTGGGATAATTGGATTTTAGTAGAAGATTATAAATAAGATAAATTTTCATATACATAAATAGAAGGTTTAGCTTGCATAATATATGTTAATTTCATATCATATTAAGGAAAGTGAGATACAATTACTGCTCCACCAAGCCAGGCAGTAAATTAGATGAGCATTCAAAGTCTTTAAATGGATAGAAAAACACATAAATATTAACAATAGTACATCAACGCCTTTTCCTTTGCAATGTCGGGGGCTGAATGACAAAGTCATCATCGCCGGAATCTTCATAGTCGGACATGTCTGGATTTGACATAAGACCCGGATCGTTGACGATCCGTGCATATTGTTCGGACGAATCTTTAGGTTGATCGGTGGCTTCATTGAGCCTCTGGATCTTTCTCCATCTTACATATAACTGATGCAGTTCTCTGTTGAGATGAAACACAACCATCTTCAGGTTTTTTTCTCCCGTCACTTGAAGCTCGGTTGCCCGATCCTTAGGTATCGGCAAACCAATGCGCCTGAACTCTGCCACGATGACACTTCTTGCCTTAATTAGTTCCTTTTATCGCCACTTCAACCATTTCATCGTCACCTTTTGGGCTTTTGGCTTAATTTTAGGAATCCCACCAGATGACCCTCCTACCTCTGCGTTAGGATCTTTGCTTTCATGGAGAATTGTCCACCTTTTTAATGTTTTTCGGGCTTTGTCAAGACTGTTGTAAGAGTAGTACAATCCACCGAGATAGGTAGATGTTTTCTTCTCGGCATCACTGAGATTATAGAAGACACCAACTTCATACCCTTTGAATACAGAAAAAAACCCATTATGTGCCATGTATGATGGACAACAGGTACCCCAGCTGAAGAGTTATGTGTGAGTTCCTTGACACTAGATTCATAAAGTTCACAGTTAATTACTCAACACACCTATATAGTTGATATATTTATGAATTGACTTTAATGATTCAACAACCTACATACATGTTTTAAATCAGATTTTAATAATTAAACCACCAAATGAAAGCTGATAAAATTTGGTACATATATATTTTACATATCTACCTTCTGCAGTGTAACAAGCTCCTTTAACATAATTTAATATGAAAATTGCTATTGATATTAGAACTATAGATGAAAAAATAATAGTTTTAGTTACCGGAAAATATCAGTAAGTAAATTGAAAACTTTTAACGGCTCAAAGAACATAATTTAATATAAATCCATTTACAAAAAACGGGTGCAAAAATTGTTAATATCTTGTTTTGAACCCTGGTGATAAGTCTATACAAAATTTGAAAAATAAGGCACATGTGATGGATGAAGCCCTTGAATCTTATAATTAAGTTAAAAGAACAAAATCGTTAGTTGTCAAATAGACGAAAGGGAACAAAACCTTGAGAGGCTGGGCCTTGTTTAGAAGGCAATGTCGTTGTTGGCGAGAGATCAAACGTGAATACAGATTGCCGTAATATATATGGAATCATCATAACGGATAAAAAAATTAATTATGGCTGCTTTGAGAAATTAAATATTGTTGATCCATAACCAACAAAAGAAGCATTCAATAATTTTTGTGTTAAGTTGAAAAATTATGGGTTATTCCCACCGACACCCCCTCAAAGAGATCATAATCCCACACGGACCCCCTTGATATTGAGTATTCCCACACAGACCCCCTCTGACAGACGGCCGTTAGTTTTATTGACATTTTTATTGTGAAATTACTAATTTGCCCTTCGATATATATTTTAAAAAAGGGTAAATTGCAGTAGCACCCCCTAAGGTTTCACTTATTACATTAGAGTAATATATAAAGTATGAAATTACTCATATGCCCAAAATATATATATATATATATATATATATATATATATTACGAAAATATATATATATTACGAAAATATATAAATATATATTACGAAAAAATATATAAATTATAAATGTCCAAAATAATATATAAAATTCAAAATATATATATAAAATCTGAAAATGCAAAAAAAATATAAAATTTTGAAAAATTATATTAAAATCTGAAAATATATAAAAATTTAGAAAAAAATATATAAAAAGGGGAAAAATATATAGATTCAAAAAAATATTTATATTTCAAAAAAATACCTAAATTATAAATTTCAAAAATAATATATAAAATTTGAAAGAAATATTTAAAATTCAAAAAAAAATGTATTAAAATTTCAAAATATATATAAAATTCGAAAAAATATATTTTAAAATTTGAAAAATATTATAAATTCGGAAATAAATATAATATTAAAAATATATATATATTTCGAAATTATTTGTTTTTGAAAAAAACATATTAAATTTCGAAAATAAATATAAAAATCGCAAAAAACATAATAATAAAAAATATATATAAATTTTGAATTTTTTTTTTTAAAAACATATTAAATTCAAGACAAATATATAAAATTAAAAAAAACATATAAAATTCAAATAATATATATTAAATTTCAAAAATAATTTTAAAATTCGTAAAAAACATAAAAAATTATAAATTTTGAAAATAAATATAAAATTTAAAATATATATATATTAAATTTCAAAAAAAATACTGAATTCTAAATTAAATATAAAATTAAAAAAACATTTAAAATTTATTTAATACTCTCTCTCTCTCTCTCTCTCTCTCTCTCTCTCTCTCACACACACACACACACACACACACACACACACACACACACTGCACAACACACACACACCTCTGCACAACACACACACACACACTGCCGCACACATATATATATATATACATACACACACACATATATATATAGATCTATACATATATAGACACACACACATATATATATATATATAGATCTATACATATATATAGCAACATCTATATATATATATATTACCCGTATATATAGTATATATATATACGGGTATATATAGCATCATATATATATGTATATATGGGTATGCAATATATACAATTCCAATCTTCATTCTCTCTCCAAATTTCCCACTTCCAATCTCTCTCTATATATAAATTAGGGCTAGGGTTTTAGGATACCCAAATTGAAGAAGAAGAATGATATGTAGGTCATTTTATATCATTTTGAGGGCAAAATAGACAATTCACAGGGTGGTTAACGGCACAATTTAACGGCGTGGAGACGGAGGGGGTCTTTGTGGGACAAAATTCAATTTTGAGGGGGTCTGAGTGGGAATAGTGAATATCGAAGGGGTCTATGTGGGATTATGATATCTTTGAGGGGGTGTCAGTGGTATTTACCCAAAAATTATTGTTGATCCAGAATAAGAAGAAGGCGTGTTCAAGAGTCGAGTTGAAAATGTTTCTGGTTCTAAGTTGATGGGCTACATATTGAATGGAATGACATGGTTAAAATATGTAGTACTGCATTAATTAAAATTCACACAATTGCACATCACAAATAACAAACCTAGGGACAATTTCCCGGCGGAGTGAAAGATAGATTGAAAGAAAATTCATCCTCGCTCCTTAAATGGCACTCGGATGATTGGGGTACATCTCCACCGAAAATACGATTTCCTTCCAATACTTGTTTTCGTTGTTCACAAGTGTATCACATAAATAAGGGAAGTTATATTATGCATGAGTATTTTTGTATTTTCCAACAATAACAAATAGCTATACCCATTTTGTAATGAAGAAAACTACTCACATCATTGAAGGTTGGTGCTGGATTTGTTCTGTGATCGTCCGAAATGGGTATGACACCGGTAGTATTGGGAGGGGGAATCTGGGAAAAAAATTAACAACATATATATCTTTTAACCGTAAAACCCAACAAGTAAAATTATACTCAATAATAACTTTTGTGTTAATTGTGTAATATTGTTTGACCAGAGATTTGTATAACACCTTTTTACTACGACATGCCTTTTTCGTACGAGCTACTGCATTCAATATTGGACCTGTGTGCCTTCGCCTCTATCCTTTTGAAATGTCCTTCTTGGCAAAACCGTTGGGCATTTTCCCAGAAGCATTTAGGACATGCGTATCTTCATCGTCGTCTAAAATAATCGTCGATGTCCTCGTGTGAGATTTCGGAGGAGGAGGAGTGGCCTCTAAAACTGAAGGTACAAAACCTTCTGCAATCTTTTTCAACTTATGCAAATGGCACATAACATTTTTATATCCCTCATCGCTACAACTAGCAATCGATGAAATCTGATTCATGTAGCGGCACATACTACTGTGATGTCGACGTATTTCGAGTCTTGGGTCAATAACTTGATCACTTATGGGTACCATATCGGATATTCCCTCATTTGCCTTGATGGTTCACCTTTTAAGTATGTACCGCTCTGGTATTAAGTCAATAAACATTACGTCTTTCATTACCTTCAAGATATGTCTACATAGTACGTCAACCCTTTCAAATTTACGGCATGTATATAATAGTTGCTCGTCACAAGTTCTTGTCACCCGGCGCGACATGTACTGGTCATTAGTGCCAACCTCGTATACCCAAATACCGGACGCCCATTGGGTCGAGCGTTTCAATCTTTCGTTTAAGCCAAAAAATAACAACTTTCCTCAAAAAGATCAAGGATCTTGGTAGTGTACAAGTCAGAAACATGGTTCAGAATAGGGCAGGGGTGCTTTAACCTTGGGAGCTTCTGCATCAGACCATATTGTGCTTGTGATTCCTTATAACACTTGTCATGCAACAAATTTTCAAAATGCCTGAAAAAGTCTGGGAGTTTATATGCTAAATATTGTTTCAAACTCGCATTGAAGCTTTCACTAAGTTGAGTGGTGCGGATACCTCCAGTCCATACATGTTTTATATATGCCAAAATCCATACATGTCTCATTGAAAACAAAGCTTACTTTCCTATATTTCGTGAGCCCGACTATAAAGTTGAAGTCCGGACAAAAGAAAGATCTTGTTGTTTCTTCAGTTTGATAATGTGAGTATGGATAACCTGAGGCATTTGCTTCCTCGGCCTGATGGTTCATTCTCGGAGGTTTAACAATGAACTGTATTATTTCTTTGAAGAAAGTAACAACTATATCTACTAAATTATGATGGTAAAGAAGTTGTGGCAAAGAAGACCCTTTAAGTTTATAGTACCATCACCGTTGCTACAACCCGTTGTTCTTCTTTTGATATTCCTGCGGGCAAACCACCTTTCTACTTACGATATTTCTTTTTTAGGGGAAGAAGCTGAATGGGTCCGGGCCCGATACGGGCCCATTTGTCCTTATTTCAACAAAAGAAGCATGGGCTTCTTCATCTTCAATAGAAGAACTTTTTTTGGCTTGGCTCCAATTCAAATATTGGTTATGTTACTAATATGTTTACTTCCATTATGGGTAATGTATTTGGGTTCTAAGCCCTGCGTGCTCTACGTCTGGAAGATCTGCGAATTCCTGCTGCTTATGCTAAAACATTCCAAGGCCCGCCTCATGGCATCCCCCTTTGATTATAACTGCATCCTCCCGAAACGATGACGTATTGCTACACTTCCCAGTTACCCACAACGATGTCGTGAATACCTAAAAATACAGTTGGGTTTTAATTCAAAGACCGAAACCACCCAATTTTAATTCAATATTTAATACAATTCTTCAACAAAATTATCTTCAATTGCTCCCTCTTTTACCCAAATTTCAACAACAATTTAAAACCCTAATACACAACTATTTCTTCATTCCACTACGAAGCAACCAGAATAACACGACGACGAACGACGTTTGCTCTTCAACTGTGTGCATAAACACCCCTGCTCGATCTTCCGTTTTCTTACAAAACACCATCGGATTCGAACGAAGTACCCTCTCTCTCTCTGAAAATATGAAATAATAAATAGACATTGTTCAAACCACATGCGGTATATCTTCATTTTGGTGGGAATGAGTTAAGAAAATTGGAGGGAATTTGTGAATTCAGTTTCAGAAAATTGAAAATTGTGAAAATTTTGAAAATTTGGAAAGGGAAGCTTTCGTCTTGCGATTCTTCTTAATCCGAATTTGAGGGTGATATATACAGATATATGTATATTATATAAGTTTGTGAAGTTCCAAATATGCCCATGTGGTAAATCCCATTTTTTCACCCGGTGGGGCCCGAACCGCACGTCTCCAGTGAGATTGTGTCCGGAGATGATTTTTTCTCCATTTATATTTCTAATGTTACTTTTTCTTCTTATTCGAAAAAAATCTTCACACGTAGATGCGTTGTGGACTGTGTATTATATTTGCGACCAGCGATCGAGGCAAAAAAAATTTCAATGGGGTCAATTCATGACCTTAGGGATAATTAGGGGCAATAAGCATAAAGTTTTTAAATTTTAATGGGGTCAAATCTCAAATTCTGCCTATATTTTCTTTAAAATTCTTAAATTAGCATTAAAAAAAGTAAAAAACATTTTTGATTGGGTTCATTTGTCCCCATTAAGGCCTATTTCCCTCCGTGCCTGTTTGTGTCCAATTTCCTTTAAGATACGAATTTCCTCTAAGATTTTATTCAATTAGACACTAAGATTATGATCGGTATTTATTATATTAAATACCTCTATGGTTTCACTACTTATCAAAATTTGTTTTAAATATCTTGATTAGAAAGTATTTTAGCTAATATATTAAGGTCATTTGTTATATAACAAAAGAATATTTGATTGTTTACGTAAAATTTTACCAATTCTTAAATACTAGGAAGAAGTCATTGAGATGTGACTCAAATTTAAAAATGAGGAATGCTAATTACAAAAAGTATATGGGATTGTAATTCCACAGTCACACTAGTGATTGACTAATTCAATATTTTGATAAAGTTATTGTCGTATTGAGAACATAAGTAAACGTCTTTATTTATTGCACTATTAATAAGATGTTATATTTCTATTAAATACATGTCTTCATTACCTTTACTATCTCTCTATTACATCTAATATTAATTATTCATTACTTCTAGCAATTATATACATTTATCATTATTATTTTTATTATTTATTAATTATATTTATTTAATTCATTTTCATCCATACAATAACAACATAATTTGTTTTCCGAAATTCTTCACATTACCAACGCAGTTCTCGTACTTCCTTTCTCATTTTTTCCCTCTCTATTACATATAAGTACAAACCCTTTATTGAATTAAATTTTGATTTCTTCCAAAATCTCAAGAATGTTTCAAAAAAACCAGTTATTTTGAATAACCTAAACTATAATATTTTTAAATCAGTACAAACCCTTTTATTAAAGTTAATTTTGATTTATTCCAAAATGTTTCGAAAAATGATTTATGTTGAATAACCTAAACTACAGTATTTTTAAATAATAAATGAAAGAATCAAAACGCAGTCTTATAATTATAAGCAAAAAATGTTTATGTTGGCCCGAGGATTTTTCCAAGGTCAATAATGCATACTTTGACGTTAACAAAACATTTCATGTGTCGCGTACTAGCAACAAAATCAAGTTCAGTGTTTCAGTTAAACAAGAAATGCATTCGGGATTGTAAGGCAAGATACAAGCAAAGAAAGGCAAAACCGTCTTTTCACTCCGGAAAGCTTGATGATTGAAGAATCAAGACTTGGGGTAGATAGGATGGTGTGTGAATTGTAGTAAAAGGTAATTTATAGTTTATTACACGGTCTAAAGCTAATGTGTCTAAAATCGAACCATTTTAAGCCTTGAAAACATTTTTTAAGGACTTGCATTCGACTGATGGCTAGCCTGCAGCCGATTGAGGCAAGTTAAAAGTAATTGAGTTTATGAAAAACCACCTTGTAGCCGACTGATGCATGTCGAAGGTTGGTGAGTTTTTGAGAAACCCTCTTGCAGTCGACTAATGAGTTTGGTGCAGCCGATTGATGAATGTCGAAGGTTTTTGAGTTTGTGAGAAACCATTGGGCAGCCGACTGATGTCAGTCATCAGTCAATTGCTTCTGCATTCAAACGACTAGTAAGGTGCATTTATGATTTTCAACTACCTCCACCTACAACCAGTCTCATTCTCGTTCTCCCAACTCAAACCCTAGTTACATATATAATGTGATGAGTTGTTTGGAAGACCAAGAAATCGTAAGGCAAAAATTCTCTTGCATTCAAAGTTTTGTTTCTCTTCACCTACAACTTTGAGTATCATAAAGGCTTTGGTATTAAAAGCTTGAAGTACTAAATTCCAATCATCTATAAAAGAAGCTTGTCTCTCAATCACATTTATTCTCTTGAGCCAAAAATCTCATTTATTGTAGAGAATTTAGATCTTGAATTGTTAATCTTATCACCAAACACTTGAACTCAAAACCTTTAAGGGTTTTGAGTGATCTCTTTTATCTTGTGAAGTATTTGTGATCTAGAGTGAGTGAAGCTCTAGATCTCCAAGGGAGGTTCGTTCCTTTTGTTGAGAGAGAAGCTAGTTAGTTTCTTTGTAAATGTTTTCTCTCCACCTTAAATGAGGAGTCTTAGTGAGTGGCTTTGGGAAGTCTATAGGGGGAGTCGATGAGTAGGAACTACCGAACCTCAAAAAGTATCTTGGTGTTGATAGTTTGACTCTCCTATCTCTAACTCTTTACATTGTTATTCATTGCTTAAATATTTATCTTGTTTGCCTCAATATTGTTTATCGCTTTCATTATTCATTTCACTAGCATAATAGAACTTGTGGTTCTTGTGATTAGCATTCTTTTCGAAAAAGAGTTAGATTAAAATTTTAAAATCCTATTCACCCCCCTATAGGGTACTTTAGTGACTTATAGTTTCATTTGTGTGATGAGAGAGTCATGGTAATAGAAAAAACATGTGTGTTTTTCGGAGGGTTTGAGATGGTGAAAACAGTAGGTCCATCAATGGTTAATAGAAAAAAGAAAGTTTCAGATTGGGTAGTACCCATTTATGTTTTTAAATTAATATAAAACATGTGTTTTAATTTTATTGGATCATGTAAGAGGGGAGAATCAACTTTATCCTCTCTGGGAGGACCCAAGTTTTGTCCTTAAAAATATACCTTATAACAAGGAACAAAAATAATGATCATAAATAATTGAACATCTATCTCTATATATGATTGGGTAAAGTATTCAAAACACCCATGTAATATAGATATTGTGCTTATAACGCCCCATAATTTCAAAATATGTCTATTAACAATTATTTTTTTGGGACAAGTGCTTAAAACCTTCCTGTAATATGGATATAGTGAGTATATCACTCATTAATTTTAAAATGTGTGTTTTGCCACCTACTTTTTTTGGGCAAGTGCTTAAAATACTCATATAATATGAATATAATGCGTATAATACTCATTAGTTTAAAAATATGTATTTGTTTTTTGAAGTAAGATTTATATATAATATGAAAGAAAAGGCCTAAGTCATACAAATAAAAATATGTTTATTGACACGTAAATTATTATGAATTACTCCAATTGTATTTTTTTTAGTTTAATGAGTTTCTAAATTAAAATTAATTATCTATTTTTTGTATTCATATGTTTTTTATAAGAAACAATCCTTGATTTTTCACATTAAAAATTCAAAATATAATGTCAACGATTATTTTGGTATTAATTAAACAAACATATATTTTTTTTTTGGTAAATACGCTCACCTAATTTTTCAAATAAGTTGGTAAAAATTTATTTACTATTATTTTTTTTTGTTTCAACAATTTAAGAATATATATACACAAAAAAATGGAATCAATGTAATCAATGGTGGAGATTGTGAAAAAACATGACCAAACTAATTGCAATATATATATATATATATATATATTAAAATTTAACTTCAATAAATATTTTATTTTTTACTTTTTTTTCTAAAATAAATGTGCAAATTGCTCCCAAAATAGTTTGAGTTTTTAATCCCATATATTATTCATACAGTGTGATTTTACTTGTCCCCAAACTTTTTAATATAATACGAATTTCTTTCAAAATGGGAACAATTTACACTATATTAAAAAGTTATGGATAAATAAAATTACATAAGTGTTATATGTATTGTATATATACCATTAGGTGGTTAAAAGCTCCCGACCGTATATGTTATAGACAAAATAAGTGCGAAAGTTGCCTTGGATCCACTAAATTAATTTTCTTTACCTTTTGAGGAAGAAGTTGGGAAATTCATAGAATTAAAGGCCCACTGGTAGGTACACAAAACTCCACAACCTTTGACCAAATAAAAGAAAGGACAGCACAATCAAAATACTACTTTAGGGGCCCAATTGATTGCCAAAGCTTTTGCGTGATTGTGGGAACATAGGGCAGTATTGATGGACATGCACGCGTTAAAAGGCAGTGGTTGTTAGTTTTTAGGGTAATTTGCAGTCACATCCCCTGAACTTTGGGTTTATTGCAGTCAGATGTAAGGTTTTGTTTTTTCGGTCTCATAGTTCCCTGAACTTTCAATTTCGTTACAATGACATTCCTGGGCTGGTGAAATAACTATAATGCCCATTTAATTGTTTCACTTATTACATTAGGATAATATATAAAATGTAAAATTACACATATGCCCAAACATTTCACCCCTCTGAAATTACTAATTACACTTCCACCCCTTATTACAAAATATATATATATTACGAAAATTACAATTTTTTTTTATTTATAATATAATTGTATATATAATTACGAAAATATATATATAATTTGTAAAAAATATATAAAATTTGAAAAAACATATAAAATTCAAAAAATATATATAAAATTTGAAACAATATATAAAATTTTAAAATATATATATATATAATTCGAAACAAATATATAAAATTCGAAAAACATATAAAATTCTAAAAAATATATAAAATTCAAATATATTTATATATATATATAAAGTGTGACTGAAGTTTAAGTAGACAACCTCGGAGTCATTAACCAAGATAACAGATCCTTTCTAACTCTCTGCAGAGCTATTTTAATGGCCATGATGGCGACACATGCCCCACGATGGTGACCGAAATCGGAATCGAACCGATACTTTAGTAAAATATTTTAATCAAAATTAAATATAAATATTTGGATCAAAATTAAAGGTTCGGTTCCGATTCTTATTTTTAAAGAACCGAAAGTATCGGTTCGATTCCGGTTTCGGTCGAAATCAAAAGCGAACCGCATCGTGAATATATTAATATTTAAATCAAAATTAACGATTCGGTTCTGGTTCTCATTTTTAAAGAACTGAAAGTATCGGAACCTAACTGTTAATTTTGATCCAAATAAAAATTTACTTTCGGTTCTTTAAAAATGAGAACCGGAACCGAACCGTTAATTTTGATCCAAATATTAATATATATTTAATTTTGATTAAAATATTTTAATAAAGTATCGATTCGATTCCGATTTCGGTAACCATCGTGGGGTATGTGTCGCCATCGTGACCATTGAAATAGCTCTGCAAAGAGCTGGAGAGGATTCGTTACCTTGGCTAATGATTCCGAGGCTTGTTCACTTAAACTTCAAGCACACTTTATATATATATATATTTGAATTTTATATAATTTTTAGAATTTTATATGTTTTTCGAATTTTATATATTGTTTACAAATTTTATATATTTGTTTCAAATTTTATATATTTTTTAGAATTTTATATGTTTTTCAAATTTTATATATTGTTTACGAATTTTATATATTTGTTTCGAATTTTATATGTTTTTTTTAATTTTATATATTGTTTCAAATTTTATATATTTTTTTGAATTTTATATGTTTTTTCAAATTTTATATATTTTTTATAAATTATATATATATTTTTTTAATTTTAATTTTCGTAATTATATATACAAATTATATTATAAAGAAAAAAATTTAAATTATAATTTTCGTAATATATATATTTTGTAATAAGGGGTGGAAGTGTAATTAGTAATTTTAGAGGGGTAAAGTGTTTGGGCATATGGGTAATTTCACACTTTATATATATTACCCTAATGTAATAAGTGAAACAATTAAATGTGCATTATAGTCATTTTACCTGCCCAGAGGATGTCATTGCAACGAAATTGAAAATCCAGGGGACTATGGGATCGAAAAAGCAAAATCTTGCATCTGGGTGCAATAAACCCAAAGTTCAGTGGGTGTGATTGCAAATTACCCTAATTTTCATTAAGCTTATCAACCAATTTGATACATACATATATATTTATATATATATATATACGAGGAATGTTAACTATAGTCGTATATATGCCACTGTAGTTCCACCGTCCTCATTGGTCAGCTCAGTTTTTGATGTGGTATTGGAAACCAAAAAAATGTAATTCATTAATTGCGTACTCTTTTGCATAAAGAAAAAATTATGGTAATAACTTTTTGGCGTGATGTTTTTATCTATTAGATAATACTTTCAGTTGTTAATTATTTTAACTCTTATTCCATCTTGTTTTTATTTAAGTTATTTTTTTTATCCGTATAAAAATCAACAGGAAATATTCCAATAGCAAAAAAATCCATGTGCAACATCTAACAATTAAATCCATGGCTTATATGGTTTATTAACGATTTCGTACTCTTTAACTTTTTGGGATTTGCATTACCCACACATGTTTTGTTTTTCTTTTCTCTACTAATTGATTACTTATATGACTTTTATAAATTTATTTTCATTTATTTTAATATTTCATTTTGATAACTACGAAATCCAGAAATGCTCCAAAACATTCAAAATTTCCAAAAATAATATATATTTTTAAAACTATACTCAAAACTTCCAAAAAATAACAAATTACTTCTAAATTTATTCACCTAAGATATGTGCACATTATATATATAGCATGATTCTTTTTGCATTATATTGCTATATCTAATATATATTTCAAATATTTTATTTGGTGCATTTAATTGTTATATGTGCACATGGATTTTTTTTTAATAATCTATGTGTTTATTTAATTGAGCTTGATTAATAAGGCAAAAACAAGATTGTATAAGAGTTAAAATAATTAACCATCATATGAGGAAAGAAAAATATAATAGGTGTGGATAATGCAAATTCCAAAAAGTTGTTACCACAGTCTTTCAGTCTTTCTAAAATCAAGACCGCAATTAATGAACTATATTTTTTTGGTTACCAATACCACATAAAAACTTATAGTTGACGAATGAGGAGTGCCATTCCCCCATACACTCTCTCTCTATATCTATATATATAGATGGTTGGGATTTGACAATTTGGTTCCATAAATTCTGGCATGCTTTTTGTAAAGTGGAGTCATATGACATCTATGATGGTTGGTGGAACTATGAGAAACAACTTTCCTTCTTGTTTCTTATTTTATTTCTTTTGTTTATTTCTTTTTACTCATAAAATATTTATAAGAAGGGCTATTATCAGAAAACCCCTATAACTTTAAAAATGTTTAAAAAAACATTATGTGATTTCAAAAACCCCCTATGATTTTAAAAATGTTCAAAAAAATTCCCTGTGATTTTAAAACCCCCCTATGATTTTCAAATTGTTCAAAAATCCCATCTTATTCCAAAAACTCCCCTGTAGTTTCAAATTTAATCAAGTATTCTTCTTTGCCCTCTATAAGATTACGAAAATACCCTTTCATTTATTTTAATTAAACTCTAATTCCTTCAATTTATCACAAACTCACTTTCAATATAAATCTCAATTTTAACTCAATTCAACAATAATTTCTTCCATTTATCACAAACCCACTTTCTCTCACCTATTTACTCTAAAACTTTAATTTTTTCCATTTATCACAAACCCAATTTCAATTTAAATTCCAATTTCAAGCCTATTTCAATTTATAGTTATATATATATATATATAAATAAATTTACGTATATATCATTGTATATATATATTTATGTACGTATATATAATTATATATGCACTCATTTACATGGGTTTGTGATATAATTTTATATATACTTATAAATTGAAATTTGGTTGAAATTGAAATTTAAATTGAAACTGCGTTTGTGATAAATGAAATGAATTAGAGTTTAATTTAGTTAAAATTGGAATTTAAATTGAAAGTGGGTTTGTGATAAATGTGGAGAATTAGAGTTTTGGTATAAATGAGTGAGAGAAAGTTGATTAGTGATAAATGAAATGAATTAGAGTTTAATTAGAATAAATGGAAGAAATTAAAGTTTAATTGGAATAAATGAAACGGTATTTCCGTTATCTTATAGAGGGCAAATGAGAGTATTTGATTAAATTTGAAACTATAGGGAATTTTCGGAACCATAGGGGGTTTATAAAACCATAGAGAATTTTGTGAACATTTTTGAAATCATAGGGTGATTTTCTGATAACAACCCTTATAAGAATACTACGTACATTGATGAGATTTTTATTATATAAATTCTTAGATTAAGAGTATATATATATATATATATATATATATATATATATATATAGATTGAGAGTTTATACCTTATATATATAAGAGTCTATATATATATATACTCTCCATCTAAGAGTCTATATAATAAAAATCTTATACATTATTTTATAACATTTCAGTAAAACCCATTTATTATTCAATTTAACCAACTAACTCCACTTATGTCTGAATTGCCCCATGTGTTTTTCAATTTAATCAGCTAACCCCTCCTATATCCGAATTCCCTCCTATACTTTTCAATTTCACCACATTGCCCCCCACCCTCATATTTCATCAATATATATATATATTCCAAAATATATATATATCTCAAAAAAATATATATATTTCAAAATAATATATATATTTTGAAATTTTTTGAAATATATATATATTTTGGAATATATATATATTTAGAAAAATTATATATTTTGGAAATATATATATTTTTGAAATATATATTTTCCCCTAAATATATATATATGTTTCGAAAAATATATATATTTCAATATGTATATATATATATATATATATATATATAGATGAAATGTAGTGGTGGGGGTCAATGTGATGAAATTGAAAAGTATAAGGGGCAATTCAGACATAGGAGATGTTAGTTGTGTAGATACCGCATTTTTACCTCCCCTTTCTGATAATCGGAATTGCACTCCGTGAGGTAGTTAGCACCCCTTTGACCGCATTTTTACCTCCCCTTTCTCATAATCCGAACGTTGGATTTTCGATCGATTTTCTCCAGCGGGTTTCTTACCACCTTTACCTCTTAGGAGAGCTCCTGGAGGCAAATGACGCATTCGACCACCATTCAACTTTTACAACACCCATTTAGGGTTTTAGCTTTCGGGAGCCGTATCTTACAATTCGATTGTCCGATTGACGATCCGCTTTCTCCAATCCACATAACATTTTACACTTGGAGAGGTGCCCCGATGACCATTCACACATGTGCCCCACCATTCATCCGAAAAAGGTATTTTTAGGGTTTAAACCCTAAACGGTGATATCTCTCTCCTCGGATGTCTGATTCTATCGCGATTTTCATCGGTAATCTAATTTTCCACTATTTCACTTATGTCTTAGAGATAGGCGTCCTCGATTTCAAAGTACAGGGGTTCCAAATCCCCACTTAGGGGATGTGTCCCCACAATTATCTTTTAATATGACCGTCCATTGTTCGATCAGGGTTTACCGATGAGTAGCTAACATGTCAAAACCTCAAAAAACACTTAGAGCACGACCAATTTTGAGTTCGGGATCCACCTCGGGCCATAGTCAAAGTAGTCGAACAAAAAAAGTCAAAGTTTAATAGTGACTTCGGCACATTATTTGAAACAATGACTACAACTCGATTCGATCAAATTGTGGGTCAAACCCTATTCCCTTAGCATTTTAAGTTTGAAAGGGGCATTTTTGTAAATTCCAAGAGTTCAGTGGCTCCGATTGATAAACGGACCCCTTCATCTTTTTCAAAATTTCGTTTCGAGTCGGGAAGGTTTATTTGTTTGATTTAATTCAACTGATGAATTTTTGACCCACAAGTGGTTGGTACCGTCAGATACCGGACTGGGGTTCACATGTGCACTTTTCGTAATTAAAATTTATTTTTATATAGAAAATAATTTTCTGAGAATTTTAACATTAATTACGTCTAAAACAGAGAAGGTTTGACCGAAAAGTCAAAATTATTCCGCACCCGGTAAATCTCTACGTAGTATCGGAATTGACTTCGTACAAAGACGAGACCAACAATTTTAACACACAAAATGTTTGGATTTTAGCTTGGCCAAGGCTTAGAAAAATCAAAATAATCAAGAAAAGACCTAAAACAATGTTCAAGATGAGGCCAAGCTAAAAAGAGGAAAGAGATAGACACATAGGGAGGGAAAATAATCACACTTCCCTCCCCAACATGAGGCCAAGTAGAGGGGTTAGGGTGTGTGTGTGTGCATTTGTGTTTTGATACACCTTTCTTGCTCACTAAGTCTTGATTTCCAAGTTATATAAATACCTCTCTCTTGTCTCGCTCATAAAGGTTTTTACACAATTCCAAATTCATAAATTCTTACTTCCATACACCTTCATATACATTTATATATTCCATGAATCATTCTCCACCATTTTCTAGGCATCCAAACACTTTTTGTAACGTCTGGTATTTTTACGTCATAATTAAAATTTTTGTTAACAATTAAGTGCTTATGTGTTTATGTGCTTCACATGACTTACATGATTTATTTGTGAATAAAATTGTAAGTTGCATGTGGTAATTTCATTTCGTGAATAATGAAAATTATTGAAAACGATTTTGTGAAATAAATGACCAAGAGGTTAAATGGGTATTTTCCACATGAATTGAGTTAGCGGGTTTTGTATAGACTTATTTGGTTAAGTGTTGGAAAAGGTGTGTGGCATTATTGTAGTTGGGTGGAAGATTTAGGCATTTTAGTAAATTGGGTTCATAATGGCAAGGGTGTGATTAAGTGATGAAGGGGTGGGTAACCTTGACATTTCACCACCACCTTTAGTGTTGTCACACTAGTGGCCATTGGATCAATCTACTTCTCCCATATTTTTTCTAGGCCTTTGGATCATTCGCCTTCTTCGTCTAACCAAAGCATAAGGTGATAATTCACCTTCTTCGTGTAGTTCTGATGCGTATCAGCCCACTGCCCTACGGTTTGAAGTACAACAAGATCGGAAATAGATGGTAGTACCTTGGGTATAGGTGGGAACTCAGCAGCTAACTCGAGTGGACACTCGTCTGGAATACCCCATGCCTCAGCAATAGTCTGGGGAGTAATCTCAATCTCAGTACCTCGGACCACTGTCCATAGTCTTATCCCGATGCTTAAATGTTGCATGTGTTGCCAGAACTCTCGAATCATATCCTCGCTAATATGCTGGGTAGATGGGGCGAGAATAGGTAATAATCGGCAGGCCCTCAGTCGACCTATCGTCCAGGTAGGTACAGGTTGTAATCCCTCAAATATCCTCAATTAATATGTACGCTCCTGCTGGTACACTTTCCAGATCGCCAGGTCCAGTAAACCCTCAACCGATGCTGTCCGAGGCACATGTAAAAATGTATTCAAAACTCTGGGGTGACCCTCTATAGGTGGCTTAGGTACCCCCTCATCCGCACGATTAATATCCTCCTCATCAACAACATCCTCCTACTCAACATCATCCTCCTACCCGATACTATCACTCTTAGTATCCTCCTCAATTTCCTCAGCTTGCGGCTCAGGCAACTATGGCGTTGATGGTGCCTTTGGAGCAATTGGATCAACAACAAGGCGACCATGGGTTAAAATGATGTCGCGTCCCTGTGTAGGGCTCTCTAGCACCTCCACCTCAAAAGATGAGGAATATGAAAATGCGGAATCGACATATTGTGGTCTCGTTGTGTGTGTACTCCGGCGGTGAATAAGGGATGGGGTAGGAGATGACGATCTTGAACTCTATCGCACCGGTGGATTAGCTACAACTGCAGCCTGAGCCACTCGTCTCGCTGCGCCCTTAACCCTTGCCATACCTATAATATGGAATTTTGAAAAGTAAGCGATAATGAACCGGATACCAAATCAAACTCAAACTATATCTAAATATATCTAATATGACGATTAAACAAGCCGTCATCCCAAAAAATCGATATTTAAGCCGCTTCCGAAGTCGAAAAACTTAACTTTTTTAGAAATTGGATCAAAACACGATTTTGATCAGACTCGTTCATCAATACTAGTTTAGAATAGTTAAATAAGTCATATGAAATCAAAATAATGGAACAAAACTCACCAAATCTAGAGAAACAACGATTTTCCAAAAATTGAGTTTCAGAGACTTTTCGAGTTCTTCATGCGAAACCGGACGAATCACCAACTAATCTGACAATCCGTTGGCACGGAATGATGAGGAATCAGATGAATAAACTGTAGAATCAAACCTCATAAGGATTGATGGAGAATTGAGGGAGAGAGAAAAGTTTGAATGAAATTGGAGGAAACTACCTGACGGGTCTGTTTTATAATAGTCCCCGTAGCTACGCTTGAAGCGTAGGTCCTCAGGGCCCAAATTTTTTTTCTCTCTTTAAATGTCATCTTCAACCCCTTCCACTCTCAATGCTTCCTACACACCTCTAGCTCATCTTCTTGGCTAAATTTATACTTCTTACTCAAATGATGATGGCCTCGCAACTCGATTTTACAGACTCGATCTTAAATACCGAAATGACTAAATTACCGTCTACAAGTACAAACTAAGATCAAAAGTTACTCTTCATCACCTAGTACTAATATTTAACATCATCGGTGCGACGTTGGTGCCTCTCAATACTCCAGTCAAGTTTATCCAGCTCGGGTGGTGATTTAATTAAATCAATCATTTCTACCACATACTCGGCTGGTTGAACTTCTATGTAGTGCTTTAATCTTTGTCCTTTCACAACAAACTTCTTTCCAATGTCAGGATCATCGAGTTCCACGGCTCCATGGGGGAAAACCTCATAATCTTGTATGGCCCATCCCATCTCGATTGGAGCTTACCAGGAAATAACTTGAGTCTCGAATTAAACAACCAAACCTTTTTGTTGGGCTCAAAAAATTTCTTTATAATATGTTTATCATGAAATGCTTTCGTTCGAGCCTTATAAATCTGAGATTTTTCATATGCATTATTCCTCAACTCCTTAAGCTCTTGAAGTTGGAGTTTTCGCTGCGCACCGACTTTCTTTATATCGAAATTCAATCTTCGAATAACCCAATATGCTCGGTGTTCCAGCTCTACTAGGAGATGACACGCTTTACTATACATAAGATGATATAACGACATACCAATCGGTGTCTTTAATGCAGTCCTGTATGCCCAAAGTGCATCATTTAGCTTTGTGGGCAATCCTTCAAATCCGGACTCACAGTCTTTTCCAAGATATTTTTAATCTCTCTATTAGAAACCTCCACTTGACCTTGTAATTGGGGGTGATATGGCGTACCAATTCTATGAGTGACACCGTACTTCTTACACAAAACAGGAAGAAACTGGTAATCAAAATGGCTTTCACCATTACTGATAAAAACTCTTAGTATACCAAATTGTTCAAAAATGTTCGACTTTACAAATTCTTCCACTACGTCATGGTCAGCATGTTTGGTGGCTCTCGCTTCTACCCACTTCGAAACATAATCACCCCCCACAAGTATATACTCCTTATATGCTTTTGGAAATGGTCCCATGAAATCAATACCCCATACTTGAAATAATTCTAGAATCAGAATCGGGGTTAAAGGCATCATGTCTTATCGAGATATGGATCCAAGCTTTTGACATCGTAGACGTGCCTTGCAAAACTCGAAAAAATCCTTGAATATGGAAGGCCAGTAAAATCCACTCTGCAACACCTTGTGGGTTGTCTTCTGAGCTCCGAAATGCCCTCTACACTCCAACGTGTGACAAAATGTCAGTATGCCTTGCACCTCACTCTCGGGGATGCATTTTCTGATAATCTGATCAGAGCAATACTTGTACAAATGCGGATTATCTCAGATATAGAATTTGACTTGGCTGAAGAATCGGTATTTCTCATTCTAAGACCATCCTTTTGGAATTCGACCCGTGGCTTTATAATTGACAATGTCAGCATACCACGATATTTGTTCCACAATAGCCACATTGAACAGATGTTCATCCGGGAAAAAATCCTTAAGAGGAGTAATTTCCTTTATGGATTCGACAATAATCCTTGACAAATGGTCCACAACAACATTCTCTGAACCCTTTTTGTCTTTGATTTCCAGGTCGAATTCTTGTAACAATAGAATCCACTGAATTAATCGGGGTTTAGAGTCTCTCTTTGTCAGTAAATGTCTCAGTGTGGCATGATCAGAGTAAATAACAACATTGGCGCCCAATAGATATGATTGAAATTTATCCAAGGCGAAGACAACTGCTAGCAACTCCTTCTCAGTAGTTGTGTAGTTCATCCGAGCTTCATTCATAGTCCTACTGTCATAGTAAATGGCGTATGACAACATATCTTTTCTCTGACCCAACACAGTTCCTATGGCATAGTTAGAAGCATCACACATGAGCTCAAATGGTAGAGACCAATCCGGTGGATGAATAATCGGAGCTGATGAAAGTTGAGAACGCAGCTCTTCAAAGGCATGAAGGCACTCTCCATCAAAGACGAAAGTCGCGTTCTTAGCCAATAAGTTACATAATGGTCGAGTGATTTTGCTGAAATCTTTAATAAATATTTGGTAAAACCTGGCGTGGCCCAGAAAAGAGCATATCTGCTTAACAGATGTGGGAGGCGGCAGTTTTGAAATTAATTCAACTTTTGCTTTATCTACCTCTATCCTTCGCGTCGATACAATATGGTGCAGTACTATCCCCTCTTGAACCATAAAATGACTCTTTTGCCAACTTAGGATCAGATTTGTGTTCTTGCATCTCTTGAGTACCAGTTCTAGATGTTTTAAATAGTCTTCAAAGGTTTCCCCAAAAACTGAGAAGTCATCCATGTATACTTTAAGAAATTTATCTACCATGTCAGAGAAGATAGACATCATACACCGTTGGAATGTTGTTGGTGCATTACACAAACCAAATGACATATGTCTATAAGCAAACGTGCCATATAAGCAAGTAAAAGTGGTTTTCTCTTGATCAACAGGATCAATTGCCACCTGATTGTAGCCGGAATAACCATCCAGAAAACAGTAATAGCTCTGCCCGGTTAAGCTCTCCAGGATTTGATCAATGAATGGCAAAGGAAAATGATCCTTCCTGGTGTTCAGGTTGAGCTTTCTGTAATCAATACATACATGTCACCTTGTGGTTATGCGTTATGGAATTAGCTCAGCTTTCGAGTTTGGCACCCCTGTAATGCCCGACTTCTTTGGTACCACCTGAGTTGGACTTACCCATGTGCTATCAGAGATGGGGTAAATGATACCCGCATCTAGCAATTTCACCATTCCTTTCATCACCACTTCTTTCATATTTGGATTCAACCTTTGTTGCATTTCTCTTGATGGCTTTGCATCCTCCCCAAGATGTATGCAATGCATGCAAATCGAGGGGTCTATGCCTTTCAAGTCAGAAAACGCTCCATCCTATTGCCTCTTTATTCTTACTCGGAACCTCAACTAGATATGATCACAAAAAAAGTCTCACCGGGTCCCAAGAAAACATATTTCAGCTTTTCAGGTAGTTCCTTAAGTTCCAAAGTAGGAGGAATAGTTAAGGATGGAATTGGTGGAATATTTAAAAGTAACAGAAGCGGTTCAACCGGGCTCCCGCCATGGTTAGGTGTATAAAGCAGTGTCCCTCTCATTCAACTATTCATTTTGAAGCTTCCAATGTGACTCCCAATCAGCCACTTCCTCATCCGGCCATTCTCTAGTCATAAATGACTCCAACTCGTCTTTCTCTAAGATTTGAGTAAAAATATTGGCTATGATATCATCCAGTTCATCACACTCATTAATCTGGAAACATTCCCCTGATTTAGGAAATTGGTGGCTTCCTTCGAACACATTCATCCTAACCTTCATATTTCTAAATGTCAGATCCATGGCTCCGGTTTTGCAGTTAATGCATGCATTTTCCGTGGCCAAGAATGGTCTTCCTAATATTACTGGAATGTGTTTCTTTGAGTCAGGGATAGGTTCTGTATTCAGGACTACAAAATCAACCAAAAATTAAAACTTGCCCACTTGAACAATAACATCTTCAAGAACTCCTCTTGCCTACTTGACTGATCGATCAACAAATTAAAGTACGACCTCAGTGGGACTGAGCTTACCCAACCCTAGTTGTTGATAGACTGAATAAGGAAGCAGGTTAATACTCACACCTAGATCAAGAAGAGCTCTACCAATATCCTAGTCACCAATGACACATGAAATAATGGGAGCACCGAGATCTTTCCTCTTAGGTGGAGTATCGCTTAAAAGCAACGAACTCACTTGCTCAGTTAAGAGTATTTTTATTGGATTCTTCGCTCTGCTCTTTCGCTTCTTGGTGCAAAGATCCTTGAAAAACTTAGCGTAAGGCGGTATCTGGGCAATTACATCCAAGAGAGGTAAATTAATCTTGATTTGTCAGAATGTTTCCACCATATCAGATTCTTTCAGCTTCTCATACTTGGCCGGCTCTCTAAGACGCTGAGGAAATAACGCTGCCTCCTCGTAACTTGCCTTGTCTAGCTCTTCAAGTAATGTCTGATTGACATTGTCTTCTACTGATGGTTGGTCTTTCTGCACTCTTTCAGCCTCTTTCCTTACAGTTTTCTTCCTCTGCTTTTGTTCTGCCTCCTTTCTTCTTTGCAACCTCTCTTCATGCTCCACCTCAACTCCACTCTCCACTTCCCTTCCACTTCTCAGAGTCATGATTTCTTGAACCGTTTCATTAGGTTCATTGACAAATGACCCAAGCTTCATTGCTTGTTGTGGCCTTTGGTTAGCGACCGACTGACTAGGTAATCTCCCTAGTTCTCTTACATTCCTCTCATTTACCATTTGGCCCATCTACATATGTAGTTGTGATAATAATTGGGTATGAATGCCTAGCTTGTTATGAATGTCCAGTATAACTTGCTCTAACCTATTAGTCTGGAAACTGGGTGGAGGAGTTTGGCTTCTTTGAGGGTGGGTTTGGTAGTTATATGGTTGCATAACCTAATTGTTATTGAAAGGCTGAAGATCTTAAGAATTATTGAATAACTGAAGAACTTGGGAATTATTAGATGTTTTGGGTTGGTAGTTGGACTGAGAATTTCTAGCCATGATTGTTGGTTGTGAGTCGAATGATTGTTAACTCTATTGGAACCTTGGCTATTGGTTATATTATTGTTGTGTCTTAGTGAACCTTTGTTATGGGTTATATGACAGTTGTCTGTCTGTGAATCTTGGCTGTTGATTGGATGATTGCCCTTATTGGAACTTTAGTGGTGGATTCTCTACATTGATAGATTTGTAAGACATGAGTGGGTGATTTCTAGCATTGGAGGTGTATAAATTAGTGAAAGGAGCATTATTGGAGTAATTCCATGATGCGTTGGCATTGACAACCATTATC